>CM036760.1:3352500-3887500 GCA_020796225.1 Arion vulgaris
CCGCTTTATCTTGGGCAATTCGCTCAATATCTTCTGTGAAGGAGAGACCGATATTACTTCATCTCTCAGTACAGTTCGCTTCATGGATTGATCGATTTATTGATTGATTGATTGATGGGGACATCATTATTGCACTTCGGTGAATAACAATATTTGCTCCGATCTCTTTCTTACACATGAAGATCCCAGCAGCAGTGCACGAACTCTATAACGCCGGCAAGGTTCCACGATGTAATTTAGAAGATGATGGAAATAATTTGTAGGCAGTTTATGCTTTATTTTTTTAAATGAATTGTTTTCGCGCAGTGGCTTTCCCATCTACTCTTCTCGGTTTTGAAATGCAAAGGGTTCTTTTAGTGCTCAACTTGAACACTACACTACGTTTTATCGTCCGTTTTCGATAGGACTGGGGTCTCGATTTCACCTACACTGAGATCAGGGATCTCTGGATAAATATCCAGATGGCTCCACGAGATATACATTCCTTCTTCAGTGCAGAATCGATAAAGTACTTGACAGAAACATTGATAATGAAGGACCCTTCTTAACATAGAAGAAGAGATGAAATGAACATATCAAGAAAAGTACCCACTTTACAACGTCAATACAGACTTCATCAAGATACAGCAAATTAAATGGTTCGGCCACATAAGCAGATTACCGACAGACAGTGCGCTTCAAAGTGCAATGTTACTCTTATACAGTAGATACAAAGTAAAATGCGGTCCACGCAAAAGATGGACCTCAGAGATAAAAGAGGCGGCAAAAAAATCACTGTGTATAAAAAACACACAAAAACCCGTTCTATAAACCTCTTCTTATCCTGACGTTGTGAGGCAAAACACGATTCAAGCAAGAAAAAAGAAGAAGAAGAAACAGGGCTAGCTACTCTAGTAAATGAACAGCTGACTGAAATCGGGTAGGCGGGCCTAGTCACCATGGGCGCATAATCGCACAACGTAAACAGCCGTTCTTGTCAAAGATCAATCCTATATAACAAATTAGTTAGTTAGTTAGTTTGTTCCTTCCGTGCCAAAGTCGGCACATAGGACAGAGGTTTTAGATCTCCATGCGATGCGGTTCTTTGCTAGCAGTTGGAGATCTTGTATGGTTTTACATCCCAATAGTTTACTTTCTTGTTGGATGGTTCTTCGAAGAGTGGTCTGTGGTCTTCCACGTTTTCTTTATATAACAAATAGAGTGGTAAAATTGACCGTGAAGAATGAACGAGAGAAGAAGAAGAAGATTAACTCTAGTGGGGCAGGGCAAAAGCTATGCTTTTATAAGACATTTGTTTTACAATAAAAAGACCCTTTAGTTTGGCTCCTGGTAAAAGGCGCAAAGTCACTTATCGTGGTGTTTGGTCCACAAGGAGTTAAGATAAATATAAGATATAGTCTTATTCCTGACATCAGTAAAACGCTGGACACATCAGATGGATTGCATCCATATCCTGCTAATGACATCACAGAACCCACATGGATAGTATCTATAAGACATGACAGTAACCTGGAGCGAGCTGTATTTTGCAGCCTGTCAAAAGCAAAGTTCATCCAATCATATACAACATATACATGCTCGTGTCGTGTGTATAACATCTACAATGAGATAGATTGGCAACGTGAGCATATACCACACCACTGATACGTCGCACTAGCGTCAAGTGGGTGGTCGTGTGTTTTCTGATAAGGACCAGTAGACCTTAGTCGCAGAGTCTACAGAGCATCCATAACTTAATGGAACTGAAACCGATTTATTGAATTCTCGTACGAGGTGGAATGTCGTTGAATGGTATTGCTAGAGAACGAACGAATTCACTAAAAATGTGAAACCGGCGTATAGAAACTTGAATTGAAAATATAACCAAAATTAAATAGTGAAGGAATTCTGTACACATTCTGCGGTATAGAGGTACAGGGCTCGTCTTAAGTGTTAAATGTTCTGTCTCCTGCTTGAAGCCATCGGGTCATTTCTTCCAATGACCTCTGATCTTTGTGTTAGATTATATTGAGATTCTGGTCCTATAGGAGACGAACGTTGAAACTTACTTCCGAGTTCAATGTTGGTATGTAACAGAATGTGCTTGTATGTAACAGAATGTGCTTGTATGTAACAGAATGTGCTTGAATGTAACAGAATGTGCTTGTACGTAACAGAATGTGCTTATATGTAACAGAATGTGCTTGTATGTAACAGAATGTGCTTGTATGTAACAGAATATGCTTGTATGTAACAGAATGTGCTTGTATGTAACAGAATGTGCTTGTATGTAACAGAATGTGCTTGTATGTAAAAGAAGGTTCTAGCATTTAAAAAATCGATAAGAAAGGGCTGAAAATCCAGTGATCGAGAAAAATTTGTTTCTCTCTCCCTCTCTCGCGATCACTGCCCAGATCGATGTACCAGACTTCCCCATACATTTTATTCATGTGGAAATCTAATTCATGCAGCATTAGTATTGGTGTGTTTTACGTCACATCTTCAGCCCATTTGGAGCCCTGGTGCTTATCCTTCGGCGATGTGTCCGGTTTCAGCCAGCGTTTACTCGGTTCTGTCTCCGTTCTGTAGCCATCTAGTGTTTTTACGGTGTGTGGTATTAGCCCCACTCCAACCTCCTCATTCGCCTCTTACGACATGCATGGCAGGTAACAATGGTTCTATTCTTTACACCGCAATGTGGGCCTCGCTAACCACTTAGGCGGAAAAATTTGTTTTAAATACTTCAGGAAAAATACAATTTCTACAAATTTTCAACATTTTCAAATTACATCGGGAACTTACAAAGGGAATTATGACGTTCGTACTCAACCACTGAGATCTACCTATTTAAAAACAAACAAGATATCACAGCAAACATGATTACTTATCGAAGTACAATGACGATTGTTCTATCAATCAATCAATCAATCAATCCATCAATCATGCCTTAGGTTTAGTCAGTTGTCTAATATGAACATAATTTTACACTTAATTTTAAATTATGCGTGGAGCATTTATAGAAGAAGAAGAAGATGTTCGTATCTCCATTTCACTGATAATTTTTCTCAGCATTCGTTAGTTCTTGAAATGAACATCTATTTACAAGAAGTGAAGGTGAAAACACCACGTATGTGAAGTGTTAGAGGCACTTCTCAGACATCACTTGTCTCGAGTATCGAAAGAATAAGTGTCCTAATCGTTAGTGAGGGCTCCTTTCTGAAAGGTCATCGGTGCCAGGGGAGTCTGCGTGCTTGCTTAGATGGGCATTGGATGCTGTAAATCTTCTTGTGAAAGGAGCTATTGTACAACATACTTGTTTATTAATGGCAGCTGTGCAGATTTCGTGACATCGGCGTATTTGTTTCTCTAATGAAGGTGGTAACTTCTGGAGAATTGTGTTCAAACTATTGGATTCTCCGATTGAAGTTAGTTTTTCTTTTTCTTCGAACGCTCCCTATCGACCTCTTGTTAACCATTCTGTGTGATTTGTATGTGATCTGAGCCTAAGAGCAATTTACGTTGTGCCAGTTATGCGCCTTCAAGTAGTGCAACATATCCGATTTCTGCGATGCTTTTTATTTACTAGGGTAGCTTCCTAGGTCCTACATCAGTCGCCTCGTACGATATGACTTGTAGATCGCAGTGGTACTATTCTTTGCTTCTCTTGCTAGCCCCGGCATCACACCGACGTTGGTGACTTTGTCGTGACTACAAGCAGCCTCACTATGGAAATCATGTCAGTAACTAAAGCGATTGTTAGGCTGGAGTCACAGACTTTTTTTTATCCATGTATGTTTTCTCAGTCACCCAATGAGTATGCTCAGGAAGATTGAAACAGGCTAGGTTCGGAGATAATAGTGAAGTCGTTGGGGAGGTCCAGGCTGACAAAAATCAATTTTATTTTTCCGCCAGGGCATGCATGGTGGAACTGAACACGCCGATAGGCTTGCAGATATGGCTGGTGTAAAAAAGTGGGTAAGCAATGAACAAGGCTGATATTATAAATTCCCTAGAGAAAAGAATTTTAAATGATTCAAGTAATAGTCTTTAATCCATAACCATAACAAGACTGCAAGAATTACAGGTCAAATGTGTGTCCAGCTAGACAAGCGGACTATACTGAAAGTCAAAGAAGAATAGTTAACCAGCATAGGCCTGGTATTGTTTGCCACGTGCTGAGAGAAATACCAAGGAGGTGATTGCAGCACTTATGGACTAATTGGTTTCGATGTGCAGTCATGTAGATCCGACGACTAAACTAAACTAAACTAAACTAAATATTTGTAACTAACGTATAACTAATACAGAGAAAGCTGATCAATACTTGTTAATGGTGGCGTTGACCTGCAATTATCTGTACAAACAATCTGTCCAAATTTAATGATTCCAGAACCTGACGTTCTCATGTTGTTTTTTTCAGTGACAAATAATAATCAGTTTAATAATTACTATTACCTCTGAAGTCGAAGTAAGTCTCACCTGAATGGTGATGGACACTAATGATAAGGAAGGTAAACTTCCACGCAAAAATCAGTCAGTGGTACAATATTGAGAGCTCTGATTACGTTTGAATTCATAGCAAACTAACACTAAAACATAAATATATACGGCACTAAAAGATAATTAAAGAGTGTTTATCACACCATGCGTACAGAATGACCTCAACAAAGACAGGAAATCCGATAGAGAAGTTGCACTTCACTCACTAACTCTGGTCGTAAAAGTACTAATGGTAGGAGAACTCAAGGCAAGAGTTACACGGACAACAGGTTTCCTGCAACGATCACACTTGGAGGATCTAAGCTTCAAGTACCAGCTCTGAAGTCGGCGAGGCTTTCCGTATGGTTGAGGGACACCTGTAAAAGAGTAATTTAGGTTTCACACAAAAATCAGTCGGAAGCGCAATACCAGGCTTCATGACTTTCGTCTGAATTGACAGCGGGCGTTCGCGAGAAGAAGAAGAAGAAGAAGAAGAAGAAGAAGAAAAGAAACATAAATAATTGAGACTGTAATTTATAATGTATATTTTCAATTGAATGTCGTGTTATTGACTTAATTTGACGATATATCAAACTATTTCCTTTCTTTCATCTTTCTGTCCAGAACAATATAAAAATGTATCCTTCTGTTTGTTCTGGATGTATACCAAATATCCTTTTGTTTGTTCTAACAAGACCAGCACACAACAAAGGCGACATCAAATCGCCGGGAGACGTTGCTGATATTCTACAAAGCATCTCACTTCAACCGGTGATCTAGCCTCGTTACTTCCTTCCTTCCACAAAAAGTAACGACACACGCTAATCGGCTGACGGCAAAAATCAAATTTAGTAAATTAGAAATATTGTATTGGGAGGCGGAGGCCAAGATATCCCTTTGGGAGAGCTCGTTCCTAGAGCGTATAACGCTTTAAATATTTGCACATTGTACGCAAATTTCCCGAGAGTGAGCAGTGGCTTCTGAGGCCATGCGAACGTGCATTCAGGGGTGGATAACTCCTAGATAACTGAGTGAGCACACACCAACACCCGACAGCAAACTCACATAATTAAATTATCGCTTTCCCGAGATCGTTATTCATGCTTTCTGCCTTCATCTCGTTTCAATATCGGTCCGAGTACGATGCTCGGGTAATGTGTAAAAAAGCACGAGCTGAAGTTGATATTTTTTTTTTAAAGTTCTTTCTCTGTTTGATATCGTGTTTGTTGTTTCTGTGATGTTTGGAAACTTGAGTAAGAAAGCAAGTTATGTTAGAATGTACACAATTATAGATTTCTTGGACTAATTTTGGTGATATTTTTCTGTGTACATTATTATGTACTTGTCTCTGTACTAGATTGATTGAATGACTGATTGATTGATGGGACCATCAGCAGTATCGATTGTTGAAGATGGATATGGGTGGATATTCTTCAGTCCCTTCACGACTGCCTGTTGGATGAAGACATTAAAATAGATGATGAATTTATCTACCGATTTCAACAGTTTGGAGTTACCCGTTGTACAAGTAGAACTGGATGTCCGAGGGGCAGAGTGAGAAGTGTGTTTAATCAGCGAGCCACGGGAACTATCAGTATGCATACTCATCGATATATGTTGGGGGAGACTGAGCACCTATGGGTCTGCCCGGAGATATATGGTTATATTTGTATGTACAATATGATATACTTTCTTTTCTTTCTTTTATCCATTCCTGTTTTGCTTCACAACGTCAGGACAAGAAGAGATTTCTAGAATGAGCCCTTGTGTGCGCTTCTCAAATAGTGTCTTTCGTCGCCTTTGTTATATCTGATTTCCACCGTTTGCGTGGCTAGTCTTTTACTTTGTATCCATTGTATCGGAGCAACATTGCTCTTTAAGGAGCACTGTCCGTTGACAATCTGCTAATGTGTCGGACAATCTTCTTTTGTTTTTTCTTGATAAAGTTTAGTATTGCTGATGTACCCACTTTTTCCCGATGTCTTCATTTCTAAGCCGGTCTCTTCTTGTTACACCCAGCATTCTGCGTAGACACTTCATCTCTGTTGTGACTAGTTTTCTTCTATTATTTGACATTGTATATTATTATATTAAAGTTATTATATACTTTATTGTGCATATTGAGATTTGTAGAAGAAATTCTTTAGACATATTAACAAAACAAGTAAAATTTTTAAAAAAATATGGCAACATTCGAATTTGCTCTCTCTCTCTCTCTCTCTCTATATATATATATATATATATATATATATATATATAACTAAGGTTATAATCGAAGGTTGGTTACGATAGACATCCATTATCCACTGTCTGTTTTCTAGATATTGTACTCTGCCAGGCTGTAATTTGTGAATTTATTTATGTCTCTCTCTCACTTGTGTCTCGGTCTTTCTTTAAAAAAATGTTTTATAGGGCTCTTACTCGACAGTTCCGCAGTCGTGGATCCAGTTACGGTTAAACGTGTGAAACTCCCAGCGTAGTCAATCTTTCGAATGTGGGCTGCTCGGATTTGTGTAAATGTGTTTAGTTGTATTTTGACTTTATGAAGTCTCCAACTCTTTGGTCATGATCTTCTTCTTCTTCTTCGAACGCTCCATACTTGTTAATTAGTTATTGGTTATTGGTTATTGGTTATTGGTTATTGGTTATTGGTTATTGGTTATTGGTTATGGTTATTGGTTTTGGTTATTGGTTATTGGTTATTGGTTATTGGTTATTGGTTACTAAACTGACGTCATTGCACTCCGGGCAGACCCATAGGTGCTCAGTCTCCCCAATAGATATCGAAGAGTATGCATACTGATGGTTCCTGTGGCTCGCTGATTAAACACACCTCTCACTCTGTCTCTCAGGCATCCAGTTCGACTTGAACAACGGGTAACTCCAAACTGCTTAAATCGCTTGATCGATTCATCATCTATTTTAGTATTGAATCTGTTCTAAAAATCTGTTAAACCACTCTTTGTGATTTGTATGGGATCTGAGCGATTGTACGTTGTGCAAGTTATGCATATATCTACATGCCCGAGTTGTTACCGGGGCCCAAATTTGGAACCACTGTTACCTGCCACGCATGTCGTAAGAGACAACTAAGGAGGTTTGGCTGAAATCGGATGCACGTGTCCTAAAAGTTTAGAAGTCTGCATTTAGGAGCCTACCCGCCCGAGTGGTTACCGGGGCCAAAATTTGGGGTGTAAAGAATAGAACCACTGTTACCTGCCACGAATGTCGTAAGAGGCGACTAATGAGGTTTGGCTGAAATTGATGCACATATCCTAAACGTAGAAGTCTATGCGTTTAGGGCCTACAAACCAATGTGCAACGTATACACGTTCTTGGTAAAGATCAAACATATCACAAAGAGTGATTAAAATTAGTTGTAAAGAACGAACGCAAAGAAGAAGAAGAAGAAGAGATGGATCTACAAGTAGGTCAGCACATCCGTTTTGTGCGACTCATTTTATTTACTAGGTAGCTTCCTAGGCCCCTAACTCAGTCACCTCTTACGACATGCCTTGTATGTATGTCGTAGTGTTACTATTCTTTGCTTCTCTTGCGGGTCCCGACAGCACACGTACGGGCGGGCCGCGATCAAGTGAACACTACACTTTGATCGTATCCAAGAGGTCAAGAAGCGATCATGTTCTTGCTCGTTGCTCCTCATCTGTCTACTCCAATAATGTTGACTTTAATGTGTTATGTCTTTTTTATGCCTTCAAAATATTTGGTTTGATTCTTATTACATAAATATATATTGATATTTATCATTAACAAATATGTATAACCTTTTCTTCTTATTCTGCTTTGCTAGCCTTTGAGGTGGTTCATTGTTGCAGATATTACCCTCCTCCTCCGTTTATCTCTGTTCCCAACCTTATCTAACCAATTTGTGACGCCTAGATATTCTAGATCTATTTCAATGTTATCTCTCCATCTTCTTCTTCTTCTGTGTTCTACCGCTTTGAATTCAGACGTAGACTGGTGTGGCACTTCTGATTGATTTTTGCTTGAAAGACTGCTTACCGTTTTATTGGTTTCTTTGCCATACAGGCGGACATTCTCCAACTTCAGAGGCGTTATCTCTCCATTGTTGTCTTGATCTTCTTCGGTGTGTTTTCTTGCCCCCATCATTATTTTTTGTTTATATGCAATTTTATGCTCTCTATTGCCTGTTATTCTTTCAACAGTTTCTAGTCATTGTATTCTATTAACCTTCATGATGATGGTGATTAATGATGACTTGGATAAATTAGAAATATCTTTAATGTTTATCATTCTCCATTCCTCACTATTTTTATTCTTGCCGGACTAGAAGATGTGACTGAAGACTTTAAAAAAATATATAACAATGTTGCATCTTGTTTTGTTGTGCTACAAGTTTCAGATCCATATAGAACAATTTATCATCATCAAATATCTTTCCTGAGCAGAACATTGCCACTCCAACAGTCCTCCGGAATTTCTCTCTCATAGGCCAGATATCCCACCTCTGCAGCCGTCATATTCAACCTTTTGAATATTTTCCGCGGTCTTCCTCTTTTTCTCTTTGCCGTGCTGCTTCCTTCCATGATGGTCTTCTCCAGCACTTCCTGACTCTTTATATGAGCAAAATACTTCAATTTTCTCATTCTTATTTGTAGCATCAGTCAGTTTTCTTTGATTCTGAGTTCTTTCTATATAATATGTCCATATGTCGTTTTTCCTCTTCTCTCTTCTCTCTCTCTCTCTCTCTCTCTCTCTCTCTCCCTCTCTCTCTTCATGTTGTGTGTGTGTACGTTTCCTGAGAGTGGTACAATACTAGTCCTCACTATTCAGCTAAATCAGCGTTTCCCAAGTGGGCGGCCCACTAAGTAGGTGGGCGATAGTGGGTTCAGTGGAATTTGGGGGAAATGGTCAGGCAATTAGGGGTCGGTGGCTCCTTAAAGAAGAAATTAATTAATAATAACTATTTTGAAATAAATTATTTTCGTAATTTTGCGATTGAATAATCATGTAAAATCTGCATTTTAATTCATCTTATGCCCGTCTTACACGATCCATTTTTTAATCAATTTTATATTTCATGAATATAATCATTTGAAAATTGACCAAGTATTACAGAAATATATATCAATTTTCTATTTCAAAGAGAAAATAGAGCATGTATATATGTGGGAGGGGGCGTTGGCAAACTGTTATAATGTGGAGGGGGCGTTACAAAGTTATTGTTCTGCTAAGTTGGCCACCTTTTTGGAAAAGTTTGGGAATCTATAAACTAAATATTGATTACACTAGCTCCATAGTATTACAGTTTAACAAACTGATACATATAGCAAATCAGAGAGGCGCAGACGCTTACGTGAATCTGCTGTTCTGGACATGCGGGTGTTTGTGGCAATGAGAAAGCGTACAAGATTGCATAAACAGCATTGGTTGTTGGGGAGTTGAAGGTGGATAAGGGATATGTTTTGGGGTCTTTTAGCGACCGCTTATTGGATGAAGATACTAAAATAAATGTTGAATCGATCCTGTAACTTCAAATGCTTGGAGTCACTCGAGGTACAAGTAGCACTAGATAATGGAGGGGCAGATGAGGAGTGTGTTTAACCAGTGAGTCACGGAAGCCATCAGTATGCATCCCCCTTCGACATCTGTTGGAGGAGACTGTGCACCTATGATTCAGCTAAGAGTTCAATTACGTTGGTTCAGTAACCAATAAACAAGAGAGACGTAATGTACCAAATCATAAGGGATGAGAGAATGTACGTACTACTTAATTAGCAAAACTGTTCTAGCTGTCTTGCTGTGATAGTACATTCAAACATATTCTTTTTATTCTGTTTCATGTTGTGTCCACCCACTTCATTAAGTTATCTTCTACTTATGCGGCACATACATACACATATAACATCTAAAACCTGCATATATATGTAGATATGTATATAGTAATAAGAAGGAGAAAATAAAAAAGGATATGCAAGTGGTTGAGACATAAATTAAGAATGCAGAAGACCAGACACCCACATGTGGTTCTGAACTGGACTCCAACAGAAAGAAGGGTGGGTGAAGATCTAAAGAGACATGGAGAGAACAATAGACAGAGAAAGGGATGAGGCGGAAATGGGATGGAGTGAGCTACACTATCTTACTCAAGACAGATCTGGTTGGGGGACATTTTTTATGCATTATGTTTTAAGTCGCAGTAGCGTAGTTGTTAGAGAAATTGTTTCTTAGGCGCATGATCCGGTTTCAATTCCACAGTAGGGGTGGATTTTTGTTGGACCTAACTGCTCTCAGGTCGACCCAGCCTCTATTGGATATCAGGAAAAGCACTAGGAAGTAAATGCTCACCACATCACCCATCGCGTACCGACGGTCAATTACAAATACGGTCCACGCACCATATATCCTAATATACCACAAAGTATGAGAAAATGGTTCCTTATGCTTCAAGAAAAGTTAACATTTGAATACGTATAGAAAAAAACCAGGCAGGTTGTTAGGAAAGCGACGTTATGCAAGGGACACGCTACTTGATGATGATGATGATATAGATGTATATATAATCTCGAGCATACCCTACGGGAGACACAGTCACTAGACAAGCAGTTGAGTGAAACCCGCAAAGAAAACGAAAAAGAGAACATGGAGACGAAGTTTTTTTGAGGAACTGAAGAGTACTCGACTATCCTAGAATACTACAAAGAAAACAAGCAGAGACATAGAAAAGTAGCGAACAACTGTTGTGACCCTATGCTCCACGAGGTACGGAGAGGAACACAGAAGAAGAAATATATTATATATAGATAAGCATATAGATAGATAAGAATGATAAAGTGTAGAGAAGGGCAGGTGTGAGGTGATCAGCTCTGCACTAACATTCAACGTTTTGGGCGTTTTGCCGGTCTATACAAATCAAATTATTGCAAACTGGGTGCTGGTCCGACGGGACATTTCGCTCGACTGGTGTCGATTCAAAAAAGAGTTAGCGTTGACCTCAAGGTCACGTGAGTGTCAATGTGGGAATCTCATTGGTGGAATATTTTGATCATTCAAATTTGTCCGCCGTCAAAAAAGTCTCCAAAGGCTGTCGCTCAAGGAAATGACGCAGTTGTAAATGGCCAAACTAGTTAGTGCAAAATAACGTCAAATATAAATCAGTCATATATAAATCAGTCATATAATAAATCAACACGGATCACATATCAGCAGGGACAGCCATCTTTAATATATTAACAACTGGCTCCATCGGGGGAAACGTGTGGTCTACCGTTTTCATCTATGGACGACAAAATTTTTTTTTTTTTTTTGTGTGCGTGTTTATTTCCTAATGCCTTTTTTTTTGTCAGTGGTATTACCTAACATCAGACGAAAGATGTACAACAGAGATTAGGAGTAGAATAGCTCAAGCGAATGCAGCTTTTTATGAAGAACACACTATGCGTGAACTCACTACCAATGACATTGCACTCTAGCGCTATATTGAACCAATACTTATGTATGGCAGCGAATCATGGACAATGAACAAACAGTCAATAAGATTATTGGAAGCCACAGAGATGTGGTTTTACAGAAGAATGCTGAAAATTCCGTGGGCAGAGAAGAAAACAAAGGAGGAGGTTTTAAATCAGGCCTGCACACAAAGAAACCTTATCAAAAGAATAAGAATCGACAATCAAGGTTCTTCGGGCATAAATGCGAAGAGAAGGTTTAGAACATTTGACGACTACAGGTAAAATTCAGGGAAGGAGAGATCGTGGAAGACAGAGGGAGAAGATGTTGGATGGCCTGACATCATGGTTCGACGAAATATCGACGTCAGAACTGATTACATGCACCAAGCAAATAGAGTTGTGGAGATACATGATCGCCTATCCCGGCAGGCGTTACACTTGATTGATTCCATCTCTCGCATAAACTTTATATCTATTATATAGTAAACTTGTAATCTAATTGCGATTCGCCCCTGATCATCGCTGAATATTTATCTTATATAAATAAAGGATCACTGTTTGTTTTTGTCTTTCAAAACTCATTTTTAATAAGTTTTTTCACAGTCAGCTCAATGCCTATACATCCAGAGTCATTTTGGCACCATCCAGTGCCGTCGCGCTGCAACACTTGTGCTTATGTAATACAGACCCGCACGGTGTCTTTTCCAAAAGCCACGTTCGTTGTTGAAGACAGTTTCACGTGCGAGTCCGTAATATTATCTATGCCATTATCTGCAAGCGGTGCAACAAGGCCTATATTGGGAAACCGGCAGGAGACTCAGTGACCGATTCGCCCAACACTTGCGCGATATACGCCAATGCTCTGTGACCACTGTAGCTACCCATTTCAATGATACTGGCCATTCAGGAGCTTGCGATGTCCAGGTCACAGCCATCCGATCATGTTCCTCTGATGATCGTAGTCGATTTGCTCTGGAGAATCGGTTGATTTCTTTGTATGGTACCTTGCGACCACGCGGGCTCAACGTATTACATTCTTATGCTTCTTAGTACTTTCTCTTCCCATGCTTTGTAATCTCTATGGGTATATGTTGCATGTATTACATTCTTATGCTTCTTAGTACTTTCTCTTCCCATGCTTTATAATCTATATGGGTATATGTTGCATGTATTCAAGTTATATATTTACTAGATGTTTCATTGTTTCTTGTCCGTTCTATTTCTAGTTTTTATGTGTGTTTTTGTGTTACATTTATTTCGTTATTCGTTTTTATTCCAGATTTTCCTTAGATACGTTGGTATTTGGTCGTCCATTTGTGTTTCATTTTAATTTGTCACTCCTGTTTGTTCGTTTGCTTGATAAAGGCCTTATTGGTCGAAACGTTGCTGTTTATCGTCACTGTTTCTGTATTTTGTAAAACTATAGTACTTTGTTTGTACGTGTTTCACTTTTTAATAAGTGCTCTTCATTTGTATCATTCAATCAATTGTGTGAAGGTTTTTTTTTTGTTGGTTCTTTTGTCATTATCATCTTCATCATCCTCAGCAGCATCATTAGCAGCATCACCATCATCATTGTGATCATCATCATCAGTATCATCATCGTCATCATCATCATCATCGTCATCATCGTCATCATCAGCATCATCATCAGCATCATCCGCATCATCAGCATCATCATCAGCATCATCAGCATCATCCGCATCATCATCATCATCATCAGCATCATCATCAGCATCATCATCAGCATCATCCGCATCATCAGCATCATCATCAGCATCATCAGCATCATCCGCATCATCAGCATCATCATCAGCATCATCAGCATCATCCGCATCATCATCATCATCATCAGCATCATCATCAGCATCATCATCAGCATCATCCGCATCATCAGCATCATCATCAGCATCATCAGCATCATCCGCATCATCATCATCATCATCATCAGCATCATCCGCATCATCATTGTGATCATCATCATCATCATCATCATCATCATCATCATCGTCATCATCATCATCATCAGCATCATCCGCATCATCATCATTGTCGTTTTTTCCCGTTCGCCTGTTATGAATTCGGGCGTAGGCAGTGCATCTAATATGACGCATATGGCTGCTTTTTTGAGTGAAGGCTTGCTTTCCTTATCACCGGTGTTCCTCACCATTGAGGCGAGCCTTAAACCATTCGCCCTTCTGAGTTTATTTAACGACTCGTGGTATTTTTTAAGATAAATAAAACCAATACTTTGAATAATTAGTATACACTGCAATATAAATGCGTCTAATGGTAACAACAATTACTGAGGAATAGGGTTAGTTCTACTTTAGATGTCCTTGTCATTTAAGTCCACAAGTAACGGATCAGTGTTTCCTGCATTCCAATCGTGTACCTGGTGCACGTCGAATATTTCTGGTCTAACATGGTCTCGAACCCCGATCTATCATGGTACGTGGTCACTATCGCATCTTGTTACACTATCGCATCTTGTTACACTATCGCATCTTGTTACAATTTTGTAGTCGACCACCCACTGTGTTACTACCATTTCCCTTCCTTTGCATTTCCATTGACTTTATTACAAAAATTAGAAACGGTATGTACATGATGTACAATAACAGTGTGTACTTATGACAAATGTGTTAATTGATACGGTGCAATTAACGTATTGGATGTCATGCGTCATATTTTAAAATTAATTGATAAAGTAACACATGACTTACCTGACTTATTCCTCCCAGCTCCTCGAGGAGCATAGGGCCTCAACACTGTTCTCGGTCTCTGGCTGTTTTCTTAATGGTCTCCCAGAATAGTTGAGTCCTCTTTAGTTCATCACTGCGTCTCTATGTCGTTTTAGGGCATCCTCTTTTCGTTTTCTTTGCGGGTTCCACTCAAGTGTTTGTCTAGTGACAGACGGCTGTGTCTGCTGTAGCGTATGTTCGACCAATCGCAATTTTCTCATCTTGCACTGGGTCATCATGGGTTACTGTCCGGTTCTTATGCACAGGTCTGTGTTTGCAACTCTATCATACCATCTCAGTCTGACAATCTGCCGAAGACGTCCGTAGACAAAGGTAAAGTAACACATATTTATATTTCATTACAAAATTTAACAATCATAAATAATGACATAATGAAATATATTAATATGTTTGATTTAATACCGTTGTTAGGGCGGACTTTTGCCCATGTGGTGCCCCGGCCCACAAGGGAAGCAACGAATAGGACTCCTGCGACCATACAAGGCATATCATATAACCGCTCTTAGGCTCAAATCGATCTTGAGATCACATAGAAATCACAAAGAGTGGTTAACAAGTGGTCGAGATGGAGCGGTGGAAGAAGAAGAAGAAGTAAGGACTTTCATTTGTTATACCGTTGTTATGACAACTATTCTATGACCAGTTAGATCCGCCATCATGCTACAGTATAAGCACGTATGTGCTACTTTCAAGTTTGGGTTTTCTTTTTGGGAAATCTGACAGTTACCCGTCTGAACAAATTTGGATAATATACGTGCATTTTGACCGACATTTGGATATGCGTGTCCCACGTTGATGTAAAGGTCTAAAGGTGGGAGGGAGGGGGAAAGGGGGTTGCAACTTACTCATGTTCCAGGACAAATTACACTAATCAAACAAACCACACAGATCACAAAAACCACACAAATTGCACAAACCACACATATCACACAGATCACGTGAACCACTGAAACCACACATATCATACAAATCCCACACAAACCACACAAATTACAAAAAAAAAACACACAAATCACACAAATTAAACAAACCCCATAGAGTGGCTAACTTTGTTGATAAAAACGAACACAAACAACCAAATAACAAACAAACTTACATTAGAAGGAGTCTAAAGGCAAATGAGTGACTTCATTGTGATATATGCTTTGATGACTCTCTACAGAAATGGCACGCCACCTACAGAAAGTATTGCACAATACATGAACTTTATAACTATGGCAACAATCCTAAGGGATCTCCAGGGACAAAATGCACTCGTGAACTGTAGTACACGGGTTCCTGAGAATTTTAAGTTCAGATTGCAAGGCGAACTACTTAACCATGTCGCCACAGACATCTCTTATGTCCAAATATAATTTCACCAAGTAAATATATGATACAGACGGATGTCTGGTGTGAACATCGCACACATCTGACAACTACAGGCCCACTCATATTGACAAAATACCCCCACTCAACATTTCTACCATAACCACTCTATTATTTTCAGCAGACGAACCCCCACCCACCCAATGATTCTTCTTCTGCCTTCTTTCAATAACCCCCAATTGATACCCAACCTCACCCAACTCAAACAACTAGAACACACACACATATATCATCTATATAATGACCGTCTGTAAAGGCGAATAAGAGATAACACATAACACTTTACAATCACTTGAACAGAATTCAACAACACACTCCCATAGTCCCAGCCTGTGTGCACATCATGTTGAAATCGTTTACCACAACCTGTTCAGGTGCTAAGCACTAGATGATGTCAGGAAGATCCTCCTTCCTCCAAGGCCAGATAAATGAAACACATTATACGGAACAAAAGAACAACTTACAAACACATGCAGATACCACTACAAAGCATTGAGCCGAAGAACAAGAGCCCAAGTTCCGCTGGATCATTGAAGAAGAAAAAGAAAAGAAGAAGAAGAAGTAATCAATTTTAGAGCTTCTTCTTCTTCTAACGCCACATATCGACCACTTGTCAACCAGTCTGTGTGAGTTGTATGTCATCTGAGCCTAAAAGCAATTGTACGTTGTGCCAGTTATGCGCCTACAAGTAGGCCAGCACATTCAATTTCTGCGCTGCTTGTTATTTATTAGGATAGCATCCCTAGGGCCTACATCAGTCGTCTCTTACGACATGCATTTGCTTCCTACTATTCTTTGCTTCCCTGGCGGGCCCCAAACGGGCGAATTTTAGAGCAAAGAATATAAATATATAATTAACTTTAATCACTGCTTTTCTCCTGATAGACATTGAAATAAATACAATACAATTGTTTGGGTTATCAACAACAAAACAAGTGAGAGAGAATGGTATAAGAAAGAGTATGTGAGTCAGAAGCCATTAAAAAAAAGAAAACACAAAAAGAAATAAAAGAGAAAAATTACTTCTGTAATTTCACAAGTTTTTTTTTTTATATCAGATTTTGCCGACAACAGAAGTTATTGTAACAATTATTCATACTCTTGAAATGCGGATCAAATATCTCTTATCCTCATCGGTCTGATGGGCGTTTAACTTCGAAAATATGAAAACCGATTGCCTTAAAGGGAGATTTTTTTTATTTTGAGTATTTGTCTTTTCTGTCTGTCTGTGTGTGTGCGTGCGTTTGGTGGGATGTTAATATGCACTTGTGTGAATAGATGGGTGTGTCGGCGTTAGAAAAATTATCTGGTTGGGAACAGCCAACCACATTAAATAGATTACTAGTGGTTTGTATGGAGAATTTTGCATAGAAGCTCATATAAGAGATTGGTTGCTAACAGGGGAGCGGGATAGCGAAGGGAGGATGCAAACTATTAGCCATATGGTGGGAGTGATCAGATGACAAATTGAGTGGTCTTCTCGGGTAACCACTAAGACATTAACTGGATTACTCTTCTACCAAGGCCCCTTTTACCATTTTTCACTTTTCTCACATCTTTTGTTTCAGAAATTTAAAAACGGACAGCACCCACAAAAGATAGACCCTTGCGTTCTTGGTTAATCAGGGGAATGAGTTTTTAGTAAACGGACTAGCTGGTCGGCGCAGACCACAAAAAAAATGCCACAAAACGTTGATTTGGTAATCTGATTAAGGAATACACAAAGAAACAAAGAGAGAGCAATCAAGATTTTATTCGGCTGATGGAATCAACCGAGTGTGTGGTTGTTGTGTTTATGTTGAGTTTTTTTTTTATATTTCTAGCTGATTATTTCATTCTTCATAACTTTTTGTTCATCAATAAACTTGTTATATTACTGTTGCTAATGTGTGCTCACGGCGTTGTTAACACTAGGATAGTTATCTATGCTTTCAAATAACTATTCAAACAAGGCTGGGTTGTTTTTGTTTGTTTCTCCTGCTGTTGGCAACTAGGATCAGATCTTGCTTTAGCGTAGAGATAGTCATAGGAATAAATTGTTATGTTGCAGATAGTTGGCGCCTATCAAATATTTATTGCCATATTCTTCTTATTTTTGTTATGTTTGTTTCGGAGTGTCGAAATTTATATCGATATCTGGCTTTTTCGGTAAGTTACGTGCCTTTATTGTATAACACGACTGATTTGGAGGAGAGTTTTTCTTCCTTTCCATCTCTACTCTCTTAATGGCATTTCACGATACAGCATTATTACCGAAACTGCAATGTGGAGATGGAATAGAGTACTGCTGAATTCTGGTTCTAGGACCCTGAATTTAACTACGGGTTTCTGTGGCGTTGTGGTCTAGCCGTTTACCTTGCGTTTTGGAAGTCGAGGGTTCAAATACGGACCAAGTCGTACTTTTCGCGACTGAAATTTTCTGGAGGTTTCTAGAATTATTGCTGGAGCAATAAACTTCGTGCTTTCTTCAATGCTTTACTATGGGGACGGGCCATTTCTACTGATAGATACCAATTCTTATAGAGAAACTCAGTGCAATAAAACGAATTATTTGTTTATAAACCTTCACACTACGAGTATTTTATTGATTGTCAAGCAAAGAGTCAATATTTATTCAACAATCTATATTATTATAAGATTGATATATTTCTTTGAGAAACTGCACACGATGAGGGGTGTGCTCAACATCAAGTTGGATGCCTTTACTTTTTCAGTGTTTCTCTAGTACATAGTTTCCCAAACTTTTTCGGCCCACCGCCCACTTTGGCAAACAAAAAACTTTGCAACGCCCCCACCATACCACCCCTCCACATTATAACAGCTTGTCAACGCCCCTCCCCCCACCTAACATATCTTTTTCTTCTTCTTTGCGTTCGTTCTTTACGACCAATTTTAATCACTCTTTGTGATATGTTTGATCTTTGCCAAGAATGTGTATACGTTGCACATTGGTTTGGTAGGCACCTAAACGCATAGACTTCTACACGTTCAGGACCCGTGCATCCGATTTCAACCACACCTCCCTAGTCGCCTCTTACGACATGCATGGCAGGTAACAGTGGTTCTATTATTTACACCCCAAATTTGGCCCCGGTAACCACTAGGGCGAGATCACATGTAAATCACAAAGAAGTGGTTAACAAGGAGTCGATATGGAGAGTTTGACGCAGAAAAGAATAAAGATAAGCAGTTCCTTACAACAACATTGAGTAATACAGTAAATTTTATCAATAGGGATATTGTTGTATATATATATATATATCTCTTATTGAGGACATAATTGTCAAAAACGTTCTCAAACGTTGAGTTGCAAAGTGCATAGTTCGTTATTCAACTAACATTTCAGCAGTAAGCAGATCCTCAGATGTTTGAGTTTACCAGAAAGACTTCGAATGACATGCATGACAGTGGTTTTCATGAGTCTACAGTAACGTAGACTTTAATTTTACCCCCTCTCCTTTTGCAAGTTACTAGTAATACTACTCAACCACATTGCATTCTACGCTTCTACTAAGTCAATGCACCAAGGACGCGAATAATAAACTTACTTTACTCAGAATAAGTAAATAAGGGAGTTTAAGAACCCCAAGGGAAGTAACAGAGCCAACGCATATGATAAATTAATAGACAGTAAACAACTAATAATAATAATAATAATTCCTCTTATACCGTTACATAGAGCCTGCAAGCAATTCCTCTATACGTTACATAGACCTGCAAGCAATTCCTCTTATACGTTACATAGAGCCTGCAACAATTCTCTTATACTTACTAGACCTGCAAGCAATTCTCTTATACCGTTACATAGAGCCTGCAAGCAATTTCTCTTATACCGTTACATAGAGCCTGCAAGCAATTCTTCCTCACACGATCTGGAAAACCGCCAATTCTCCATGGAACTGAGACGATATTTATTTGCCTCTCTCAGTAAATTCGTTTCAGGGTTTACTTATGCCGTCTACTGTTTCTTGAACTCGTTGCATCCCACTTTAATGCCTGCTTTGATATTCTTTGATCATTTCTTCTCAAGGTGTGACCAACATATCTCCATCTTCTCTTCTTATAACAGTTGTTACTAGTGGTTGACCAGACATTTCTCTGGTTTCTTCACTTTTCCTGAATTCGTTCCATTTTATATTCTTTATTTTTCGCAGACATCTATTTTCAAATGCATTCAACTTGCTTAACAACTAATAAGAGCTTCCGGGGAAAACAATTTACCAGACACAGGATTTGAATGTCAAACTGCATGCGCTCGCTTGTAGTAGTTAGCAAGCGACTCATAGCTGGCGTCAAAGTAAGAGAAAAGCTCACCAACACCCTACTCCACCTCCCCGTGGCGACCCTGAAAACAGAGAACTTCCAAGAAGTCTGGCTAAGTTTGTGAAGATCGAAGAACAAGATCCTAACCTGGTACCATCCAATAGAAAAGGCGATACTGAAGTCGGATGTGTAGCACCACCAGGTTCAGATACCACATCCCATCTTGTGTATTGCAGCAGCTACCTCTGTTCTGTAGTTGAACTAGTTCTGTAGTTGAACTAGTTCTGTAGTTGTGTAGTTCCAGCTGGGACTGTCTGTTGCGATTGTATTCATTGTTTCGCCCATGTCGTATCGCGGCTCGCAAGGGGAGCAAAGAATAGTAACACTGCGACCTGCAAGGCATGTCGTAAGACGCGACTTATGTAGGATCTAGGGAAGTTAACCTAGTAAATAAAAAGCGTCGCAGAAATAGGATGTGCTGGTCTACTTGTAGGCGCATAACTGGCACAACGTAAAATAGCCATTAGACTCAGATTATCACATACAAATCATACAGAGTGGTTAACAAGTGATTAATGTGGAGCATTCATGCTAACACGAAACAAATGCTTGCAGAAAACGGATGCACCAGGCCGTAAGGCGCATAACATGGTGCAACGATCCCTCACAATGAGGAATGGGATAATGGATTCCGAAATCTCAATCTAGTGAGAACGTAGAAGAAGAAGAAGAATGAGACTCACTGTTTGATTAGTCAACGTGAACTCCCTCTCTACTTTCCTTAATGACCTCATTTGCAAAGTTGGTTGTGTAGATTCTTATCAATTTCTGTCTAAGATAGAGAGATGTACTTAGTCTTACTTTCTGCAATAGTTTTCATGTCAGGCTTTGCAGGGTTTGACTTTATAGGGGATACCTTGGATAAAACAAATCATTTAGAACAAATTTAATTGTCAAATCATCATCATTGCACGTGGAACCATGTATCCTATAAGTGACCCGATCTGTTCCCCAGTATGTCTCTAAGCGTGTGGCAACTACTGACAACTAAAATATGTTTTGGATAACTATTCATCAACTTAGCAAACTAAAGAAAACAGTAACCACTCGCTTAAAAAACCACTAGGTCTCTCCAGCACAAATGCAGGAACTCCGTAGCACCAACGAAGACCTTCAATGAATGGACTTCATATTCTTTTGGAATAACTCTTTTCATAAGAGGGATGAAACTAACCTTCTACCTTACATGAAATATTAGTGTCGCACTCAACAATACAGTCACTTTCGCCATTTTGATGCAGAAGTTCATGAGATGAATTGCCTCTACGAAGCTGCACGTCAGTTCAAGTTACTTGAGTGTTTCCAATATCTTGTTCTGTAAGTTTCGTTCTTATGTACATATTTAGTTTCGCGTTATTTACAATTTTAGTGAAACAATCTAACAGTCAGTAATCACACAAATTAGTGAGTTCAAATACCTAAGTGCAATTTTCAATCTTATTTCTTTTGTTATCACACTGCTACTGGGTTGTTGCTCGTGTCATCACTGCATGGTTGTTGCTCGTGTCATCACACTGCTATGTTGTTGCCCAGTGTCATCACCTGCTACTGGTTGTTGCTCAGTGTCATCACACTGCTACTGGGTTGTTGCTCAGTGTCATCACACTGCTACCGGGTTGTTGCTCAGTGTCGTGGTTTTCTGTTTTTGTTTTGCGCTGATCTGGTGGCTTGTGTGATTGTTATTTTTGCTCTTTGACAGGATTCTGCTACACATAAACCATCATTTTCGTGGTCCTCCTCTCACCTTCTTCCCTGATGTTCTGTTGTAGAAGACTCTGTACAATGTGGAGTTTGAATGCATTCTAATTAAGTGGCAAAACCACTTCATTCCTTGTTTCTCAATGTAATTCAAACAAGGTTCTGTGCCAACTTTCTTTCTTATGCTGATGTTGGTGACTCTGTCTTTTCTGATGTTGCAATTTTCAATTCAGATGGGAATGGGTACAAAATCAACATACTGTGAAAGCAAACCAGAACTGGAACAACTAACGTACTCTGACATATAAAGATATGTGAATACTAATTAAATCTAAGATCTGGTTTGTTTTGTCCAACATTTTGCTATTAATGTCAAACATGTTCAATACCATCAGATAATGAGCGGTAAACAGTGACAACAGAGACTGCATATTTACCTGCCACGCATGTCGTAAGAGGCGATTAAGGAGGTTGGCGGTGGGGCTAGCTACCTCACACCGTAAAATCACTAGATGGCTACAGAAAGGAGGCAAACCGAGTAACGCTCCTGAAACCGGAACATCGCGAGGGTAAGCACCAGAGCTCCAAATGGTGCTAAGATGTGATGTAACACACAATGCTAGGTTCAGATTTCACATGAATAGAATTTATAGAGAGTCTGGTATCTCTATACGTGATCTAGAGAGAGATCAGAACTCGACCCCACCTCACTGAGATCAAGTTTGTGGTAAACATCTAGATGGTTCCACGAGAGTGAACTTAGCACTTTGGCCGAGAGTCAGAGAGCGCCAGAGAGTCCCTTCAGTTTGTCTTGATCATGTTTACTTTATGACAAAGCATATCATTTTCGTATACCTTTTGGAATACCAGACTTTTTAAACGGTCATAGTTGAAAAATCAAATAATGCTGTTGACTGATACTCTATTCATTTTATCCTCTAAAACATGCCATGTTCTTTTTGAGAGCGGTAATCTAAGTTACCCAAACTTACGCTCATAAAATTATGACCAGGTCTGGATGGTGTTGCTAATTCTACAATAGTGACACCTTCAAGAGGTCTAAAACACATGGGCACCATATTTACGCATTAGCGGAGTGTCTTCCGTCACGCTTTACGTCGTTTTGATGGCAAAGAAATTGAAGTTGAGATTTATGGAAACTTCGGACGTAAACTGAAGCTACATGCAATTTCTGAAACATGGTAGTAGCTAAGCAACTATAACAATTATCCGCACAGACTACGCACTTCTGGTAATTTACACGCCTGCAATATGTAATCCACACAATGTCGATATCTAGGTGTAGTAATGGGTCTTGTGACAATTTGTGTTTACTTCAAAGGATGATAATATTGATAAGTTCGAGTTCAAAACATGCGACAACATGATGACTTAAATATATATAATACATATGTTCATTAACATTATCATCTACATCATCAAATAGCTGCTGATATTTCATAGAATCCATGATCTCATTAGGTGAAATCGTTCTAGTCCATTCAGAGACGGAAGATAAAACAGTACGAAATGATTAGCACCTAAAGAACACTAGTAAGACATGTAAACACTAACAAAGACACTAGTAAAGAACACTACAATGAACAAGCAAAGAAGACTAAGCAGTCCAAAATCGAGAAAGCAGGCTAAAAGCTGCTTCTGGAAAATCATTATAAAATTAAAATAGATTTCTACAAAATATCTTCATCATCTTCAAATTACATCATGGACTCTCCAGGCTACATAGTTCTTGCACTGTAGCTGATATCTTCCTGAACCTGTGTAATAAAGAGATCGGAGCACACATGGTTACTACCAAGTACAATAATGATGGTCTTCAATCACTCAATCAATCAATCAGAAACTTGTCTGAATCAAACTGGTGGTCTTAGTCCTTCGATTTCTCTCTCAAAGACCAGATGTCCTGTCTTACATCTATGTTCAAATTATCACCATCCGAATCCATCTTTCCGTTGTCTTCCTCTTCTCTTCTTTTCAGGATGCCTCTTTCACAATAGTCTTCTCAACCTATCCGGTTTAATGTCTAAAATACTGACATTTAATGTCTAAAATACTGATATTTTAATGTTAAAATACAGACATTTTAATGTTAAAATACTGACATTTTAATGAAAATAAACATTTAATGTCTAAAATACGAATTTTAATGTCTAAAATCGACATTTTAATGTCTAAAATACTACATTTTAATGTCTAAAATACTGACATTTTATTGTCTAAAATATGACATTTTCATTCCATTTGCAGCATCAGTATTACGTGATGTTTAATTCTTCTGAAAATATCTATTTGTTTCCTTCTCTGTCATGGTATACCGAGGAATCTTCAGTAACACTTATATTCAAAGCCCATGTATGTGTCTATACTGCCTTGTTAAATATCTATGCTTCACTTCACACTCATTTGTTTAACATGCCTGCTCTTGGAATTCTGATCCAGCTCTCTACCAGTGTCAGCAGGCGGAACAGACACCGGAGCATATCCTGCAAGACTGTGCTCTCCTGGCTGAGCTGACAAGCAACATGTGGCCACACCCAGTTGACCTGAAAACTAAGCTTTGGGAAACCTGACAGACCTGAAGCTGACTGCCCAGTTTGTGGTCCACAGTAAATTAAGCACATGACCAGAGATTGCTGACGAAGACAAAATATTCTGATCCTTGTTTTTCTCACTTCCATTCCATCCTGTTTTAATTTGTTTAAGTCTTTGTAAGGCTATGTTTACTCTTCGTTTCATTACTGTTGTCCCATATCCTACTGTAAGCAGTGAACCGAGATACTGAACACTGTTGTCCCATATCCTAATCTTGTAAGCAGTGAACCGAGATACTGAACACTGTTGTCCCATATCCTACTCTTGTAAGCAGTGAACCGAGATACTGAACACTGTTGTCCCATATCCTAATCTTGTAAGCAGTGAACCGAGATACTGAACAGTGTTGTCCCATATCCTAATCTTGTAAACAGTGAATCGAGATACTGAACACTGTTGTCCCATATCCTAATCTTGTAAGCAGTGAACCGAGATACTGAACACTGTTGTCCCATATCCTACTGTAAGCAGTGAACCGAGATACTGAACACTGTTGTCCCATATCCTAATCTTGTAAACAGTGAATCGAGATACTGAACACTGTTCTCCCATATCCTACTGTAAGCAGTGAACCGAGATACTGAACACTGTTGTCCCATATCCTAATCTTGTAAGCAGTGAACCGAGATACTGAACACTGTTCTCCCATATCCTAATCTTGTAAGCAGTGAACCGAGATACTGAACACTGTTGTCCCATATCCTAATCTTGTAAACAGTGAATCGAGATACTGAACACTGTTCTCCCATATCCTACTCTTGTAAGCAGTGAATCGAGATACTGAACACTGTTGTCCCATATCCTAATCTTGTAAGCAGTGAATCGAGATACTGAACACTGTTCACAGTGTCTATTTTCTCTCAGTGGATAAAAATATCTTTGTCGAGCTTGTTTTATCAGTTGTCATTATTTTTACGTATGTTCGAAACATTATAATTAATGATCAAAAACAGAATGCAATCAATATTGTTGATGATTCAAGCACCTTTCACTCTATCCATACCAATGTCAACAGTAAGTGTATACAAGCAAACAGCAATCACACTACAAGAAACTATAGTGGCTTTTAACCAGATCGCTTTTTGTAGATCCGAACCAGATATTTAGGTAGCATGGTAGATAAATCTCTCTCTCTCGCGATCGTTCTTTTTGGCCATTTGATCATTCTTATTGTGATATATAAACAGCTTTTGCCAAAAACGTGTTTTTACGTCACGATCTTCAGTAAAAATTTGGAGCTCTAGTGCTTGTCGTTCGGTGATGTGTCCGATTTCAACCAGCGTTTACTTGGTTCGCACTCCTTCAGCGATGTGTCCGATTTCAGCCAGCATTTTATTTACTAGGTTAGCTTGCCCTAGATTGCACACGTCCTAACGATCCGTTGTGCCGTATATTTTGGCTTGGATCTGCGTCGAAGAGAAGGAGAGTACTGCGCCCTTTTTGACTGTAAGGTCGTTCCGGATTTTGAACATTTCTAAGTCTTTTTGGGGCACAAGTTGTCTTATACGTATAACACACCGTGAAAATGGTCGGCTGTCGCCAATGTGTGGATTTGGACAGCCTGTCAAATCTTTGCTTTGTCGGCCTTACTTTTCTAAAGTCTTTAACTAAAAAGCATAAAATAATAAGAATGAGGAATAAAATCTGAGATAGAGGAGATAAGGACAGATAGACCAAGAAGTCGACCAAACGAAAGTTTGTAAGACACGACGATTGACAATAATGGTCTATGTACAAGTAGACAGCTTAGAATTACACGTTCGTTTATTTTGTTTCAGAAAAGACAAGTATATCATTGACAATGAAAACTTGATAACATACAGTTCTTTTTTTCTTCTCAGATGGACCGTCAGTTGTAGCTTTGAGAAGTTATAAACATATGAACTTTAACAAATGTTTCTTCCTATAAGATCTAGTTCTATTGACATCTAAAGAATATATCATTGTTTCACAAATTCAAGATGGAACAAGTTCTATCAGCTGTCGAAGTCTAGATCGGCGAGTGATTAATTCAAATAAAAGTAAATTAAAATTTTTAAAAGTTTTTAAAAAGAACTGACTTCATTGCACAGAATTTTCCACGTGACTTGGTCCTTCTCTGTAGAAATGGTGCGTACCCTGTCGAAGGTATTGCACAAAGAATATACTCCGTAGCTCCAGTAAAACCAACGACTTTCGGAAAATGTTCTCGTTAAAGGAGCAACGTGATCTGTATTTGAACGAAGGTAAAGAATTGACGACTTCGTCAAAGAACATACATTAATCATTGAAATATCCCATGTCAAGAACATGACAGTAATTATTGTAGAATATCCCATGTCAAAGAACATGTACAGTAATTAATTAGTAGAATATCCCATGTCAAAGAACATGTACAGTAATTAATTAGTAGAATATCCCATGTCAAAGAACATGTACAGTAATTAAAATTAGTCAGAATGTCACATAGTTCAAAGAACATGTACAGTAATTAATTTGTAGAATATCCCATATCAAAGAACATGTACAGTAATTAATTTGTAGAATGTCCCATGTCAAAGAACATGTACAGTAATCAATTTGTAGAATATCCCATGTCAAAGAACATGTACAGTAATCAATTAGTAGAATGTCCCATGTCAAAGAACATGTACAGTAATTAATTAGTAGAATATCCCATGTCAAAGAACATGTACAGTAATCAATTAGTAGAATGTCCCATGTCAAAGAACATGTACAGTAATCAATTAGTAGAATGTCCCATGTCAAAGAACATGTACAGTAATCAATTAGTAGAATGTCTCATGTAGAACTTCACTATCATCACATCCCGTCTGAGAGAAAAAACACTGTTTCTAGCAAGTTCTTCCGCTTTCTCGGCGTCATATTCAAGGTTTCGTTGATGTTCTGCTGCCACCATCGTCTTGGTCGTCCCATGCCTCGTACTCCAGAAACCATTCCTTCCATTACCGTTATCTCAAAATCACTGTGACGTTTAACGTGGTTACTATATGTCATCTTCATGGAAATGATGTTATCTGTGACCCAATGCGCTTTGATATGCAGGTCTTGTAGACCGTCTAATTCTCTTCTCTGTTCAGCGTGTGCTAAGATTTTCTGTAACACCTTTTTTCAAAAGCATCAATTTTTGTTCTTTAATGTTTGTGCTAAGATCCACGATTCAGCTCCATATGCACGTGTCCTAAACGTGTAAAAGGCTATGCGTTTAGGGGCCTACCAAACCACTGTGCAATGTATACACATTATTGGCAAAGATCAAACATATCACAAAAGTTATTAAAATTGGTCGTAAAGAACGAACGCAAAGAAGAAGGAGAAGAAGCTCCATGTGTTGCCAAAAGGAATATGCATGTTCTCAGAAGTCTTTGTTTCTTTTCTTGTGTCGTGCCATAGTTTCTTCATACTGACCACCTGCTGGAGTGTCACGGCTATAATATTCTTCTAACTTCTTTCGTACAATCTAAGCCATGGCTAGTCTTCTTCTAACTTCTTTCGTACGTACAATCTACATTGTTATTAATTTATAGAGCCAAGATATTCCAAATATGTGACATTCTCAATGTCTTCATTATTTACAGTAGTATTGTGGTTGATGTTTTGCTTTGTCGGTGGACATAATTTTAGTTGTATTTGTATTCAGAAAAAGATTCTGATCTTAGCTGTGTTTTTTGACAGACTGAATTAGATGTTCCAACCCCTTGACACTATTTGAGAGGGGAACTGTGTTGTCTGCGTACCTTAATTCTTGGACCATATTTCCATCACTTGTAAACTGATCAACAAATGTGCAGTTTTTGTCATTCCCAACATTTCTCAATATGTGTTCTGCATAGATGTTGAATAAATATGGAGATAGTATACATCCTTGTCTTACTCCCCTTTGCACTTCAAACCATTCTGATGTTTCTCCAACTATTCTGACTGAGGCTTGTTGTTCGTAATAAAGTGTCTCTATTAAATGTATCAAATGTGATGGGAACCCCATGTCTTTCATATTGTTCCATAATTTCTGATGTTGCACATAGTCGAACGCTTTGGTATAATCCATAAAACAGGTATGGAGATACATATTATTTTCTCTGTATTTCTCAAAGATGTTTCTCAAGTTAAAATTGGGTCTGTGGTGTCTCTGTCATGTCTGAAGCCTGCCTGGACTTCATGTATTTCATATTCTAACATTCTTTCTATCTTACAGGAATATTCTACATAAATACATTTCAAAGTTCAAAATTAGTTTCAAATAGAGATTATATATGTGGATAACAACTGTATGAATAACCGTTAGTTTACCGCGTTCAAGGTATCAGCATAGAAGTACCTAACATACACTCACATTGTACACTAAGTGTCTTTTTATACTGTGTCTACATTTAAGAGCGTCACATCACATAATTCTTCACCCGTGTGGTTACCGGGACCCAGATTTGGGGTGTAAAGAATAGAACCACTGTTACCTGCCACGCATGTCGTAAGAGGCGACTAAGGAGGTTTCTCTGAAATCGGATGCACGTGTCCTGAACGTGTAGAAGTCTATGCATTTAGGGGCCTACCAAACCAATGTGCAACGTATACACGTTCTTGGCAAAGATCAAACATATCACAAAGAGTGATTAAAATTGGTGGTAAAGAACGAACGCGAAGAAGAAGAGACATAATTCTCGAAGGGCTCAGTCTCTAGAGCATAGATTCCCAAATTTTTTCGGTCTACCGCCCACTTTTCACGACATAAACTTTGTAACGCCCCCTCCCTATTATATATTATAACAGTTTGCCAACGCCCCCATACATGTATATACATGCTCTATTTTCACTTTGACATAGAAAATTGATATATATTTCTGTAATACATGTTCAATTTTCAAATGTTCATATTCATGAAATAGAAAATTGATATAAAAATAGATCGTGTAAGATGGGCATAAGATGAATTAAAATGCAGAATTCAAATTTTTATGATTATTCAATAGCAAAATCAAGAAAAAAACTCCCCCCAAATGCTTCTGAACCCACCATCGCCCCCTGGAAAGCTTCAGCGCCCACAGGGGGCGTAACCCCACTTTGGGAAACGCTGCTCTAGACAGTTCCACTGCCTCTTCAGTTGTCGTGTTGAAGGTTTCCTTAACATTCTGTTGCCCCCATTGTTTTGATCGTTTCATGTCCACTTTCCAGAAACCATGAATCTCTTATTAAAAAGGATCTAAAGCCGAAAAATTGACTTCATTGCGCACGGTTTTACCCAATATGGCTTGTTCCCTCTCCGCAGCTATGGCAGGCCATCTGTCCAGAGTATTGCACAAAGCACGATCTCCGTAGATCCGGAAACAAATCTAGGTGCCTCTGGAAAAAAATGCACTCGTGAACAGAATGATGTGGTCCGGAGTGGAACCCACGATCTTCGGAGTGCAAGACAAAGCCTTAACCACTAAGCCACAGATTGCTCTCTCTCTCTCTCTCTCTCTCTAAACAACTGTAATGTTTAATGTGGCCGAAATATTTGAATGCCTGAGACAGCTATCGTACCTCCATGTTCAGATCTTGTTCTATTTTTATTATAGCAGTATAAGATTGATTGAGTGATAGAAGCATCATCATTGCACTTCGGTGAGTAACCATGTGTGCTCCGATGTCTTTCTGACACGGGAAGAACTCAGAGATAATGAACAATCTCCTTAGAACCGACTCGAGTCCCCGATATAATTTTGAAGATAATGAAAACCTTTGTAAGAAGTATTTTTAAATATTTTCATTGCATTTTGCTTCTTGGGCATGGGTTTTGCAGATAGTCTTATCTTTTTTCAGCTGCCAATGTTTCGTTTAGTACTCAACTTAATAACACGAGACTTACGGATTATCGTTAGTCTCCGATATTACTAGGAACTCGATTTCCCCTACATTGAGACTATGGATTTTTGGGAAAATATTTCGATAGTTCATCGCGGTCAGCGAACAGAATTTATTAGGAGCGAGAGGCGAGCGAATTACACCACAGACACCTCTGATTGATTGATTGATTGATTGATTGATTGATTCATTCATTCATTCATAGGACCATCATCATTGCACGTCGGTGAGTAACCATGTGTGCTCCGATCTCTTTCTGACACGGGCAGATCTCAGCGGCAGTGCACGAACTCCCTAGCACAGGCGAGGATCACTGATGTAACTTGAAAATATTTTGTATAATTTTTGTTTTTAATCTTTTCTACTGAATTTTGCTCGAGCAGCAGCAGCATTCTCTCATGCTCGTCTCGATATTGAACTGTTCATGCTCGTCTCATGCTCGTCTCGATATTGAATTGTTAATGGTCGTCTCATGCTCGTCTCATGCTCGTCTCGATATTGAATTGTTAATGGTACATTTACGTGCACAACTTGAACACAGGACCTACTTTTTATCGTCCTTCTCTGATAGGACTAGGAACTAGATTTCATCTACACTGAGATCAGGGATCTCTGGAAAAATATCCCGATGACTTCACCAAGGAGCGAACTGATTACCTTTGGAACTAGAGATAAGCAGCAAACCACTACGCCACAGAGACCATCTACCTGCGAATGAATGTAAGATACAACAGCCGTACTCAACAATGAAAACTTCATTCGTTAACATCGTACACCATTTATCTAGCCCATCCTATACTCGGGTCGAGATTCTGTCACTATTCAGCACCGTAGTGCAAGTTTGTGGTTTGACTGCACCCAATTTCAGCAGGTAAAACGTTATAAACAATAAATAGAAACTACTGATCTGCTATAAATATGGTTGAACGTACTTTGTCCAGGATATAAGAAACGACTTTTATTGTTTTGTGAGAGTTCTCAGATTCTGGGCAAACCCAAGATGAAAGACACACAAGACTTCCGACTATTTGTAAAAAGAAATGTTTGAAAGGACTCAAAATGGCAGTAGCAGTGTGTCACCTAGATCATCGGTTCTCAACCCGCGGTACGCATACCACTAGTGGTACGTGCTGGCTCGCTCAATGGTACGTGAAAAATAGTCACTATTGGCAGAAAAACTAGAAAACTAAAAACTAAATACAAAACTTTAGTTGTGCAATAATACTGACCGTATCGTGAATTATTTAAATGTTAATTTCATGAAACTAACTGCATTAAATACCTTGGTAGCAGCATAGACGTAGAAGGGGGAACAAACAAAGATGTCAAGATAAGAATACAAAAAGTAAGGGGAAACTTTATTACATTGAGTAAGATATGGAAGTCAAAGGAGATCAAAACAAACACAAAACTGAGAATCTTTCAATTAAATGTGAAGTCAGTGCTGTTCTATGGCTCGAAAACATGGAAGACAACAAAAGAAACCACCAGAAAACTACAGAACTTCGTAAATGGATGTTTACGTAGAATAGATGGACTGAGATGGTATGATAAGATTACAAACGAGGAACTCAGAGAAAGAACAAAACAGATACCAGTGGAGAAAGAGCTCAGGAAGAGACGATGGCGAAGAATAGGACATAACTTGAGAAGACTGACCGGAAGCGTTGCAAGATAGGCACTGTTTTGGAACCCGCAGGGAAAGAGGAGTAGGGAAGACTAGACAGACATGGAGAAGGTAGCTGGAGGTTGTTATTAAAAGGTTAGGTAAAACATGGAAATAATTGGAAGTGATAGCAAGAGAGAGGAAGAGCTGGAAGAAGTTTGTTGAAGACCTGTGCTCCGTTGGGAGTTGAAAGGGGAAGAAGAAGAAGAAATGCATTAAAGAAAGCTAAAAAATCTTGCAATGTTTTAATAAGTTAGCATTTGTTCTATGAATAGTGTTACTTTGTTACGAATATTGTAACATTCAATCTGTGGTTTGTACTTTTAGTGCAGTCATTTTCCTTTCCCAACGTATAACATTATTTCGACACTTTTACATTTAGATCAGCCTTTGCCATTCTGAAGAAAATGTTCAAGAATGATCAGGAATAAAACTAAGATAATGATATTCAACTCAAATGTCAAGGCGGTCCTTCTATATGGAGCTGAGACATGGAGAACAACTAAAGGGAACACCAACAAGTTGCAGACATTCATCAATAGATGCCTGCACAGGATACTCCATCTGTGATGGTATGACAGGACTACAAACAGGGAACTCTGGGATAGGGCAGGACAACGGCAGGTGGAACAAGAGATAAGGAGAAGAAGGTGGCGATGGAGAGGACACACACTGAGAAACCCTCTAATAGCATCACAAGACATGCTCTCCGATGGAACCCCCAGGGCAATAGAGGTAGGGGAAGACACAGAAACACATGGAGACGGGAGTTGGAGACAGAATGCAAGAAAATGGGGAGAGAATGGAAAGATCTGGAAAGTATGGCATTGGATAGGTGCACTAGGGGGTGTCTTGGTTGCGGACTTATGCTTTCCCTAGGGGCGAAGGGTGAAGGAGAAGACGTTAAGATATGCACTTACCAAATATATATGTATTTAGAAGCAATTTGTTTAAACAAGGTGTCAATTTATATCAATAGGTTTTTAATGGGTTTTAAATGGGTTTTAAATGGGTTTTAAATGGGAGACTTGGGTTCAATCCACGGTAAGGCCAAGAAGGTTTTTTTCTGTCGAGGGCATAAAGAAAACATCATAACCTGAACAGTTTCGACGACTGTACTAGCCATGCAGCCATTAAATTCCACAGGCCCATGTCCCTCATGTCCTTTACCTCCCATAAAGCGGTATCACAGTCAGCAATGACAGTTTTGTTTTTAAAACCCAAGTATAAAAGGTTGGAAACCACTGCTCTGGATATACATCAGTAACATTCAGTGGCATATTTTTGTATGTACATTTTTGTTTTACAATCATGGTTTTTTGTTTGGTTACAATTATACAGGGTGTTCAACTTAAAAGCAGCCTGTGAATGGAGCTAATCTGGCATATATGTATGGAAATGAGAAGGTTCAGTTATGACGTAGTATAGGTCAAGGTTGTGTGATGGTGTGAATTTGTAGTGCGGGAAGGGCGATGAACAAATGTGACGTAGGACAAGCTAGTCAGAACCGGTTTAAATAGTAAATAGACGAGATGCAATGCGTACCTGACAAATTTATATTTATCACTGGGGCTGCTTTTAAGTTGAACACACTGTATAATGCCATTCTTGCAAGTAAAATGCTGTTTCCGCATTCAAGGTTGGTTAGAATATATCTATTTACAACTCATGTTTCTTACCATTCTAGTACATTCTGTCAAAGTGGTGTTGGAAAACTTTGACTTATAGGAAGAAGTGAGGCTAGTACTAGGACATAGGTAGATGTAGGCTAAGATACTAGGACATACAGGTAGAAGTGAGGGCTAAGATACTAGGACATACAGGTAGAAGTGAGGGCTAAGATACTAGGACATACAGGTAGATGTGAGGGCTAAGATACTAGGACATACAGGTAGAAGTGAGGGCTAAGATACTAGGACATACAGGTAGAAGTGAGGGCTAAGATACTAGGACATACAGGTAGAGTGAGGGCTAAGATACTAGGACATACAGGTAGAAGTGAGGGCTAAGATACTAGGACATACAAGTAGAAGTGAGGGCTAAGATACTAGGACATACAGGTAGAAGTGAGGGCTAAGATACTAGGACATACAGGTAGAAGTGAGGGCTAAGATACTAGGACATACAGGTAGAAGTGAGGCTAAGTTACTAGGACATACAGGTAGAAGTGAGGGCTAAGATACTAGGACATACAGGTAGAAGTGAGGGCTAAGATACTAGGACATACAGGTAGATGTGAGGGCTAAGATACTAGGACATACAGGTAGAAGTGAGGGCTAAGATACTAGGACATACAGGTAGATGTGAGGGCTAAGATACTAGGACATACAGGTAGAAGTGAGGGCTAAGATACTAGGACATACAGGTAGAAGTGAGGGCTAAGATACTAGGACATACAGGTAGATGTGAGGGCTAAGATACTAGGACATACAGGTAGAAGTGAGGGCTAAGTTACTAGGACATACAGGTAGAAGTGAGGGCTAAGATACTAGGGCATACAGGTAGAAGTGAGGGCTAAGATACTAGGACATACAGGTAGAAGTGAGGGCTAAGATACTAAGACATACAGGTAGAAGTGAGGGCTAAGATACTAGGACATACAGGTAGAAGTGAGGGCTAAGATACTAGGACATACAGGTAGAAGTGAGGGCTAAGTTACTAGGACATACAGGTAGAAGTGAGGGTAAGATACTAGGACATACAGGTAGAAGTGAGGGCTAAGATACTAGGACATACAGGTAGAAGTGAGGGCTAAGATACTAGGACATACAGGTAGAAGATACTAGGACATACAGGTAGAAGATACTAGGACATACAGGTAGAAGATACTAGGACATACAGGTAGAAGATACTAGGACATACAGGTAGAAGATACTAGGACATACAGGTAGAAGATACTAGGACATACAGGTAGAAGATACTAGGACATACAGGTAGAAGATACTAGGACATACAGGTAGAAGATACTAGGACATACAGGTAGAAGATACTAGGACATACAGGTAGAATTGTCTTCTTCTTCTTCTTCGAACGCTCCATGTTGATCACTTGTTAACCATAGGTGTGATTTGTATGTGATCTGAGCCTAAGACCGATTGTGCATTATGCCAGTTATACGCCTACAAGTACGCCTACAAGGTCCGTACATCCGATTTCTCTGATGATTTTTATTTACTAGGGTAGCTGTCCTAGATCCTACATTAATTGCCTCTTACGACATGCCTTGTAGGTCGCAGTGGTACTATTCTTACGACATGCCTTGTAGGTCGCAGTGGTACTATTCTTACGACATGCCTTGTAGGTCGCAGTGGTACTATTCTTACGACATGCCTTGTAGGTCGCAGTGGTACTATTCTTTACTTTCGTTACGGGACCCAGCACCACATGAGCGATGTAGGATTGATTCTAGAATGTAGAATGTAGTTTGGATGTAAAGATAGGATTGATTGTAGAATGTAGTTTGGATGTAAAGATAGGATTGATTGTAGAATGTAGAATGTAGTTTTTATGTAAAGATAGGATTGATTGTAGAATGTAGAATGTAGTTTGGATGTAAAGATAGGATTGATTGTAGAATGTAGAATGTAGTTTGGATGTAAAGATAGGATTGGTGGTAAGAGGTGAGATATAAAAAAAGGATTGGTGGTTAGAAGCTGGGATGTAACGGTAGGATTGATGGTTAGAAGCTGGGATGTAACGGTAGGATTGTTGGTAAGAAGCTGATCTTTCTCTTCTCCTCTATTACGTGATGCTGTCTTCCATACTATTCTTCTGCAACACTTCGTGTCCTTTTATATGTCTAACGTCATTCCATTTTCTCATTCTTAATTGTATCATCAGTCAGTTTTTTTGTTACTTTGATCTATTTCTGGGTAGACCTATTTGTTCTATTCTCTGTCCATGGACTACGGAAGACTCTTAGATAACACTTATATTCAAAGCACATACACGTTTTTTCCCACTGCCTTTTTAAACATCCATGCTACACACCCATACGTTGCTACTGGGACTATGCATGCTCTTGGTATTTTGATCTTTCTTTTCTTATTAACTCCATTCCATAAATGTTTTACTTGTTTATTGGTTATTGGTTACTAAACCGATGTCATTGCACTCTGAGAAGACCCATAGGTGCTCAGTCTTCCCCAACAGATATCGAAGAGTATGCGTACTGGTGGTTCCCGTGGCTCGCTGATTAAACACACTTCTCACTCTGTCCCTCGAGCATCCAGTTCTACCTGTACAACGAGTAACTAGAAACTTCTGAAATCTCTGGATTTTTTTTTTCCCGATCCAGAAGCACTTGAGCTTTTCAGCTTTCGGCTCGGTGCCATGGACATCGTAACCCCTTCGGTTCGGTGCCACGAACACCGTAAATCTGGGAATCTGTGGCTTTTTCTGCCAGCCCGCGGAATTGAACCCGTACAACAGAGGCTAGTCACCCAAGTCAAGCGCTACGAACACGCTGGGCACTGCGGGCTCTGGATAGATTCAACATCTATTTTAGTGTCCTCATCCAACATTTTGTAAATTTTTTTGTGAAGTTTTGTTTGTTCTTCGTTTTTGTTTGTTCTTCTTCGTATGCTCCATACCGACTGCTTGTTAACCACTCTGTGTGCTTTGTATGTAATCTGAGTCTAAGAGCCATTGTACGTTGTGTCAGTTATGCGCCTACAAGTAGGCCAGCACATCCGATTTCTGCAATGCTTTTTATTTACTAGGGTTGCTTCCTGGGTCCTACATAAGTCGCCTATTACGACATGTCTTGTAGGTTGCAGTGGTGCTATTCTTTGCTTCCTTTGAGAGTCCCGGCACCTCATTGGCAGTTCCTCGTTTAATTTTCTTCATTGCATTTGTCTCTTTTATTTCACAATAATTGCTCCCTCTCTCTCTCTAGCTAGACAGACCATACAGAAATCGAACAAAGACAAACAAATAACAAATAATGTGTCCAATTTTGTTTATAAACCATTTTGTCTGAACAGTGAATCTTTTGACTGCTCATGTATTTTTTATTTCGAAAGAGCTGACAAAAAGACGTAAGTCAAATTCTTTACATTTTAACTCGTGCTGTGAAAATTTATATGTACAGAATGCATACAAAGCCAAGAATGCAAGGGGGGAAATGTTTATCTCAAGAGAAACTGTTTATTGAAGTAAAAACTTTATAAGCGTTACTATGTTTCAGAAAAATTGTCATACATTAATTTTTAAATAGATTAAAATCCGTCAAAAAATGAAATTATACTACGAATTGTCAAAGATATATTAGGTTTTGAATGTCTAAATTGCTTTTATTTTCCATTTTCCGTTTTCTATGACTTCAGGCATAGTCAGGGATCAGAAAAATGACCCCACTGACTGATTTTTGCGTGAAGGCTAGCTTTCTGTATCATCAGTGTCACTGGCTATTCAGTAGAGTCATACTACGGCTTCTGATGTACTTGTAATTTAAATTCTCAAACAAAGGATCAGGAAACATGTAGTTCAACCAGGTACCGTGTGCACACCGACAGTTACAAAGATTTTTCTACCCAGCTTGCACAGCTTTGCGGGACAAACATTTTTCAGCATAAACAGGAAGCATTTCCTTATGAATGTCCTTTGCAGGCAGTCTTTTCCCCAAAGCGCTCAACAGCATGCTGCTCTTTGGTTGTACACTCTGTAAGCACAATCGTCATTTTGTTTATGCGCTGCGCATGAGTCACCTAGCGCCACTAGACGAACGGGAATATAAAGTTCGATGTTGCTGTCACCTAATGCACCTTTAGAAAACACCAACTACATTTACCTGCCATACCACAGAACTGTGTGACTTACTTATTGACTCGCCCTCGTATGTTGGCAAGGTGCCTCGAACCAGAAATTTGCACGGCAAGTGGTTACTAAAAGCATGTTATCGACTTCGCTATCGGCGTCTCGAATGTCTAATTAAAATATGGAACTTCATCTAAGATAAACTGCTTTACAAATTTTTAATTCTTATTTTGCTTCAATCCTAACATATGTCAGCGAGAGTTGGATGTTGCTTCAATCCTAACATATGTCAGCGAGAGTTGGATGTTGCTTCAATCCTAACATATGTCAGCGAGAGTTGGATGTTGCTTCAATCCTAACATATGTCAGCGAGAGTTGGAAAATAACTGGAGATAGAGAACGTAAGATGCTTGCATTTGAAAATGCATACTTGCGAAAAATAATTAACATAAAATAAAACGTTTAGTTTATTTTAGTTTAGTCGTCGGATGATCATCACTGCCCGTCGAACCAATTAGTCCATAAGTGCTCCGATCTTCCATTCAGTATGTCTCTCAGCGTGTGGCGACTAACGACCGCGGTTCTTTGTTGGTTTACTACTTTTCTTTGCCTACCAGCATACTGTTCTTGTCTAGCTACACCACATTTGACTTAGAATTCTATCAGTCTGATTAGAGTTGTAGATTCACCACTATTACTTGAATCATGTACACGTCCTCTCTCCGTAAGGGAGTTTATAATATCAGCCTGGTCCAATGCTCGCCCCTTTTTTACAGCAGCCATACCTGCAAGCGTGTTCATTTTTCTTTACACCTGCATGCACTGACACAAAAATAAAACCGATTTCTGTCAGCCTAGACCTCCTCAGCTAGTCCATGCATTGTCTCCGAGCCTAGCCTGTTACAATCTTCCTGAGCATACTCATTGAGTCACTGAGAAAACAAATCGCATTTATTATCACATAATTACACTAACTTACAAATACAAAGACAGCAACACATTAACATACTCCAGTTAACATGTAATGAATGCAGTATGAGAATAAACATCGACAAAACCTAAGTAATGACATTCGCGAAAGAGGAAAACTCTACCAATATCTCCATTGACAATCGCCCATTAAAACAAGTCAAAGACTTTACATATCTAGGAAGCATTTTTTCAGCAAACATAAGAATAACTAACGAAATCCAACACAGATGCAACAAAGCAAATCAAATAATAGGACAAATGGCACAAATTTTAAAATGCAAACATGTCACCATGAACACAAAAAGAGCAATGTTCAACACAATCTTTCTCCCTACATTATGTTACCAGTGCCAAACCTGGACGTTGACATCAAATGATAGAAGAAAACTAGTCACGACAGAGATGAAGTGTCTGCGCAGAATGCTGGGTGTAACAAGAAGAGATCGGTTGAGAAATGAAGACATCACTGGAAAAAAGGGGTACAACAGCAGTACTGAACTTCATCAAGAAGCAACAAATGAAATGGTTCGGCTGCATAAGCAGATTACCAACATACAGTGCACCACAGAGCAATGTTACTCCGATACATGCACACAGAGCAATGTTATCGATCAGTGCACCACAGAGCAATGTTACTCCGATACAGTGGATACAAAGCAAAAAGACCACTCAAAAAGATAGACCTCAGAGATGAACAGAGGCGACGAAAGACACTATTTATGAAGCGCACACAAAAGCCCATTCTAGAAATCTCTTCTTATCCTGACGATGTGAGACAAAACAGGATTGTAGAAAAGAAAGAAAGAAAGACAAATACAAATGCCAGTGTTTTAACATTATTGCACTTGAAGAAGAAGAAGAAGAAATGTCGTGGATAACTAAGTTGATAACAAGCTGCTCCAGTGACAACGTGTCGTGGAAATTCCGGACTTAAGGTCAGCTTATGTAAAAAATTCTCGTTGTGCACACGATAAGCTGCTGGACTACAGGAGAATCTGTTCATTTATTTGGAGACCTCTCTCTCTCTCTCGTGATCGTCTTTGAAGATCTAAATGACAACAAGTACCTCTGAACTCTGAGTAAAGCTTGTCTGAATGACATGATACTCTGAACTCTGAGTAAAGCTTGCCTGAATGACATGATACTCTGAACTCTGAGTAAAGCTTGTCTGAATGACATGAGACTCTGAACTCTGAGTAAAGCTTGCCTGAATGACATGAGACTCTGAACTCTGAGAAAGCTTGCCTGAATAACATGATACTTGAACTCTGAGTAAAGCTTTGTCTGAATGACGATACTCTGAACTCTGAGTAAAACTTGCCTGATGACATGATACTTGAACTCTGTAACTTGTCTGAATGACGATACCTGAACTCTGGTAAGCTGCCTGAATGACATGATACTCTGAACTCTGAGTAAAGCTTGTCTGAATGACATGATACTCTGAACTCTGAGTAAAGCTTGCCTGAATGACATGATACTCTGAACTCTGAGAAAGCTTGTCTGAATGACATGAACTCTGAACTCTGAGTAAAGCTTGTCTGAATGACATGATACTCTGAACTCTGAGTAAAGCTTGTCTGAATGACATGATACTCTGAACTCTGAGTAAAGCTTGTCTGAATGACATGAGACTCTGAACTCTGAGAGAAGCTTGCCTGAATGACATGACACTCTGATAATTTTTCTTCTTTTCTTCGAACGCTCCATATCGACCACTTGTCAACCACTCTGTGTGATTTGTATGTGATCTGAGCCTAAGAGCGATTGTACGTTGTACCAGTTATGCACCTACAAGTAGGCCAGCACATCCGATTTCTGCGCTGCTTTTTAATTACTAGGGTAGCATACCTAGAGCCTACATCAGTCGCCTCCTACGACATGCATTATAGATCGCAGTGGTACTATTCTTTGCTTGCCTTGAGGGTCTCGGCACCCCACGTGCGAATCTGGTAATAACAAAGCAAGCTTTCACTCATAAAAGTCAGTCCGGTATGCATTATATTAGGCGCTACAAGTACTTCTAAATTCAAAGAAGGTGAACAAATTAAGAAAAGGAAAATAATAGAAGAAGACTCAAACAGAACTGATAGGAGGCATCAACATTTCTAGATTAACGTAAGCGTTACATCAAGAGATATGGATTAACGTACTAGTCTTCGATACTCAAAACTACACATGATAATAGTTGCGCACTTATAATAACTTTGTTATTACTGTAAATTTATGTATCATCTTGAATCACTTTCTGGTGCGTTTTATGTTTGTTCTATACATTGTTCTGTTTACTTTGAATATACCTGAACCATTAAGTTTACTGTGCTTGTCATAAATCTAATGCAGATACTTGCATTTGTCAGAGTATGTGGTAGTTTCCCCCTTTTACTTGAGAAAGCTATGAATGTTTAGAAGGCAGGTGTTGAGGTAAGCCCTGCAGCGAAAAAATTAACATCATCATCAAATAACTTGTCCTGAGCAGAACTTTGCCACCACAACAGTCCTTTGGAATTTTTTTCTCTCATAGGTCTCTACAGTCGTCATGTTTAGTTGAGTTTAGTCGTCGGATCACCATCACTGCACGTCGAACAAATTAGTCCATAAGTGCTCCGATCTCTCTCAGTATGTCGCTCAACGTGTGGCGACTAACGACACCGGTTCTTTGTTGGTTTACAATTCTTTTTTGTCTGCCAGCATAGCGATTTTGTCGAGCTACACCACACTTAACTTTGAGTTCTTGCAGTCTGGTTAGAGTTGTAGATTCACCGCTATTGCGTCATGTTCAAACCATCAGTAAAAGACAGTGAAATCTATACAAGAGACAACATTGAATATATAGACACTATTTCAAGCGAACGAAAGAAAAGGAAACTATACTTACATCCTGAATCCATCTTCTTCGTGGTCTTCCTCTTCTTCTCTTTGCCAGTATGCCTTCTTCCATGATGGTCTTCTCCAGCCCTTCGTGTTTTTCTATATGTCCAAAACACCTACATTTTCTCTTTCTTATTTGTAGCATCAGCCAGTTTTCTTTGATTTTGAGTTCTTTCTGGCTATATCTATTAGTGAGGTATTATATAGTATTAGTAGTGAGGTATAGATAGTATTATATATAAATATCAGTGCTGAATATGTAGTGATACAGATTTTGGTTGATATTGTGATTCAAAGATTCGTAGTGGCATTCGAGTTATCATCACCGTATAGAAGAAACATGGTGAAATATCTGTCACTGTCAATAATAATTACGTTTAGTTCTTTGTTGTTCTATTAGTTTCAGTATGGAACTATAAATGTTCTATTAGTTTCAGTATGGAACATAAATGTTCTATTAGTTTCAGGATGTAACATAAATGATAAGAAAACAAAGATCAAGATACTAAGAGCATGCATATTTCCAGTGACAATCATACAAGGGGGGTTCATGGTTTTAACATTTGATTGATTGAATGATTGATTGATTTATTGATAGAAGCATTATCCTTGCAATTCTATAAATAACCATGTTTACGTTAATCTCATTCTTACACAGAAATATCTAAGCGGTAGTGCATTAACTAGAGGGTAGGGTCCCAGGACGCAGAGGCAGAACAAGAAGAAGATGGCTACAAGATATTAAAGAAACCATGAATATGACCATCGACGAAGTGGGTGAACTGGCTAGAGATAGAGTGAATTTCAGATGTGCTGCAAAGAGAGCAACTTCCTATAAAGGATACGCACCTTGATGATGATGATTAGTGAATTAACTAGGTAACACCGGCGAGGGTCATCAATGTAATTTTGAAAGTGGTAAATATTTTTTTAGAAATTTTATTTGAATATTTTAATGACTTTTCCCAGGCAACAGCTTTGCAGCCTACCCTTATCGATTTCAAGCTGCCAAAGCTTCTTCTACATGCTCAACTTGAATATGTGATCTACATTTTATCGCCAGTCTCCGATAGGACTAGGAACTCGTTTTCACCTACATTGAGATCAGTGATTACTGAAAAAATATCTCAATCGCTCCATGCAGGGAACAAACCGAGTACGACTTTAGCGAGAGGTGGGCACCATAACCACTCGCTACAAAGACCTTCAGTGTTTGTGTGTGTGTGTGTGTGTTTGTGTGGGTGTGTGTGTGTGTGGGTATGGTGGTTGTGGAGGTGTCGCACGTGTGTTGCCGGGGATCGCAAAGGGAGCAAAGAATAGTAACACTGTGACCTACAAGTAATGTTGTAAGAGGCGACTGAGGTAGGGTCTTAGGGAAGCTACCCTAGTAAATAAAAAGCATCGCAGAAATCGGACGTGTTGGTTTACTTTTAGGCGCATAACTGCTCGTTCGAAGAAATTAAAGAGATCTTCTTCTTCTTTGTGTTCGTTCTTTAAGACCAATTGTAATCACTCTTTGTGATATTTTTGATCTTTGCCAAGAACGTGTATACGTTGCACATTGGTTTGCAGGCCCCTAAACGCATAGACTTCTATACGTTTAGGACACATGCATCAGATTTCAGCCAAACCTCCTTAGTCGCCTCTTACGACATGCGTGGCAGGTAACAGTGGTTCTATTCTTTACACCCCAAATTTGGGCCCCGGTAACCACTCGGGCGTCAGTACGCCAGTTTATTATAGAGATGAATGCTGTGTTTTTGCTTGTTTATAAGCTGCCCCAAATAAAATGTACACAACAATGTTTCCAACGCCTTCCCCCAAACACAAATATGTAATGTTACATCAACATTGCAAGTTTTCTATTTCATGGAGGGGCGCCAGAAAATACCCTTCTCTCTACCCCTTGAACCGTGTGGGCGGCCGTGCGTATAAATGAATCACTATAAAGAATTGTGTAGGCTATTACCGAGACTTTAAATTGTCTTTCAGCCGTTGTCTGCACCAATAATTTCCTTCCTAAGCTTCAATGCGATTCAATTCCTCTTGTCTCTTAAATCTACACTACAAATCTCCCTTTCCGATCTCTCATACACAAGTTCTATCGCACGTCGAGAAAGAGCAGTCAAGCCATTGACACACAATTATGACGTAGTTTACGAGCATCGATGACGTTTTGATCAAATAAACGAACATCCGTGTCCCGGGGGCATATTATTTATGACCCCAATGTTCCTCGCATGTGGCCAACAGCGGACACGGTTATAGAGACATTTTCACATTGTTTTAGAAGATATTATCAAAACTAGAGTGAAAAATATAAGTAGAGCCATGCGCAGTTATTTTGGCGGATTCTCCGAGTGGAAAATTCGTCGATATTAAGCGTTTGGTTTGTCATAGGCGTGTAGAAATATTGTCATCAGATGGCCATTTGCTATCGATCTGGAGAAGTTAGCACATACGTGTAGTTTCGTGTATATCTTATAGTGGATGTTCGAATCTTTACCAGATTTGTATACATTTGATTGACAAGGACATTTGTCTGTTTACAAACTTGCTTTGTTGCCTTACATTACTATTCTCTCTCTCTCTCTTTCTCTCTTTCTCTTTCTCTCTCTCTTTCTTCTCTGCCTGTTCGCAAATTTGCTTTGTTTCTTCACCCTACTATGCCTTTTCTCCATTCTACTTTCAAGACTGGTGTATTTCTCTCTCTCTCTCTCTTTCTCTGTTCTCTATGTGTATAAATGTGTGATCAAGTGTGTGAAAGAGAAAGCCGCTTGAGTGAAAGTTTGCTAAAAATGATCTATTTATCTACCTACCTACATACCTACCTATCTGTCTGTCTGTCTATCTGTCTATCTGTCTATCTGTCTGTATGTCTGTCTGTATGTATTTCTGTTTGTCTATCTATCTATCTATCTATCTATCTATCTATCTATCTATCTATCTATCTATCTATCTATCTATCTATCTATCTATCTATCTATCTATCTATCTATCTATCTATCTATTATCTATCTATCTATCTATCTATCTATCTATCTATCTATCTATCTATCTATCTATCTATCTATCTATCTATCTATCTATCTATCTATCTATCTATCTATCTATCTATCTATCTATCTATCTATCTATCTATCTATCTATCTATCTATCTATCTATCTATCTATCTATCTATCTATCTATCTATCTATCTATCTATCTATCTATCTATCTACTATCTATCTATCTATCTATCTATCTATCTATCTATCTATCTATCTATCTATCTATCTATCTATCTATCTATCTATCTATCTATCTGTCTGTCTGTCTGTCTGTCTGTCTGCCTTCCTGCCTGTCTTTCTGTCTGTCTGTCTGCCAGCCTACCTGTCTGTCTGTCTGCTTGCATGTCTGTCTGTCTGTATGTCTGCCTGCCTGTCTGTCTGTCTGTCTGCTTGCATGTCTGTCTGTCTGTCTGTCTGCCTGCCTGCCTGTCTGTCTGTCTGTTTGTCCATCTATATATCTGTCTCATTTGCCTAGTATGTACAAAATGTTCTTCTCTTTCTCTTGTCTCCTGCAGGTTGTCTTGTGACTGCATGGCTGTCTGCTTCTCTCCGAGTCGATTGCGTGACTTTACTAGTGCTTACGCCGTGTCGATTATATCGATATATATGAACACCGTACTAGCTTAACTGCTCTCTCTCTCTCTCTATTTCTCTCTCTCTATCTATCTCTCTCTTTCTCTGTCAGTCTCTCGCTCTCTCTGCTCGATAAGCACAGTATGTATGCACAGAAGCTAATGACAATAAAAGTAATTGAAAAGACAATGTAAATAACTTGAGATATGCTGATGATACGTAATTGGAACATGGGAGGAAAGATCAACCTGAAAATAGAATCATCAAGAAGAAGGGGCAGACCAAGAAAAGATAGATTGATGGAGCTACAGACATCTTAAAACCACAGTACTGCAGCATATAAAGCGACTGAGCGTGTACTATCTCGGAAACCGATCATCAGTTAAACCTGTTACGCCTAATGGCAAAAAAAGCAGAGAAGGACAAAAGAAAGAAAAATGAAAGAGGAAAGATCTCGAAGTAATAACATATATATACATACATAGGGTTGTTGCTGACGCTACGGAGCTCGTGCCTTGTGCAACACTCTCGGCATGTGGCGTGATTGTCGAGAGGGACGGAACAGTATGGGGAAACCCGATGTAATAAAGTCAATGCTATGCACATATACCCGTTTTATACTGATATAATAGACAAACAAACTTTGAAGTCGGAGTAAAACTCGCCTGGATTTTGAGGAACTCTGGTGATAAAGAAGTCAAGCCTTCACACAAAAGTCAGTCAGATGTTTCATTTGGGGAGCTTCTTCTTCATCATCTTCTTCTACGAACGCTCCATATCGACCACTTGTCAACCACTTTGTGTGATTTGTATCTGATCTAAGAGCGATTGTACGTTGTGCCAGTTATGCACCTACAAGTACGCCAGCACATCCGATTTCTGCGCTGCTTTTTATTTACTAGGGTAGTACCCTAGGGCCTAAATTAGTCGCCTCTAACGACATGCATTGAAGGTTGCAGTAGTACTATTCTTTGCTTCCCTTGCGGGCCCCGGCACCATGCGGGCGCAGAAGTTTATTCCAGACTAGTTTTACGCGATAATTTTCTTGATGTTAAGAATTGAGTAAATTGTCTCTCAAGTGGTTGCATACAATTCTCTATCATTCATGTTATAAATAACTTCTTTTATATCACGTGACTAAACTACTCACTCCTCACACCTCTAGTGATCTATGGTGCATCGAAGATGTCAGATTCGTCATTTCACTTTCGATACAGATCTTCAATTCCGGGAATATATTTGTCTATAGGAATATTATGTTTGAGGAAGTACGGTGCACGGTTGGGACTTTCACAGAAAATGATGTCCGACTGCTGAACAGTATATTCGAAGTACGAGTTCTACACTCCCAAGTCAATGTTCAAGAGAGCATAACTGACATATTCCGAGATTCTCATCAATCTTGAATATGGAAATCGTGGTATATCCTTTACGGGACGTCGCCATCAAACCCACAAGCTCGATCACAAACCCAAGCGTACCTTGTTCAAACCCCACGGTGGGCAAGTTTAGAAAAAGATTCGTTTACGTGGGATTTTTTTACAAAAGTTGAAAATAGACCTCACCGTTCAGAAAGCAATGGCAAACTACTAAACGTATAAGTGGTTCCTAGAAAATCAACAATTTACTGTGGTTGAGGACTACGTCCTGTAAAGGATATGCCACCATTTTCATTTTTCAGCCAGTCTTAGACGACCTACCCTCCCTTTTTGTTAGCGCATCTACCCAGGTTACCGATCTTTATTTGGACTAATTGGTTTGCCTACCATCCAGATTTGTGTACGGTTTACTTCGCTAGACTTTGATTGTCCCCAATCAAACTACAAGGCAATAGTAGATTTATACAGTCTGACAAAGTTGGCCTAATGTGGTCTGTACGGACTGAGTAGCCATGTGTACACTTCGGACAAATAGTGACTTGATATCATTTGTACGGCTGATTAGCCATGTAAAATGCCGGACAATGATGATTAGATCCCGACTTGGTCCGGAACCATATCCCCTCCCAATTATAACTCTCTAAAAACTACTTTGACATTTAATGTATTAAAAAACATGTAATTCAGATTTCAAGACACAGCATTGTTTATCAGCCAATATTCATTCCTTTTCAGATCCTGTTATTATATTTTACCATTTCCACGTTCTAAAATTATTTCTGTAGCACTTTATTTCATAAGATTATATTTATCTTCTAAAATACTTGTGCAGTGGTCTATGATTAATATCGACATATTTAACGTCGTGAAATATATTTACGACATCACAGAAGGGATCTTAACAAATTATTTATTTTATAGTTCTATTTCAAATCCCTCGCATCAGTTACAAAATCAGACAAAATGGCAGACAAAAGTTCACAGTAAACTTCCTAATTCCCCAGACTACTTTCAAGAGGAAGAGCTGATGGAGTTATCACTTTCACACATCTCCCGGAAGTAGTGCAAGACCGCCATCTTGTTGTCATTCGGACATGCGACAAATTGCTTTCATCTCGTTTTCCAACTGGCACTTTTCGGGAACCGAATTAACGAATGCATTTGAAGAAATTCAACTCATTGTTATTTCGGTGTTTGCAGTGGCAACATTGATAGTAAGACGCATTCACGACACTAGTCTGAGGCACACATGGGGAGGGGGGTATAAGAAAAGAAAATCTGGAGAAGAAAAGTCGTAGAGCTTTCCAGAGAAATCAGTTCTGAATAGATAGATATTTTATTTTTCCCGATCCCGAAGCTCTTGAGCTTTTCAGCTCTTCGGCTCGGTGCCATGGACATCGTAACCCTTCGGTTCGGTGCCACGAACACCGTAAATCTGGGGAATCTGCCATCCCATGGAATTGAACCCGCACACACAGAGGGATAGTCACCCGTAGTCCAAAGCGCTACGAACACGCTGGACAGACGGGCAATAGATAGATATCAAGAAAACAACTCAGAATGGAAATTAGGAAAACAGCACAAAATAGAAATTAGGAGAGCAGCCCAGAGCAGAAATACAAAAGACTACACAGCAGAAAAACTAAGAAGGCTGTTTAAAAGAAATTCTTCTTCTTCTTCTTTGCGTTCGTTCTTTACGACCAATTTTAATCACTCTTTGTGATATGTTTGATCTTTGCCAAGAACGTGTATACGTTGCACATTGGTTTGTAGGCCTCTAAACGCATAGACTTCTACACGTTTAGGACATGTGCATCCGATTTCATCCAAACCTCCTTAGTCGCCTCATACGACATGCGTGGCAGGTAACAGTGGTTCTATTATTTACACCCCAAATTTTTGCCCCGGTAATCACTCGGGCGTGAAATTATTCAAACAGCGCAGAACAGAAAATGGAAAAAAACTGCTCAGAAAAGAAATGAAAAGACCAACTCAGAGCGATTAGAAAATAAGAGGATAGCTCAGAATAGAATTCAAGAAGAAGGTTGGGAATGTACGAGAATATTCAGAATGTACTACAGAAGAGATATGAAAGAAAATTGTGTAAACCAGATATCGGATTGTCAACTGTTGACCTTTACACCTAGGCATAAGCCCATGTTGTTCCGGGGCCCCAATGGAAGCAAAGAATAGTACCACTGTGACATACAAGGCATGTCGTAAGAGACGACTAATGTATGACCTAGGGAAACTAGCCTAGTAAATAAATAGCATCGGATGTGCTGGGCTACTTGTCAGCGCATAACTGGAACAACGTACAATCGCTCTTAGGCTCAGATCGCATAGAAATCACACAGAGTGGTTAACAAGTGATCGATGTGGAGCGTTCGAGGAGGAATAAGAAGAATGATGCCTGTCCTGTCAACTTCTATGTGCAGCTACTCTTGCTGATCAACCTACATGTCATGGGCTTCGTGCAGCCTACTCTGCTGATCACCTCTGTCATGGCTTATGTCACCTACTCTTGCTAGATCACAACCTACATGTCATGGGCTTCTATGAACTGAGGTGCAGCCCACTCTTGCTCGGTCACAACCTACATGTCATGGGCTTCTATGAACTGAGGTGCAGCCCACTCTGCTCAGTCCAACACATGTATGGCTTCTATGAACTTAGACCTACTATCACATGTGAAAAATGATGCTGCTCTTACACTTTCTTATATGATAATATGTCTTATCTCATTTATATATATATATATATTATGCATATATATGTATATATATACATACATATATGTGGTTTTTTTCCATCTCCAAAGAAGGTTACTTGGCAAGTGTATAACTGGGACTCCTTCCGAGTTTGCGCTTTTTTTTGTTCTGTCCATCAAGCTCATCCCTATATGTCTCTTCAAAAGATTCTGAACTTTTGCGTAATGTTGTATTCATATAGCTTAGTAATCAGCTAGTTTTTCCTCATTTGTTTCCACCGATAGAAAAGTCTTTCATTGAAGTCCTGCAGATATCTTTATATCTGAGTAGGGAACTGCCTTGCAGCCGATTCCCTTCCACAGTTCACAAACAGCACTCTTCGCGATATGATACTATTTACAATTTTACTCAATTATCTCAGCCATCTTAGTACTACTGAGTTATCCCATGAAGGATAGCAAGCTAGAACGTTACAATATTTCAGACTTGGTTATCTTGTTACACCACCTGATGCTCATAATCTTGCGGAGAAGGTGAAAGATGTTAAATATTTTCTCATGTTTTAATTATGTTGTCCATGTTTCTGAGCCATATAGTAAAGAAGTAATTACATAGGATCGGTAGATTTAAATCTTCGTCTGCAATATTAAGTATGTGCTGTCCTATGCTTTCTTCCGCACCACTTATTTGTGCTTTAATTTCTTCATAAAGAAAGAGAGACTGGCAGTGACTATGAGCCCAACTTAGTAACATTATTCAAATGGTGGTAGATGGTTACCAGTCTTCTTCTTCTTCTTCTTCTTGTTCGCTGAAGTTCAATGTTTACACAATGAGTCCTGTTCTCTGGATGTATGTTGTTGTGTTTGTTAGTTTGTTGTATTGTTGTGTTTGAAGGCTCCAAACAGCTTTGTGTGGATGTTTGTCTCTGTTGGCCAGTGTTCTTTCCACAGTTGATTTATCGGGTGACAATCTTGCGAGATGTGTTCGGCTGTCTGTCCATTTGCACATGTGGGTGATGGAACTAGTTTTAGTCTGTGTAGGTGTATGTTCAGTTTGTTCTGTCCAGTTCTGAGTCGAAACAATATCACATGCTTTGCTCGTGGGATAGTGATGGTTACCAGTCAAAGTGATACTTGTTTATGTGTTACTTCCCTGACATCAAACGACTGTCTTGGTGACACTTATAATTGAGAACAGTGCGGTGCAGGTTTGAACTGGTTCAGATTCTGAGTATGGCAGGTTGCTTACATTTTAGAGCCTTAGCATATGAATTAAAAACACATTTTTTAATTGCGTTACTGTCTGAAATACCGCTTTTTGGGGCAATGTAGGACAGGGGAAACATGCGCCCGTTGAATTTAATGACCGCATGGCTAGTGCAGTCGCAGCCAAACTGTTTAGGTTAGGATTTGTCTCTTTGCCACATTTTTCTCAGCATATACATATATGAAACAGGTTGATCACGAGAAAGCTCAATTCTGTTAGAAGGAACGAGCGAAAGAAAAAGGAAGTAAATACAAATAAAAGTGATTTGAAACGCTAAATGAGAGAAAATGAAATAGTTATAGATTATTTGAAACAAAATATTCACATTTCTTACATTTCGTTAGTTTGGAAATATTTTTACTGTCCCAAGTTAGGAGCGTGTGTCGATATGCCATCAGGGAACTTTAAAGCTGGTTTCGGCAAGCGAGGAGAATAGCTTGTCATCTGGAGCCGGCTGACCGGACAAGTTGTAATCAAAATTTCTGTGTGATCTACGACATTGTGGTCTGTCTTTATGGCTTTAAACTAGGCCTTGCTCTGGTTCTGCCAATTGGCCAGGAAAACCGATTTTTGCTTGCAAGTAATAAAACTAAAGATGAGAATTTCTTCGAAAGAAATGTCAATTTTCTGCACATATTATCAGATATATTTTTGTTTTTCTGTCTTCCACATTAACCACTTGTTAAATAACTCGTTGTTGGTCTGTATTTTATTTGAGCTTTAGAGCTTGGATTCTTTGCGCAAGTTGGGTGCCTACAGACCCGTAGAACACTCATGGTGATTAAATAGCTTGTCCTGGGCAGAACTTTGCCACCCCAACAGTCCTTCGGAATTTCTTTCTCTTATATGCCAGATATCACATAAGACGAGCCTCAACATCCAACATGTTAAAACCATCAGTTACATCATGAATCCATCTTCTCCGTGGTCATAATCTTCTCTTTGCCGGTATGATTCCTTCCATGACGGTCTTCTCCAGCTCTTCAAGTCTTTTTATATGTCCAAAATACCTCAATTTTTTTCTTTCTTATTTGTAGCATCAGCCAGTTTTCTCGCCCGAGTGGTTACCGGTGCCTAAATTTGGGATGTAAAGAATGGAACCACTGTTACCTGCCACGTATGTCGTAAGAGGAGTCTAAGAAGGTTTGGCTGAAATCGGATGCCCGTGTCCTAACCGTGTAGAAGTCTATGCGTTTAGTGCTTACCAAACCAATGTGCAACGTATACACGTTCTTGGCAAAGATCAAACATATCACAAAGAGTGATTAAAATTGGTCGTAAAGAACGAACGTGAAGAAGAAGAAGCTTGTTTTCTTTGATTTTGTAGAACACTACATCCGGTTTATGTATGCTATGTATTCACGTTACCAAAATGAGCTAGGGGGAACTCCATATGAAAATGACAACCGTGTACAGGACGTCACTATCATCCAAAACAAACAACGTATTGATTTTCTAGGCAACACTTATACGTTCAGTAGTTTGCCATTTATTTATGAACGGTGGGTCTGTTTTTACCGTTCCTAAAAAATCAATGGGAACAAATTTGCTTCCAAATTGCCCGCCGGGTAGTTTGAACTTAGCTATGCAAGCTAGAGACAAACCACGATAGCTTTGAAACTCTTGGTCAAAGTCTCCCTGTCTACACCAGATGGAGGTGGGAGTCGGCTAGTGTGTTCTGTGTGTCAAGCTACTAATTTCTACAGTTTAAACTTTCTAAGTGAGTCTAGCCAGAGCCAACTATAAACTACTGGGCCTTCGGGCTCAGGTAAGAATTGTGGAAATCAGACCCCAACTACACCACGTGAACTCGCATTCCAGTATTGGTGTATATAGACGAATTCATTTTAAAATCAACACAAAATGCTAACTCGAAGTTATATTATCCAACAAGTTAAGTTTAACAATAAGGAATATCAATATTATGAATATGTTTCACCAACAAATAACCATAGACTCACCGAATTGAGTAAAATTGCAAAAGCTGCAGTGTTCTATCAAACATCTGTATTTTCCAGATCCCTTTTCTTATCTAGGTCAGGAATACCCGGCCAGTTGTCTGGCCTGTGCTAGAGCCAGGCTGTGGTCTAGCACATGAAAGACAACAAAGGAAACCATCAGAAAACTGCAGACCTTCGTAAATGGTTGTTTACGTAGAATAGAGGGACTGAGATGGTATGATACGACTACAAACGAGGAACTCATAGAAAGAACCAAACAGATACCAGTGGAGAGAGCTCAGGACGAGACGCTAGCGATGGATAGGACATACATTGAGAAAACCGACCGGAAGCATTGCAAGACCCGCAGGAAAGAGGAGTAGGGAAGGTCTAGACAGACCTGGAGGAGAGATGGAGGTGATATTAAAAAGATAGATAAAGCATGGAAAGAATTGGAAAGGATGACAAGAGAGAGGAAGGGCTGGAAGAAGTTTGTTGAAGACCTGTGCTCCATTGGGAGTTGAAAGGTGAAGAAGAAGAAGAGAGTCTAGCAGATCACACCTCTGCTGAATGTGGGACCAGGTGCAAAACACACCTTTTCAAATATATTAAAATATAATATATGTAGCCTTTTGTGACTTAGAGTATGAGGTGAATATCACTTCGCATTTATATACCTCAATGTGCAGGAGTTAGAAGGGTGAATTCCTTTTCTCATTGTTGTGAGCGTCGACTTGGGACTGAACCAACAAACCTCTTGTGTACTGAGCTTAGGCTAAACATTAGGCTAAACATTAGGCTAAACATTAGGCTAAACATTAGGCTAACATTAGCTAAACAGTCCCACCGAGCAAATATATCACTTGATAATCCTCTATGGTAATTCACGTACAGAAACTAAAGGATTTGGAAGTCTCTGTGACGTAGAGGTTAGGTGGGCTCTCCTCTTGTCTCTGTGACGTAGAGGTTAGGTGGGCTCTCCTCTTGTCTCTGTGACGTAGAGGTTAGGTGGGCTCTCCTCTTGTCTCTGTAGTGTAGAGGTTAGCTGGGCTCTCCTCTTGTCTCTGTGACGTAGAGGTTAGGTGGGCTCTCCTCTTGTCTCTGTGGTGTAGAGGTTAGGTGGGCTCTCCTCTTGTCTCTGTGACGTAGAGGTTAGGTGGGCTCTCCTCTTGTCTCTGTAGTGTAGAGGTTAGGTGGGCTCTCCTCTTGTCTCTGTGGTGTAGAGGTTAGGGCTCTCCTCTTGTCTCTGTAGTGTAGAGGTTAGTGGGCTCTCCTCTTGTCTCTGTGGTGTAGAGGTTAGGTGGGCTCTCCTCTTGTCTCTGTAGTGTAGAGGTTAGCTGGGCTCTCCTCTTGTCTCTGTGGTGTAGAGGTAAGGTGGGCTCTCCTCTCGTCTCTGTGGTGTAGATGTTAGGTGGGATCTCCTCTTGTCTCTGTGGTGTAGAGGTTAGGTGGGCTCTCCTCTCATCTCTGTGGTGTAGAGGTTAGGGCTCTCCTCTCATCTCTGTGGCGTAGAGGTTAGGTGGGCTCTCCTCTTGTCTCTGTGGTGTAGAGGTTAGGGCTCTCCTCTCATCTCTGTGGCGTAGAGGTTAGGTGGGCTCTCCTCTCGTCTCTGTAGTGTAGAGGTTAGGGCTCTCCTCTTGTTCCAAAGGTACTCGGTTTGCTCCCTCGGGGTACCATCGGAATATTTTTCCTGAGATCCCTGATCTCAATGTAGGTGAGATCGAGTTCCTAGTCCTATCGGAGAAGGACGCTAAAAAGTATATCGCTTTGAACACGTAAACGAACAATTGATAACTCAAAATAAAATAGAACTGACTCAAAAACAGATTTTAAAAAAGGCTGCCCCAGGCAAAATTCATTAGAAAGATTTTTTAAATAAAATTCTTACAAAATATTTTCACCATCTTCTAAGTTACATCGGGAACCCTTGCTCGTGTTACGGGGTTCGTGCACTGCCTCTGAGATCTTCATGTGCAAGAAAGAGATCATAGCACACATGGTTACTCACCGAAGTGAAATGATGATGTTCATATCAAAAAATAAAACAAAGGATTCATGATCAAATTTGCTAAATGCGCCATCAGTCAAATTAACTTGAGAGAATACGATTTCCAGACAGATCTACTAAGAGTTAAATATCATCATCATCAGCAGGTGCCGTGCCGATTGTTGTAGGTGATCATGGATCTCCACATATCTCTGTCTCTGATGTTTGCTATCATCTCAGATGTTGACGCACTTCTGTGCTAAGAAGTCAGGCTATCCACAGATTTCTCTCTCTGTCTTCCTCTCTTATATATATAACACAATGATATAAGTTTGTTGTATCATCTTCTTGAGTCGTAGCTTTGTTCCTTTGTACAATTACATTTCCCATAGCGTCGTTACTGTTTTTATTTGCATGTAAAAGACGGATGCAGTTCTTTTTGTGCGTTTATATTGCTTCAAGCTGTTTTTGAACTGTTAAATGTCATCTTTCAAAGTTCACGTTACAAAGCAGTGTTTAGTAGAAATAAGACCAACTATGTTTATACCGATCGTCGCTAACGTTAGAGTTGCAATTCTAAATTTATGAGAAATCCGTCTAGGGGGTCTCAGGGTCTGCAGACGTGTCACTGTAAACAGTTTACGCATGCGCGCTAGTCTGAAATCCTCCAGCGTAGCCATATGACCACATCGCGTGCAGTTATGATCGAGCATGGTCGCAATCAAACTTCCGTTTATGAGCCTCGAACTGGTTAGAACGCACGTGACCACTGAGGTTTATCTAGTCTCTCATAGACTTGCGATCAAGTTCAAGGAATTTGAAACCTCGTTATGACATCTCAAATGTTCCATCTTTTAGCAAGATGACCATCTTAGATTTGAAGAGAAAGCAATAAAAGAGAGAAATTATAATTTATTATTAGTCTTTCGGTTTTGTTTTTTAGAGAAATAATTAATTTCACGAAATTGTGTTTTTCTTGGAAACGAAAAGTAAGATAAGAAATCTCAAGAAAATCAACATGATAATTAGTTCTTGTCGTGTTCAAGACACAAAACAGAGACACACAATTCTCACTCACATGTGCAGTTCTATGGTTCAGCTTCTGCCTTTGTTTCTGTAGTTTATTTTTTTAATAACTTTTTTTCACTGCATAAGAGAGGAGACAGTGGTTTTATTCTTTGCTTCTTCTGAAACCACATGGAGATTTAAGGAACTTATTTTCTCACTCTTCCTTTCATATGGTTGAAGAATGTGTGATGATAAATTATGTATCAAAGTGATGGTCGGGGCTGAGAGAAGAAGTGAAGAGAAATTACAATTTTAGTTTTGTGTGAATTATTTGTCTTATTACTAAATGCACACAATACTATAGTCCGTTCAACATTTCATGCCCACAGATAAAAATTTGTATCTTTGTAACCATTTGATTAAATAACTTGAAAACTTGCATGTGAACTACACATGTTCCCAACGCTACAAAATATTTTTTGCCATTCAAACAATCCTTCCTTCTTTGTGATGTATATTTAACGCCTTCATTGGCATGGTCGGAGAAAACTAATGTTTACAGCCATTTAATACATTGATGACAAAAATAGCAACATTGAGGACGAATTCCGTAGTTTTTTTAATGATTCTTGCATTTCCAGCGCACCAATTTCAAATGCCGTTGAACGTGGTAAATAAATAACGTCATTAGTGGAACACGGACATTTAGTTAAAGACGGATAGCGAAATTAGTGTGAAGCTATTGGGTCATATTGTTGATTTCTCAAAACAGACACTGATATAACATTTCTAATGAGTTTGAAGTTACAATGCAAAAGTATCATTAATGCTATACGCGCATTTCCGCAAAGAGGCACATATGGGTCATCTGTACTACAGTATACAAGAACCAGAGAAAAGAGCTATTTTATTATAGTGATACTTCCCTACCACATATGTTAACACACGCACATTGTACCAAAGATGTAGAGATTTGAAAAGAACGTCTCCAAGTAGCTCCGCCATTGCCAGTCCCAAGCCTGGACGTGAAAGGGGAGTGGCATTATAACATGGCAGCTAACATTAACTGTAATGTAAGTTATTTAAAAACAATAATACAACTATGTCTACATTTCCTGTTTATTTCATGACTCTATTGCAAATATCAACATTGGCCCCCATGTATAAGCTGGGATGATACGCCTTTGAATGAGACTTGACATCAAATGTCATATTGGGGCGTTTACTGTAAAAACTAAAATTCTGTATCAGACTCGCCAAATATGCCGCCAACATCAAACGAAACCGTTATATTACAAAATTCAAGTTTCCTATAGCAATTTCTTCCATCAGACATTTGCGTCGGTATAATTCTAAGGTTTGGTGTAAATTTTCGCTACTGTGGAATTGATGGTTGTGCTACAATTCGCATTGGACTGTGGTCATGAGTTTTTGAACGGACAAATAATAGACAAACTTCGATCTGTCATTAAACATGACGGAATCACAACAGAATAGTTGAGATGCTGCATGTTGTAAAGTTTAAATATTTTATCCTTTTATATCGTGAATCCACTGATCATTTCTGGTATTACTTGAATACTTAGAAATAAGGTATCTCTGTGGCTAAGTGGTAAAGCCTTTGCTTTGCGTTCCGAAAGCACTGGGTTCAGTCGGGCTATGCCTTTGTTCCATGTGCATTTTCTGGAAGACTCGTTAATATTGTGGCTAAGTGGTTGTAATCTCTGTGGCAGTGCGTTTCAAGTATTCTTGCTAGTAGGTAAGCTATCTGTGGTAACTGGTAGCTTGCCTTAACATTAGTCAATCCTTCATGTGCATTTTTTCTAGAGATCCTGATTATTGCTGAGCAGGGCTGTGCTTGTACAATACTTGGGAGGTGGCGTTTCATTTCTGCGAGAGGGACCGAGCTATATGTAGTAAAACCTGGTGCACTGTCAATCTTCGGCTAGACCTAGACTTGAATGCCACGAGTTTGGTACGTATGGATAGATTTTAAATTTAGGGCCGAGGCCCCGCCTATAGCTTCCTGCTAGTTTAATATGAAATTTGTGGCTTTCCCATTTCACACATGGTTAGGTTAATAACACCAGGCCCCAGATTTTTAAGATCTAGTAAAAGTCAGACCAAGCTGAAATTATAAACGTGCGCTAAACTTGGTTTACGCTATCAATGTGGCATTCTAAACACACTGTCGATAAAAATGGTGTAGCTTCTTCGTCAAACCGAAATTTGGGGTTAGCGAATGTCGACAATATCTGGTTTCAAAAGGAAAAAAAAGGTTTAGATGGTGATGGTGGCGGTGATTGTGGTGGATGTTTTCACTCAAATTTAATATTATATTGCCGCCATCGTCAGCATCTCCTTCAGTCTTGCCACCACCAATCTTATATTTAATCATTTCTAGGGCAAAATTCATTAAAAAATAAACAAATATCTTCACAATCTTCAAAATTACATCGATGATCATCGCCGGTGCTACGGAGTTCGTGTTCTGCAGCTAAGTTCTTCCTGTGTAGGAAAGAGATAGGAGCATACATGGTTGCTCACAGAAGTGCAATGATGATGATGAATATAAATCAATCAGTATGCATCTCTTCGATATCTGTTGGGGGAGACTGAGCACCTATGGGTCTGCCCGGAGGTCAGTAACATTTAAGGGTAGGAGAGGAATATAATAAGCCCGTGTATAATAATCAGACTATGTGTTTTATTACTGCCTTGTAGTTAGATTGGGGACAATCAACGGCTAGCGGATAAAACCGTACACAAAACTGGACGGTTGGCAAACCAAGTAGTCAAAAAAAGACAGGTAACCTGTGTAGATGACGCTCAACAACCCGGGAGGGCGGGTCGTCTAAGGGTAGCTACCCTAACGGAAAATATCACCCTGCTGCCTTGCAGGTAGGCTGGGGACAGCCAAAGGCTGATGGAGAGCGAACCCAGTAAACGCTGCTTGAAATCGGACACATCGCCGAAGGACAAGCAAGAGAGCTCCAAATGGTACTGAAGATTGTGACCTAAAAAACGTTCTTGGCAAAGGCCGTGTATATATCACAATAAGAATGATCAAAATGACCAAAAAGAACGATCGCGAGAGAGAGAGAGATTATTTGTTTAGAGGTCTCCGATCTCAATGTATCTGAAGTCGAGTTCCTAGTCATATCCTATTAATGCACTGCATTCGACACTAATCCTTGCTGATTGAAGCCTGACTCTCAGTATATATATATGCGATATACGAAAATCTACAAATCTGAGGTGGTCAGACGGATCAGATCAGATCTGGAGAAAATCGTGTGGGTGGCTGCGGTAATACTGAGTAAATGGACCATTGAACAAAGACATTTATATACAGTATTACGTAAGTAATGACAAATTAACCATTAAATATGAAAATAAACAACACTCGATGTTTCGGTACTAGACCTTTATCAAGATAACAAATATACAAAGAATACTGAATTAACTAAAACATAATTCTAACTAATCATGTCAACAAAATAATACTAGCATACGGACAACATAATACGAAATAATACTAGCATGTCTCTGGGCCAGACACAGATCATGCTTATCATCAATATAAGAAACAGGAAATCGTAATTTTTCGGGCATGTGATGAGGAGGGAAGGTTTAGAACACATTGTGACAACCGGTAAAATCGAGGGTATACGAACCAGAGGAAGACAGACAGAGAAAATTTTGGAAAACCTGACTTCATGGCACGGTAGATCGTCAACATCTGAGTTGATAGCAAACACCAAAGACAGAGATATGTGGAGATCCATGATTGCCTACACCAGTCGGCACGGCACCTGATGATGATGATGAATCTCTGGGTCGGTATCTCATTGAGTGATAGAATGGACAGGAAATAGTAAGACTAGTAAGCTCCCAGTTGGCTAGTCAATCATAAATGGTCAGGGGTAGGTTTAAGTAAGTTAATTGCATATCCTTTACAGGACTTTGCGAATCAACCCCAGCTTTTTAGCGCTGTTTGTGATTTGTCTAGGCATTATTACGTTCAGTAGTTTGCCATTGCTTTCTGAACGGGTGGTCGCTGGCTGAAATAGAACGCCCCACCCAAGGATAAGCAACTGTGCTCCAATAGGTGCTGAAGGTTGGTGCACGTACATTACGTTTTGATGTTTGGCTCTATACGTCACAATAAGAATGATAAAAATGGTCTAAGAACGATCGAGAGAAATAGAGAGAGAGAACGGGTGATGCCATCGTCCTTTTGTAAAAATCCACGCGAAACAATTTGCAACCAAATTGTCCGCAGCGTGATTCGAACTCAGAACGTCGGGGTTAATAACCGAGTCACTATCCCCTAAGCCACAGGCGCCACCCAGTGACAGGTTATAATAATTCCTCTCGTACATAGGGCCTGCAAGTAATTTCTCCATACCGCTCTATCCTGGGCAACTCGTCAATCCCACCATGGAACTGAGATCGATATTTCCTGCCTCTCTCAGCAAAGTTCGTTTCAGGGTCTCCTTAGGTCGACCTCTCTTCTTGAACCCTGTGCATCCCACTTCAATGCCTGCTTTGATATTCGTTGATCATTTCTCCTCAAGGTGTGCCCAACATATCTCCATCTTTCTTTCTTATAACAGTTGTCACTAGTGGTTGACCAGACATATCTCTGATTTCATCACTTCTTGAATTCATTCCATTTTATATTCATTATTTTTCGAGACATCTATTTTCAAATGCATTCAACTTGCTTTCTATATCTTTAGTCATTTTCCAACTCTCGTTAGCATATGTTAGTGACAGGTTACGTAATACATATTACAGTACATATTTTCTATTTATTCTATCTTTGTTATTTTCGATCCAGATAGCACTTGTGGCTTCGAAGGTCAAAACGAACCTTCGGTACGTGGATAACATCTACAAATAATTCTGGGGAACCTTTAACCACCAGAGTATCACATCTAAATACTGTTGTGTTTTATCACTGTAATTAAATAGTAGAGCCACTATCAATATTAGCATATATAGACGGGCTTTTAGCCATAAGGATGACTACATTTGGAATCTGCATAAAGACATATCAGGTTATAAATAAGAGACATACTGTTACTACTAAGTGATCTTCTACTGGAACATACTGTTACTATTAAGTGATCTTCTACTGGAACATACTGTTACTACTAAGTGATCTTCTACTGGAACATACTGTTACTACTAAGTGATCTTCTACTGGAACATACTGTTACTACTAAGTGATCTTCTACTGGAACATACTGTTACTACTAAGTGATCTTCTACTGGAACATACTGTTACTACTAAGTGATCTTCTACTGGATGATGTACTACAGTGATTTGCCGGGCCAAGAAGCAAGAATAAGAACATACTGTGACTACTAAGGCATGATCTCTACTGGAACACTGATAGTGAGGACATCTGTTCCTAGGATCCGAATAGCTACATTCCTGAAGTTAATATTAGAAATAGCGTCTCATGAACAGCTGGAAATGTATCTAGGCCTATGTTTCTCCCGATCCAGAAGCACTTGACTTTACAGCCTTCTGTTCGGTGCCATGGACATTGCAACCCTTCGGCTCGGTGCCACGAACACCGTAAATCTGGAGAACCTGTGGCTTTTCTGCCTTCAATGGTTTACAGACCGCTAGATGATGACAAAATCCTCAATTAGACAGGTGTCTATTTTCCGGACGAGTTAAGACGTTTGCCTATCGTTCTGAAGTCTGTAGGTTCGAATCCGGACCGATTTATATGCGCAATTCTTTTTATGAGAACCCTAGGATTCTTGCTGGAGTTACTGAGTTCGTACTTTGTGCAACACTCACAGTAGATGTCGGGTCATTTCTTCCGACAGAGCCGAACCCTATAGGGAAACACGTTGCAATGAAGGCAATTCTTCGCATTTATATTATTTTTGACAGGTCAATGATGGTTCTGGATTGATCGATTGATTGATTGGTATGATTATGATCAATGTTCTTCAATGATTAGTCACAGACAGGTGCCTCCAATGATGGTTCTGGATTGATCGATTAATTGATTGGTATGACTATGATCAACAATGTTCTTCAATGATTAGTCATATTTGAAGGCCTGCATTCCTTATTATCAGTGCCCCCACATACAGGTGCATTCTCCGACGTCAGAGTAAGCCGGTCATTATCAGTGTCCTCCACCATACAGGTGTGCATTCTCCGACGTCAGAGGTAAGCCGGTGCATTATCAGTGTCCTCCACCAGGTGCATTCTCCGACTCGGGTAAGCGTGCATTATCAGTGTCCTCCACTCATTACAGGTGTGTATTGCCTCCCTACAGGCATCGACGTCAGGGTAAGCCGGTGCATTATCAGTGTCCTCCACCATACAGGTGTAGTGGTGTCTTCGACAGTCAGAGGGTAAGCCGGTGCATTATCAGTGTCCTCCACCATACAGGTGTGTATTCTCCGACGTCGAGGAGGTCAAGTTCCGACGGGTACCCAATGAAATTACTCTTTCGAACCTTTAACCCTTTAGCATAAAGGCTACTACATTCTTCACTAAACTCTTCACCCCTGCCTAGTTATTAATGTGGATGGAAATCAATTTCCTCCAAACACCTTTCAATGTTGATAACTTAACGTATCCCCATTAATCAACAAATGCTTTTAATGATATCTAGAAGAGTTAACCCTTTCCAGAAGGCGTTCAATTAACTCGGCTTGTGCCTATCAAAAGTATCACTAGTTTAAACAGCCGTACCGTTAGCAAATGTTTGTCTGAAATAATATGACATGAAAGCAGCAATTACTCCTTGATCCATAGACAGCAGAATAGATGTGGTGTTAGCAGATAGAAAAACAGCATCAATCTCTACCTGCATATCCGTTACAATTCGTGGGTAACCAGGTACAATGTCAATAATTAGCTTTTTCTGGAAAGAATGGTTTGTTCTTGAACTCCTTCTCCACAGCTGTCTTAAAATATTAAGTAATACATTAAACACTCGATCTCTGGTGTCCGTCAGACTTTATTTTTCGATTTATAAAATTCACAGTCAGAATAGATCAAATTATCATCAGGGGTCAAAGGCGCAAGGAAACAACGGCGCGCCAGATTAGTGAGCTGGCATTAATCCACTATCCTCACCTCCACGGGGTGACCCTGGTAACAGACGGTAGTTCCGGTCTGGCTAAGAGGGCGGTTGCTGTGGGAGAGCTACTATGGGCAAGTAGAGATGCAAAGGTAGTCACGCTAGAGATGATCAGCTCTCACCACAGATGAGCGAAGTCCCAGAGTGGCTATTAATGCCCGCCTCTCCCGGCCGATGGGAATAGCTTGAAGGATAAACGTTGAACCGCGTGGGGCGAAACTCGGAGCCTGCGCATGCTCTCTCTTGAGCCCTCTCTCTTGAGCAGATGAGTATGCTGGGAGTCGGGTTGAACTGCACGTGCGTCCACATAGGCAGATCAAAAAACGTTGAACCGCGCGGGGCAAAATTCGGAGTCCGTGCATGTTCTCTCTTGAGCCCTCTCTCTTGAGCCGATGAGTATGCTGAGAGTCGAACTGAGCTGCACACGGGTCCACACGGACGGCCTAGACAAATGTGAGCACGGCGGAAATTGACGGAAATGGTGAGGTAGGCACCATGGCAGAGTGAGCACACACGCGCACGAAGCATGGGTGGCCGCACGACGCACGGGTGGACGCACAAGGGGCGAAACCAAGAGCTCCCATCACAGGAGTGGGGTCCGGTTGAGCCTCAGGAGGGACAGCCCAGGCAAATGTGAGCACGATTGGAATTGACGGAAATGGTGAGGCTGGCACCAGAGCAGAGCGTGCATCGTATGCGAGCGATGCACGAATGGGTCCTCAGGTGGGCAAAAATGCAGCACGGCAGCCGCAGGCATGGCAGCGGCAGGCATGGCAGCCGCAGGCATGGCAGCGGCAGGACGGCAGGCGCACCAGGCAAGAGGGTGTGCGGACCACCCGAGTGTGCAGAACAACTGAAAAGCCCAGCAGAGGTAAAGCCACTGCGCGTTTCCTCTCGCAGGGAACTACTGCTGCCTTGTAGTTGATTGGGGACAATCAAAGGCTAGCGGAGCAAACCGTACACAAAACTGGACGGTAGGCAAATCAAACAGTCCATTAACAAGCCTGGTATAGCTGGACAGATGACGCTCATCAGCCTGGGAGGACAGGTCATCTACGGTATCTGCCCTGAAAGACAATAGCAACCTGCTGCCTTGTGGGTTTTGGCTGGGGACAGCAAAAGGCTAACAGAGAGCGAACCCAGTAAACGCTGCTTGAAACCGAACACACCACCGAATCATAAGCACTTGAGCTCCAATTGGTACTGAAGGCTGTGCACGTACATCCCGTTCTGATGTTTGGCTGTTTATATATCACAATAGAATGATACAAACGGCTTAAGAACGATCATGAGAGAGAGAAATTATCATCAATAGTGAAGACATTAAAAATGTTGTAAATTTTCAAATATCTTGTCTATGTAATTAACAACAGTTGTTAAATTTAGAAAAGAAATCAGAAGAAGGCTGTACTTTTTCTGTTATTCTATATGATTATATGGCTATCTTTCTGTTATTCTATATGATTATATGGCTAGTCTTTTTCTGTTATTCTATATGATTATATGGCTATTCTTCTTCTGTTATTCTATATGATTATATGCTAGTCTTTTCTGTTATTCTATGATTATGGTGTTCTTCTTCTGTTATTCTATATGATTATATGGCTGTTCTTCTTCTGTTATTCTATATGATTATATGGTACTTTCTGTTATTCTATATGATTATATGGCTGTACTTCTTCTGTTATTCTATATGATTATATGCTAGTCTTTTCTGTTATTCTATATGATTATATGCTTTCTTCTTCTGTTATTCTATGATTATATGGCTAGTCTTTTTGTATTCTATATGATTATATGGCTGTTCTTCTTCTGTTATTCTATATGATTATATGGCTGTTCTTCTTCTGTTATTCTATATGATTATATGGCTGTTCTTCTTCTGTTATTCTATATGATTATATGGCTAGTCTTCTTCTGTTATTCTATATGATTATATGGCTAGTCTTCTTCTGTTATTCTATATGATTATATGGCTGTTCTTCTTCTGTTATTCTATATGATTATATGGCTGTTCTTCTTCTGTTATTCTATATGATTATATGGCTAGTCTTTTTCTGTTATTCTATATGATTATATGGCTGTTCTTCTTCTGTTATTCTATATGATTATATGGCTAGTCTTCTTCTGTTATTCTATATGATTATAGGCTGTCTTCTTCTGTTATTCTATATGATTATATGGCTGTCTTTTCTGTTATTCTATATGATTATATGGCTGTTCTTCTTCTGTTATTCTATATGATTATATGGCTAGTCTTCTTCTGTTATTCTATATGATATGCTGTTCTTCTTCTGTTATTCTATATGATTATATGGCTGTTCTTCTTCTGTTATTCTATATGATTATATGGCTGTTCTTCTTCTGTTATTCTATATGATTATATGGCTAGTCTTCTTCTGTTATTCTATATGATTATATGGCTGTTCTTCTTCTGTTATTCTATATGATTATATGGCTAGTCTTCTTCTGTTATTCTATATGATTATATGGCTGTTCTTCTTCTGTTATTCTATATGATTATATGGCTGTTCTTCTTCTGTTATTCTATATGATTATATGGCTAGTCTTCTTCTGTTATTCTATATGATTATAGGCTAGTCTTCTTCTGTTATTCTATATGATTATTGGCTGTTCTTCTTCTGTTATTCTATATGATTATATGGCTGTTCTTCTTCTGTTATTCTATATGATTATATGGCTAGTCTTCTTCAGTATTCTATATGATTATATGGCTGTTCTTCTTCTATTATTCTATATGATTATATGGCTAGTCTTCTTCTGTTATTCTATATGATTATATGGCTGTTCTTCTTCTGTTATTCTATATGATTATATGGCTAGTCTTTTTCTGTTATTCTATATGATTATATGGCTGTTCTTCTTCTGTTATTCTATATGATTATATGGCTAGTCTTTTTCTGTTATTCTATATGATTATATGGCTAGTCTTCTTCTGTTATTCTATATGATTATATGGCTGTTCTTCTTCTGTTATTCTATATGATTATATGGCTGTTCTTCTTCTGTTATTCTATATGATTATATGGCTGTTCTTCTTCTGTTATTCTATATGATTATATGGCTAGTCTTTTTCTGTTATTCTATATGATTATATGGCTGTTCTTCTTCTGTTATTCTATATGATTATATGGCTGTTCTTCTTCTGTTATTCTATATGATTATATGGCTGTTCTTCTTCTGTTATTCTATATGATTATATGGCTGTTCTTCTTCTGTTATTCTATATGATTATATGGCTAGTCTTCTTCTGTTATTCTATATGATTATATGGCTAGTCTTCTTCTGTTATTCTATATGATTATATGGCTGTTCTTCTTCTGTTATTCTATATGATTATATGGCTGTTCTTCTTCTGTTATTCTATATGATTATATGGCTGTTCTTCTTCTGTTATTCTATATGATTATATGGCTGTTCTTCTTCTGTTATTCAATCACATCTCAGGTTTTCAGTTCTTCATCATCATCAAGTAGCTTGTCTCTTCTCGAACTTGGATCACATAAGATCAGTCCTGAAAAACTCTCTGTTCTGTGCAAGTTGACCGGCGTCAGCAGCAGTCATTCTCAGATCTTCAATGACATCTTGCATCCATCGTCTTCTAGGTCTTCCTTCCATTCTTCTTCCAGGCACCATTCCCTCCAAAATTATTTTCTCTAGGCATTCATGTCGTTTGATGTGTCCGAAATATTTAATTTTTCTCGATGTTATGCTCTGTAATAGCAAACTCTCTTTAATATCAAGCTGTTGTAGAACAAAAGCATTTGTTCTTTTCTCTGTCCATGATATTCTAAGTACTCTTCTGTAGTATTTGCATTCAAAGGCAATTTCTCATATTCTCTGCCTCTTTGTCAATGTTTCATGTCTCACAACTATATGTTGCAAAGGGAAAAACGCATTCTCTTAAACGCTTGATTTTTGTTCTTATGTCAGGTTCCCTTCCATATGTTAGTTAGTTCTTTTAGTTTTTGCAAAGCAATGCACAGCCTTCTTGTAATTTCTTTTATAGCATTCCTGCCCTTCTTAGTGTTCTTAATATTCGAAATATCCCATCCTTTGCACATTCAAAAATATAAATATAAAAATGAAACACTGGAACTGATGAAAGTAAAACCTGAAGATTTGGTTGAATAGCTGAAGAAGACCAGCCATAGAAACATATAAATAAGGAGATGTCATAGAATAAGCTTCAGAAGATTAAAAAATATAAAAACTATGACATAACACATGCAAGGAAACAAAATTAGTGCTTCTTGTGACATGGCTTTCTCCGTTGACAGATATGGATGTTGTTCATGGACATTTACACAAGCACTAAAGTTGAAAAAAAAATTTGAATATATTGAAAAAAGTGCAACATAAATTTTCGTAGAATACTATAGACCAGCGTTTTCCAAAGTGGGCGGTACCACCACCCAGTGGGCGCTGGAGCGTTTTAGGGTGGGGGCGGTAGTGTGTTTAGAAGAATGTGGGGAGTGTTGAGGTGAATAGGGATCTGTGGTTCCTTCAAGAAGAAATTAATCATAAATATTTTAAAATAAATTAGTTTCGTGATTTTGCGATTGAATAATCATTTAAAATTTGAATTCTGCATTTTAATTCATCTTATGTCCGTCTTACAATATCCATTTTTTCATCAATTGTTACAAATGGTGTACAAAGTGCAAAGTGGGCGGTGGAGCGAAAAAGTTTGGGAATGTATGCTATAGACAAAGATGTAAAGACATCTAACAAGAAATGAACATCGAGACATACTGTCTCATAAGACTATCATATCTCGGAGATTGAAATATTGTGTCACATTTAAACTTAGTGAGTTATGGAGAGTAACAATACAGTACATGTTTCTTTGATGTCTAGACAGGGGACAACACATACAACACTAGCTTCTTATTCTTCTTCTTCTACTTCTACTTCTTCTAACCATATTGAACACTTGTTACCTACTCTGTGTATTTTGTAAGTGATCTGAACTTAATAGCGATTGTACGTTGTGTCAGTTATGCGCCTAAAGTAGGCCAGCACATCCGATTTCTGCGATGCTTTTTATTTACTAGGATAGCTTCCTAGGTTCTACCTCGGTCGCTTCTTTCGACATGCTTTGTAGGTTGCAGTGGTAATATTCTTTGCATCCCTAGCGGGCCCCGCCACCACACGGGCGCAACAGTAGCAACAATGCATTAAAGAAACATTGAGCACAGTTACGTAAGAGGCGGGAGAACTGGCTATTAATGGAGAGTCATTCAGACATGATGTGATAAGAGTGAGGTTCTGTAAAAGACATGCTACATGAAGATAAAGACGGGTCAGACTTAGTTTAATTCTTAAGGCTTTAGTATTTTCAAAATGATGGAATAGAATAGTTGATCTGCGTCGCAGTAGCGATATGGAGCGCCGTAAAGCAAGGTATGCCTATTAATGACCTTCTTCATCTCTACAGATGGTCAATTATCAAGTGTTTTACTGTCGTGGCAATCTGTGAGTTTGTACTGGTCTCTCTTGCATTTTAGCTCATCACCACGTCTCCTTCTAAAGAATTCTGCATTTTTGCGTAATGTTGTTTTCCTCATAACTCGGTCATCAGCTAATTTTTCCCATTTGTTGGAACCGATAGAAAAGTCATTCGTTGAGGTCTTGCAGATATCCTCATAACTGAGCTGTGGTCTGCAATGGAGCCTCTTTCGTTCAGAAAGTTCACAGAACAGCATCTGTTGAGGTATTTGGTTATTATCCATTCTTCTCACATGTCTTAGCCATCTTAGTCTTCTACAGCTGAGCATTCTCATGATGGAAGACAAGTTTGGCTGAAATCAGATGCACATGTCCTAAACGTGTAAAAGCCAATGTGCAATGTATACACGATCTTGACAAAGATCAAACATAGAACAAAGAGTGATTAAAATTGGTCGTAAAGAACGAACGCAAAGAAGAAGAAGGAAGACTAGTTCGTACATTGCAGTACTTCATAGTTAGTTATCTCACAGTACTTTATAGTTAGTTATCTCACAGTACTTTATAGTTAGTTATCTTGTCGTACTTCATAGTTAGTTATCTTGTCGAACCATCTGATGGAATTAACAATAATATTTCGGAAACATAAAGAGGCATGACACATTGATCAAAATCTTATTAGAGGGACAAGTTCAAGGACGATGAACAAGATGAATTTCGAGACAAAAATAGGAGAAAAACCCTCTAGAGATGGAGAAATTACAGTCTGGCAAAGTGCAACATCAAGGTATATTATACATATAGCCGTCCATCGCAGGCCATAATGACAACAGCCTCAGACTGTGCTGATGCACCTCTCTGATGTGTGCGGAGGTGATTGTAGAGTCCAATCCTCTAACAAAATTCCCTACCACAGAGGGAGCATACATGATCACGGTTAGAGATGTGGGTGTTGTGTGTTTTGTATCTTCAAGCAGCGAGCTTTCTCTGCGCGTCTACGGCACGACGATTCTCAGATAAGCTAGTTCCTCTTGTGTTGCTACAGCGCAACATTTTGCGATCTTGCGCAAAGGTGCAACGTCAAGTTAAGCCACAATGGATGTTGAAGGCTGATTACATACAACCTTCGATGTGGAGACGATTCATGATGATGATAAACTAGGCAAGTCTAGTTAGAACACATTTTCTCTAGCATCAGAACGTGCAATCTTCCTACAGTCAAAGTGGCTGGTGCTCTGGTTAATGAGAACCAGAAAGTAATATGTTGGTACTCACATCATCTACCGAGATCAGATTATAAATGCTATGGGATCACTCACATAAATGCGTCACACCTTGCCGGAAAATGCCAGAATTATTTACAGAATTCGTCTACTAATTTGCAAGGAGTCGCCATTTTGACTAGTTAATGTGATTAGAAAGGGAGGTAAACTAGTAGTAAGATCCATGATCGAGACGCACAAGTTAATCAAGACCATACTGAGAATTATCGTTACTGACTAATATAAAATATCAGACATTTCGTGGCAACCACTTCTGTGTTAATGTCATTGATCATACTAGATCAGGGTTTCCCAAAATGGGGTTCGTGAACCCCCGGGAATCCGCCAGGTACTCACAGGGCATTCTCAAGAGCTTGAAGAAATATTATGATTTTTGACATTTTAAAAAATAATTTTTTTAAAACCGTATAAAAACAGTGGTAAACTAGTTACGCTGCGAAATCAAAACACCCGGACCAGACCGGAGTCTGAAAGTCTGACAGGACACAATGAAAGATCATTTGATGTTTCCCACAGTCTGAGAACATTGTTTACTATTGTAACACAAAGATAATTCATTCCTGTCCATGTTCATATATAGAAACTTGTGGGGTTCTGCGGCAGTAAAATGTATTAAAAAAGGGGGCCTGCGGTAATGCAAAGTTTGGGAACCGCTGCGTTAGGTTATTTAGGTTGTTTGCTAGAATTCTTCATCTGCGATCAGTATCAGGGTCTTTATCTTCGATGGTCCATCAGTGGTTGAGATCGTACCCTTCGCCAGATTATGTCATGAACACGATGTCAATACAACACGATGTTCATAGCACAACATAGAAAATTTCCACTAAACAACGATGTTCACATAGCAACAAACGATGTTTCACATAGCAACAAACGATGTTTCACATAGCAACAAACGATGTTCCATATAGCAACAAACGATGTTTCACATAGCAACAAACGATGTTTCACATAGCAACAAACGATGTTTCACATAGCAACAAACGATGTTCCATATAGCAACAAACGATGTTCCACATAGCAACAAACGATGTTCCACATAGCAACAAACGATGTTCACATAGCAAAAACGATGTTCCATATAGCAACAAACGAATGTTCACATAGCAACAAACGATGATTCCATATAGCAACAAACATGTTCACATAGCAAAAAACGATAGTTCCATGATAGTCAACTACAGCTTCACTAGCAAAAAATGTATCCTGTACAATTCCAGGAACTGGGCGTCTGTAGCCCAAGCGGTAGCGAGCTCGATCACAACCAAAGAGTACCTGGTTCAAACCACCACGGCAGGCAATTTGGAAGCAGATTTGTTCACGTGGATTTTTACGAACGGTAAAAATAGACCTCACAGAAAGCAATGTCAAACTACTGAACGTATAAGGGGTGCCTAGAAAATCGACGACTCGTTTACTGTTGATAATGGCGACGTCATGTAAGGGATATGCCAAGATTTTCATTTTTAATACCAGGAACGAGGGCTTGGGGTGAGGTGGGACGCTGGGCTCTTATTGGGCTTTTCAATGTTACATCAGACAAAGGAACTGATTACTATGTCACGAAGACTCTCAGAAGGCTTTAAACCAAATATAGTGTAAATGTAGATACGGGCGTCTGTAACTTAAGCGATAGTAAGCTCGTTCACAGCCTAAGAGGACCTAGTTAAACACCGTGGCGGGCAGTTTGGAAACAAATTCATTCCCGTGTATTTTTACGAACGGTAAAAATAGAACTCAACGTTCCGACAACAATGGGAAAACTACTGAATGTTCAAGTGCCTAAAAATCGACAACTCATTTCCTGTACTTGATGACGACGTCAAGTAACGGATGTGCCACGATTTTCATTCAATGTAAATGTAATAGTTCGTCACATTTTATGAATATTTTTTAATTCGAATGTAATGTAAATGTAGTATGATTGATTGATTGATAGAACCATCATCATCGTACTTCGGTGAGTAACCATGTGGGCTTCGATCTCTTTCTTACACAGGAAGATCTCAGCTGCAGTGCACAAACTCCTTAGCACCGGCGAAGTCCACAATCTTATTTTGAAGATGGGGAAGATATTTTTGTAGGAATTTTTACAAATCTCTAAATTTTCTAAATAATTTCTGTTGCGAACAGCTGCTTTCCAGCTTGTTCTTATCGATTTGAACTGCCATGGGTTCTCTCATTGAACACGAGACTTACGTTCTATCTTCCGTCTAATATAGGACTAGGAACTTGATCTCACCTACATTGATATCAAGGATCTCTTGAAAAATATCCAGATAGCTCCAGAAGGGAGTGAACCTGGCACTTCTGGCACTAGAGACCTAACCTCTGCGTCACATAAAACCCCTTAAATGTAGTATATAATGTAATATGGATGACTAGTAATACTATATGGAGCCATTCTGTAACATTACAGTCCAGGTGAAGTGAAGGTAATAAATAATGAACGGATCCGTTTAGTTAAACATTATTTACTTTAACTTTTTCAGACATAGAGTATATCAGTATATCGATTATATCTCGTTGAATTGCATCCCACCCTTTGCGCGTGTTTATTGAGTTTGGCGGCTGAAGTCAGTGCTCCGAATATGTTCACTTTCAACAGAGCGGTTGTATTGTTATTAAAGAAATTCTGGAACCTTCTCGTCGATTGATAGGTGGAGATTTAGTGTATGATATGAGCAATTTAGCACTTAGCAGTGTCGACGCCGTTATATTTACATTCCTGGGGCGATATGCGCACTCTTATATTAATATTTCCCTCGATTGACACTCGCAGGAGAGAACGTCTAAACATTGCCTCATCTACGTTAGCTTACAGACCTTCGCCCTGTGCTCGGCGGCAGATCCTATCTGACGACAAGTCTCGTTCTCGACTCAATAAGACGATGATATCAGAGAACTCGAATCTAGTCACTGTCTAGGGCCTGTTATCATGAGCCGGAAAGAATATGGTGATTGTTATAGGCTTGAATTAGCCTCTGCGGCATTGTTTACTTCTGTGAAAGCCTCATGACATGCTCAGAGCGAGTCGGGCGCCGGGAGACTGGTGGCTCCTAGAGACTAGTCTAGGTTTTTGCCGGCGTTTGTGGTGAATACTGAGAGTTGTTTTGCTTATCACGTGACTGTCATCACGCGCTTCATGTGTGTGTGAGCCCAACACACTGCAGTCTGATACGTACGGCTGTAAGAGGTTGCGTCGAGACAGACCGGACAAAAACGTTAAATTTGTTTTAAAATGAATTAGGTAGCTGTAAACGTTTCAAAGACCTTTTCTCAGCAGCGATTAAACAACCAGCAAACAGAACGATAAGGTTTACTCCTGATGACACTCATCTTAGTTAATGTCCATTGATGACAACTCATGGACCGTCTTCCTTGATTTATGATAAAGAGATAATCAAGGCTGCACAAACACAATTCGACTTATTTTTAAAGTGCTGTATGTTGTACATAAGTTCAGAGATAAGAAACAAGATGAATATGCATAGCGGACTCGATAAATATGAATAGTTATAAATAGGGATCAGTGGCGTATCCTAGTCCTATCTACAAAATAAGCTACAATTCAGTGGCGTATCTGGTCCTAGATACAAAGTGGGCTACAATCTAGTGGTGTATCCTGGTCTAGATACAAAGTGGGTTACAATCCAGTGGTGTATCCTGGTCCTAGATAAAAAGTGGGAAACAATCCAGTAGTGTATCCTGGTCCTAGATAAAAAGTAGGCCACAATCCAGTGGTGTAGCCTGGTTGTAGGTACAAAGTGTGCTACAATCTGATAATTTAATACTTGATAAAATGAATATTTCTAGAATAACTTTCACACAGTATATATTCCATTTAATGTATTATTTTAATTACTGTTAATATTATTGTTACAGTTAATATTATTGTTACTGTTAATATTATTGTTACTGTTAATATTATTGTTAATATTATTGTTACTGTTAATATTATTGTTAATATTATTGTTACTGTTAATATTATTGTTAATATTATTGTTACTGTTAATATTATTGTTACTGTTAATATTATTGTTAATATTATTGTTACTGTTAATATTATTGTTACTGTTAATATTATTGTTAATATTATTGTTACTGTTAATATTGGGGGACTGCCTAGAGTAGTTGATAGTAGCTCGGCCTGCTAGCTGTGAGACGCGTCATAGCTCGGGTTCGAACCTACTGTCCGGCATTTGTTCGAGTCCCCTGGTCTTACTCAGGACGATAACATGAGTACCTCTGAAGTCGGAGAAAATCTGCCTGTATGGCGAGGGAATACTAATTACGAGTACATTGAGCACACGGCTGCCAGTGTAAAGTAATTTACAATGTGCACGCTGCTGCCATTGTAAGAAATTGGAAAACAGATTTTCACGCAAAAATCAGTTTCAGAGATGGAACTTCGTCTGAGTTGAAAGCGGACGAAAGAAAAAAAAAAAAAAAAGAAAAAACAAAACAAAAAAAAAAAAAAACTTAATATTATTGTTACTATTATTATTATTAATATATCTTCTTTTTCTTGTTCAATAATCCAGCGGCGATTGTTCTCTTGCCCTTGGACATAATGATATTTAGTGGTTTATGCATCTGTTTGTAAGTTATTAATTTGTTCCATTTTTCTGGTCTTTTAAGAAGTAGCTTAATATTATTATTCTTTGAACGCTCCATATCGATCACTTGTTAACCACTGTGTGAATTTGTATGTGATCTGAGTCCAAGAACGATTGTGCGTTGAGCCAGTTATGCGCCTACAAGTAGGCCAGTACATCCGATTTCTGCGACGCTTTATATTAACTAGGGAATCTTCCCTAGGCTCCTACCTCACTCGCCTCTTACGACATGCCTTTAGGTCGCACTGTTACTATTTTTTGCTCCCCCTGTGGGCTGCAGTAACACATGGACGTAGGAAGAAGCATCTTCCTGACCTCATGCAGCGCTTGGCTCCTGGTGGTGGAGATAAATGGTTTCATGATGATGTGCACACAGCTGTCACTTCAAAGTATGTTGTGGATAAAATACATTCGTGTGATTAAGTGGTATGTGGTGGAGTTGGAATTTGCAAAATTATGCTATCTTTATATGTATCTGTGCCATCTTACTCTTTATTTCTTTGGCAAAACACGTAATCACAAAGTACTGTAGTTTTACAAATTACAAAAACAATGACAAAATACAGCAACGGTTCGACCAAACGAGGCCTTTATCAAGCAAACGAACAACAGGAGTGACTAATTTAAAAAAACAACTTTTGGACGACTACACACAAACGTTTCGAATGAAAATCTGGGAATAAAAACGAATAACGAAATAAATGTAACATAAAAAGCAAACATAAAAACTAGAAATAGAAAAGAAGAGAAACAATGAAAAATCTAGTAAATATATAACTTGAATACATGCAACATATGGCCATAGAGATTTTTTTTTTTTCCGATCCAGAAGCACTTGAGCTTTCAGCTCTTCGGCTCGGTGCCATGGACATCGTAACCCTACGTACACCGTAAATCTGGGGAATCTGTGGCTTTTTCTGCCATCCCGCGGAATTGAACCCACACACACAGAGGAATAGTCACCTGTAGTCCAACGCGCTACGAACACGCTGGGCAGACGGGCAGCCATAGAGATTAAAGACATGAGAAGAGAAAGTACTAAGAAGCATAGAAATGTAATACGTTGAGCCCGCGTGGTCGCAAGGTACCATACAACGAAATCAACCGATTCTCCAGAGCAAATCGACTGCAATCATCCGAGGAACATGATCGAGTGGCTGTGACCTGGACATCGTGAGTGCCTAAATGGCTAGTATAATTGAAATGGGTGGCTACACGGGTCACAGAGCATTGGCGTATGTCGAGCAAGTGCTGGGCGAATCGGTTACTGAGCCTGTTGCTTGTCTCGCCGATATAAGCCTTGTTACACCGCTTACATATAATGGCATAGATAAGATTACGAGACTCGCATGTGAAACCATCGTTAATAAGAAACGTGGCTAAAGGAAAAGATACAGTACGCGTCTGTATCACGTAAGCACACGTGTTGCAACGCCGACGGCTACACTGGGCAGTGCCAAATGAGTCTGTATATTGGACTTAAGGCGACTGTGTACCAACATATCGTTAAGACTTCTGTCCCGTCTGTAAGCCCCCAAAGGATAGTTGGGGAAGACTGAACGGGTCTCAGGATCTGACTTAAGGATAGACAGATGACGGAATAAAAAGAGCATTGGCTGAAATCGGATGCACATGTCCTAAACGTGTAGAAGTCCATGCGTTTAGGGGCCTATCAAAATAATGTGCAACGTATACACGTTCTTGGCAATGATCAAACATATCACAAAGAGTGATTAAAATTGGTCGTAAAGAACGAACGCAAAGAAGAAGAAGATGACGGAATAAAACATTTTTCACCAGTGAACTATGGGGTTGGAAAGTTAAGATAAGTTTTACTCTGTCAGAGTTAGTAGTCCTATGCTGGCTGGTAAGGGCCTGCTTTCGAGTGATTTTCTGAACTCGATGCATAGCAGATACAAGCACCTTCTCCGGGTATAGGCGCCTGCCAAATAAATCAAGCATATCGTGAGATCTATCAAGAAAATCATCGTCCTCGCTACAAAGGCAACGAATGCGCAAGAGATGAGAAAATGGCAAAGAATCACGACAAGCTTGGGGATAGGACGAAGTATAAAGGAGAAAACTATGTGCATCATTATACTTGTAATATGTGCATCATTATACTTGTAATATGTGCATCATTATACTTGTAATATGTGCATCATTATACTTGTAATATGTGCATCATTATACTTGTAATATGTGCATCATTATACTTGTAATATGTGCATCATTATACTTGTAATATGTGCATCATTATACTTGTAATATGTGCATCATTATACTTGTAATATACTGATGGCAGGATATGATCCCAGATACAGAGGTCCTGAAAAGAGCTGCTCTTTCCAGCATCTATACAATCGTGATGCAGTCCCAGACATGATGGCAGGACATGTCGCTGGAATGCCAGATTGCAGAATACCCAAACGACTCTTTTTTCTTGAGCTGCATAGCGGTAAACGCTCACATTGGGGCCAGAAAAGCGATTCAAAGATACACTCAAGAACTCGATGAATCTTTTGGCATAGATGTCAACAACTGGGAGAATGCTGCTCAAGACAGATCAGCTTGGCGCACACTTCTTCGACACGGTTCCTCGGCCTGCGAGGCAGGTAGAACAGGACGGATGGAGCAAAAACGTCAAAACAGAAAGACAGTAAAACTTCCCACAGGTGCAAGTATACCTTGCCCACACTGTACACGAACATTTCAAGCCCGTATCGGGCTCACTAGTCATCTACGCACACACAGACAAACATAGCGCAACTACATTCCTTTGGATGAAAATGTGTGTGGTCATCATCACCCGTGATAGACGAGCATCATCATCCGTGATGGACGAGCATCATCAATATACTGATGTCGTGATAATGGATAGGTATAGGTATATATTTTTATTTCTTGTATCTTTCGCTTCAGAAAATGAGAATCATTATTTGCAACAAGTCATTGTCAGTTGAGATCAGAATGAGAGTTATACAGTGCTACATAAAATCAATACTGACATACGGAAGCGAATCATGGACAATGAATAAGCAGATCGAAAAATCTCTGAGGGCCACAGAGATGTGGTTTTACAGAAGAAAGATGAGAATCTCATAGACTGCTAAAATGACTAATGCGGGGGTGTTGAATGAAGTCAAGACACAGAGAAAGCTTATCATCAATATATGAAAGAGGCAGTCATCGTTTTGAGACATGTGATGAGGAGGGAGATTTAGAACATATTGTAACAACCGGTAAAATCGAGGAGACGAGACAGAGGAAGACAGAAAGAAAAAATTTTGGATAGCCTGACTTCATGGCACGGAAGAGCGTCAACATCTGAGATGATAATCAGCACCAAAGATTTGTGAAGATCCATGATCGCCTACGCCAGCCGGCACCTGATGATGATATCCTTAGCTTAAAAAAATCTCTGGTTGAAATATAGACTTACTTTGTTGCTGCAGTTTACTTCTTTCAACAACCCAACTTGAGTAGAAGTCTACGCAATATTAAGCATAGCACACTACACACCGAGAGTTGTTTGTGGTTTCTGTGTCTGCGAGAAAGCTGGGTACTCTCCTCAACGCAATAAAGGAAAAATAGTGAAAACTCATAATTTATTGGATTCTACAACATCTTTCAACGTTTTCATCGACTTGTATACTTTTAAATAAGTAAGAGGTCAACCAGAGCCCGTGCAAATCTCCATATAGCTTGTTGTAGTCGTCCATCCTATTTAGATTCATGATTTAGTTCATTTAGGATTTATTGTGTGTGCTTGTATGTTTTCCTGAAGAAGACTTATAGTCGATACGTTGGATTTTTGTTCGTTTTATTATTTTATTATTCATTTTTGCTTGATTATGTCATACCATACATACGTGTCTCTGTCTTGAAAGGCCAAATGATTACTTATCACTACAGCCTCCCTATGGTTTTCTCCAAAACTAATCTGATCCGCTCTGACCACCTCGATTTGAAGGTTTCCGCATATCGCTTGAACTGATTGACACGGGATTTAGCCATGTATGTTTTTTTTGTTTCTCGTATTTTTTCTCTCTTTCTCTCTCTCTCTCTCTCTCTCTCTCTCTCTCTGATCTCCACCTAGACTGATGAAGCAAATTGTATCATGAAATTTACTGTTGCTTTTTGAGACTCCGTTCCTCCATACAGCTTCTCGTGAAGATTTGTGTTATTGGGCCAAGTTTCTTTTCTCTGGACTGCTAACAGCTGGCAATCTTGCACTATGGACTCTGTCGTCATGTCGTATGTTCAATACTACTGCACCCTCCATATTAGCCTACCTTATCGTGGTTGGAGGGTTTGTGTGCCTTTAGGATCCTTCAGGCTATGTCGGCGGAGTCTAACTCCTGGCAGGTCTAACCAAGCCGAACAGACTGAAGGTGAAAGGCCAGACCAAAAGGCGGGGAGCAGGATGGGGCCTCATAAGGTGACAGTGCAGAACCCACCGGCGAGTGGTAAATGCTCTGGCTGCAACCAACCCATCCCCAGCTATGGGACAAATAGCACTTGTCCTCTCTCTCTTGAGGAGGACATCCTTTTCTTGTCTTGTCTTCTACTTCTATGACACTTTCCCTTAAGCATAAGGGATTAAACTACAGTGTCCAGGAAGCACACCCTGCATAAAAGCCTGGGTAGGTGAGCCCGGCAACAGAAGGCTGAAGTCATCTAGAGTAGGACGACTCCAGACAAACCCGGGAAGACAGATCTCGTCAGCAGGGGACTGCAACTGTCTAGAGAACAACCTCAAAAAAAGATGTCCTCAGAAACGGAATGTGTCAGCCATTATTGGCGGGGAGGAATCGACACATACGAACAACAAAATACTACTGCAGAATGTGTGTCCCTTTCAACTTTCTGGTGCCACATGTGCATATGCCAGTAGGTCATATTTTGTGTTTGTTAAGCATATGGTTCCCCATTTGACTCAGTCCCTCTCCGATGAAATGACACGCCATCTGCCCAGAGTATTGCACAAAGCACTAATTCCGTAGCTCCGACAATAATTCTAGATATCTTTGAAAACAATGTGCCCATGAACAGAACGGCGTGATATAGATTCGAACCCCAGATCTTCGGAGCACAGAGCGAAATGATTGATTACTAAGCCTCAGGACCCCCAACGTATTGTGCCTAACCAGAAGGTATTAACCAATTTGAGTTCTCCCAGTGCCCTTCCCACTCGCATATCCTTATATGAAAATAAATGCTAGATAGATATTTTTTTGGACAAGTTAAGTGTTTCCGAATTATTCATGTTGTGAATCGCCCGTATAGTACCAGGGCTCGAAATGGGAGCAAAGAATAGTAACACTACGACCTACAAGGCATGTCGTAAGAGGCGACTGAGGTAGGGTCCTAGGAAAGCTACCCTAGTAAAAAGGGGCACAGAAATCTGATGTGCTGGCTTGTAGACGCGTAACTGGCACAACGTACAATCGCTTCTAGGTTCAGATCACATACAAATCACAAAGAGTGGTCAACACGTGGTCGATGTGGAGCGTTACAGAAGAAGAAGATTCATGTCGTCTGTAGTCAAACTGGATTTACTTGAGTATGTTCATTGAGTCCCCCTGAATGCATGCATGTGTGTAATCCTGAATACCAAGCAATCTCGACATTCTGGTCACCGCCATTGTTTCCATTGGTAAGGCTACTTGTTGTAACAGCATAAGTTCTACTTGTAGTTTTGTCACTCAAACTTGCTATAGAGCGGTCTTCTTCTTCTCTTTCACCATTTACTTCTTTATAGAAATATGTGTGTTTGATCTTGTGTGTGCTTGTTCGGTTGCACTTTGTAAGCTGATATTCATTTCGTAAGGTTGTTCTTGATGCCGTCGCTCCATCTTTTGCGTCATCTTTATCTTGCTCTGTACTCGTTATACTTTTTCTGTGTGGTTCTCTGTGGTAGTCGGTACCAGGGTATTCTTGTCAGGTGTCCAAACCCTTTAATCTGTTGTTCTTTTATGAATTGCATGGCTGGTTTCACATCCAGTATCCTGATTTCTTCATTTCTAATTTTGTTTCTTATTGTCACACCTGCAGCTCTTCTAAGACACCTCATCTCTGTCGTTATGATTTTCCGCTCATTAGCTGCTGTTTTTATTGGCCATGTTTGACACTGGTAACATAGTGTTGGCCAGAAAATCGTTCTTACGAGATTTGCTTTAGTTGTTAGCGATATCTCTTAATGTAACAGCAGTGTTGTTAACTGCCCCAGGACCTGGTTAGCTTTTGTGCATCGATGGCTGATTTCCCTATCGATACTTCCCTCTGCAGTGAAAATTGCTCCTAATTATTTGACCTAAAGCGATGTATAAAGAGTATTACGTGTTTCTGTATTTATGAGTGTATTCCTTCACTATAATGTTTACATCCTCCTCCAACCGAAGTAATCTTCGTTACAGATACAGCCTAACAAGAACTAAAAATATTATTATCAATTTAACTTCCTGCAACCAGTCAAACATCCGCCGACCTGGTTGTATAAAAATAGAGAAGAAGAGAAGCAACAATTTAAAGCAAATATGTTTGTGAAAATAAGCGCCACCATTAATACTTTGAGAGTAATCTCCCCTGTTACTAAATTTAAATGTCTAGAGATAGCTAAAATCGTCTTGTCACTTCTGCATCATAATCGCTGTTTTCATTTGTCAGTTCCTTGTTAAGTTAGCAGCCGACAATAAGTTCTTTATATGTACTTTCCACCGCAGCTTTTCAACCACATCGAGAACATAAGAACCCATTTACTAGTTTACGTCAATCATTTGGCTCCAGGTTATCCAAGACACGAAATCTCAGAGATCATAATCTGTGAGCAGTGTTAGAAACTTGCAAACTAGAAACGAAGGTTGCAGACACAGACTATTGTTGATCCACTTGTTGCTGTGTAGACCTGAGTTTTAGGAAGTTGGTTTAGAAAAGTAAATAACTATTGGGAATGATAAATAGTTGGAATAACATTATCATAAAATAACCTGTCCTGAGCAGAACTTTACCACCTTTAACAGTCGTTGTGAATTTCTCTCTCACGTAGGCCAGATGTCCCACCTCTGAAGCCGTTATACTCCAACCATCAGTTATGTCCTGAGTCCATCTTCTCCGTTGTCTTCCTCTTCTTCTCTTTGTCGGATGCCTCCTTCCACGATGGTCTTCTCCAACTCTGCGTGTCTCTTTATATGTCCAAAAGCAATTTTCTCATTCTTATCTGTGGCATCAGCCAGTTTTCTTTTATTTTGAGTTTTTTCTGGTATAGATCTATTTGTTCTCTTCTCTGTCCAAGATATACGGAGTACTCTTCTGTAACACGTATATTCGAATATTTTTCCACCACCTTGTTAAATGTCCATGTTTCACACCCATACGTTGCCACTAGGAATATGCATTCTCTTAGTATTCTTAGCTTTGTTTACATGTCGGTCACATTCCATACTGTTGTTATATGTTTAATTGTTGTATGTTTAATTGTTGTATGTTTAATTGTTGTATGTTTAATTGTTGTATGTTTAATTGTTGTATTTTTAATTGCTATATGTTTAATTGTTGTATGTTTAATTGTTGTATGTTTAATTGTTGTATGTTTAATTGTTGTATGTTTAATTGTTGTATGTTTAATTGTTGTATGTTTAATTGTTGTATGTTTAATTGTTGTATGTTTAATTGTTGTATGTTTAATTGTTGTATGTTTAATTGTTGTATGTTTAATTGTTGTATGTTTAATTGTTGTTTGTTTAATTGTTGTATGTTTAATTGTTGTTTGTTTAATTGTTGTATGTTTAATTGTTGTATGTTTAATTGTTGTATGTTTAATTGTTGTATGTTTAATTGTTGTGTAAAGTCATGTTTGTTGGAGTAACAAGAAAAGATATTAGTAGAAACAACACCAGTGCTTGATAAAGGCCTTTTGGTCTCTCCTTCTTCTGCGATCAACTTTGCTATGCGACTACTCCGGTATGTGTCATAAACAGGGCGGTGCGCTTGAGGTCTTCACCGGTTCCCATAGTTTGTCTTGTAGTGTTGTTTCTGTTGGCCAGATCTCCAATCTCTCACTACTCAGACTAGGACAATCTTGCAGGATGTGCTCTGGGGACTGCTTTGGTGCTCCACAGATGCAGGCTGCCGAGTCCCTGAGACCCATTCTGTGGAGGTGTGCTCTGAGACTGCAGTGTCCTGTTCTAAGTCTGAAGACTGTGGTCTGTGCTTTTCTGGGCCTTTTGGTTGAAACGTTGCTGTGTATCGTCACTGTTTTAGTATTTTGTAAAACTAAAGTACTTTGTTCTTACGTGTTTCGCTACTTTACTAAGTTTTACTGCAGTCTTCCCCTTTTTATTAGAACGTACACCGCGACTAGCAAGTATTATTCAGATACAGTTCTGTCACAACCAATAATCGACCACACAAACGATGGATACAGCAGCTATAATAGAAACGGTATGAAACACCATATACCAGGCGCATTCGAGAGAACATACCAGAACACTTGGCATACACTGAATATTCGGAGGCACAACAAGAATACAGAAAAAAAAGAATATTTACTGTTGTCATTTTAAAGGTTTTTTTAAGCCGAAGGATTGACTTTCTTGCACCAGGTTTTAGCACATATATCTCAGTCCCGCTCCGCAGAAATGGTACGCCACTAATAGAGAGACAACATTGTGGCACAATGTGAAAATAGTATCATAACTCGTAACTAGAATAAGAGGGAAAAAGTTGTGGACGAACATGGTAACCTATGCTTCCTGGTATGGCACTTGATGCTGATAGGTACTTATGACTTCTAATGACTATGTGGTTAAGGGTTTGCCTTTTGAGTCGAAAGTCGTGGGTTCGAGTCCGGACAGCGGCGTTCTGTTCACGAGTGCATTTTCCCCAGAGACCACTAGGACTGTTGCTGGAGCAGCGGAGTTCGGGCTTTGTGCAATACTCTCGGCAAGTTGCGTGCCATTTCTGTGGAGAGAGGTCGAGCTGTACGGGGTAAAACCTGGTGCAATGAAGTCAGTCAAAGCAAAGTCACAGTCAGATTTTCAGTCATTTGAGTTATCTCTGAGCAAATCGACATTAACGAACTCACAGCAACTTTAGCTGTCTTTAAGCAAAGCCACCGGCAACCATGTGTAGTCAGGACTGGCAAGGGAAGTAAAGAATAGTAATGCTGCAATCTACAAGACATGTCGTAAGAGGCGATTAAGGTAGGGGACTAGGAAGCTACCTAGTAAAAAGAAAGCGTCGCAGAAATTGAATGTGCTGGCCTACTTGTAGGCGTGCAACTGGCACAACATACAATCACTCTTAGACTCAGATCACATAAAAATCAAAAAGAGTTGTTAACAAGTGGTCGATGTGAAGCGTTCAAAGTGTCCCGTTCCATATAGTCGTACCTCCGACTTCAGAGCTTAAAGGTATTTGTCATTTGGATGCATGATTAAGAGATCATAGTTGCTTGTAGTCCAACATCGAGCCGTATGTCAACCTAGAGCCGTATGTCAATCTCGAGCCGTATGTCAACCTCGAGCCGTATGTCAACCTCGAGCCATATGTCAACCACGAGCCGTATGTCAACCTAGAGCCGTATGTCAACCTAGAGCCGTATGCCAACCTCTAGCTGTATGTCAACATCGAGCCGTATGTCAACCTCGAGCCTTATGTCAACCTTGAGCCATATGTTAACCTCGAGCTGTATGTCAACCTAGAACCGTATGCCAACCGAGAATCTTAGTTCCAAGCTAGCCTCGAACCTCGAAATGTCCCCGGCACATGGTCACTACCGTTTGGTGTTATCAATCTAGCTATCAGTGACCGCAGTTCCCATCATGAACTCTTCTTCAGCGATCTTTGGTCATGTACTTAATTTACTGGGAATCACAAACTTGGCAGTCAGCTTCAGGTCTGTCAGGTTTCCCAAAGCTTAGTGTTTCAGGTCGACTGAGTGTGACCCCATGATGCAAACTGTTGCCAGTAGCTTTTATTTCTATCTATTGTTGTGTTGTAAATAAACAACTCAAACAAAAATCAGATTATAATTGTGGGGCTATTTATTATAGACAATTTATGTCAAGGGGGAGTTCAATCTATACATGGCAGTATTTATGATACAAGATTATGTGACAACTCACTTTCTCTCTCTCTCTCACACACACACACACAATTATGCAAAAATACATGAATATAAATCAAATTAATGACTAGAAAATAATTCAAAAATCAATAATAATTGCTGTGTTCACACAGTCCACAATGTCATTATAGAATCAGAAATAATGGAGAGGGGATAGGAAGGAAACCTGTAGATGAATACCCGGTATTACTGTAGTATTGTAGGTACGTAATACCCGGTATTACTGTAGTATTGTGGGCACGTAATACCCGGTATTACTGTAGTATTGTGGGTATGTAATACCCGGTATTACTGTAGTATTGTAGGTACAATACCCGGATTACTGTAGTATTGTGGGCACGTAATACCCGGTATTACTGTAGTATTGTAGGCACGTAATACCCGGTATTACTGTAGTATTGTGGGCACGTAATACCCGGTATTACTGTAGTATTGTAGGTACGTAATACCCGGTATTACTGTAGTATTGTAGGTACGTAATACCGGATTACTGTAGTATTGTGGACGTAATACGAGATACTGTAGTATTGAGGCACGTAATACCCGGTATTACTGTAGAGTAGGCACGTAATACCCGGTATTACTGTAGTATTGTGGACGTAATACCCGGTATTACTGTAGTATTGTAGGACGTAATACCCGGTATTACTGTAGTATTGTAGGCACGTAATACCCGGTATTACTGTAGTATTGTGGGCACGTAATACCCGGTATTACTGTAGTATTGTGGGCACGTAATACCCGGTATTACTGTAGTATTGTAGGTACGTAATACCCGGTATTACTGTAGTATTGAGGCACGCACACCCGGTATTACTGTAGTATTGTAGGCACGTATACCCGGTATTACTGTAGTATTGTAGGCACGTAATACCCGGTATTACTGTAGTATTGTGGCACGTATACCCGGTATTACTGTAGTATTGTGGGCACGAATACCGGTATTACTGTAGTATGTGGGCACGTAATACCCGGTATTACTGTAGTATTGTGGGCACGTAATATCCGGTATTACTGTAGTATTGTAGGTAGTCAACCCGGTATTACTGTAGTATTGTAGGTACGTAATACCCGGTATTACTGTAGTATTGTGGGCACGTAATACCCGGTATTACTGTAGTATTGTAGGTACGTAATACCCGGTATTACTGTAGTATTGTGGGCACGTAATACCCGGTATTACTGTAGTATTGTAGGTACGTAATACCCGGTATTACTGTAGTATTGTAGGCACGTAATACCCGGTATTACTGTAGTATTGTGGGCACGTAATACCCGGTATTACTGTAGTATTGTGGGCACGTAATACCCGGTATTACTGTAGTATTGTAGGTACGTAATACCCGGTATTACTGTAGTATTGTGGGCACGTAATACCCGGTATTACTGTAGTATTGTGGGCACGTAATACCCGGTATTACTGTAGTATTGTAGGCACGTAATACCCGGTATTACTGTAGTATTGTGGGCACGTAATACCCAGTATTACTGTAGTATTGTAGGTACGTAATAGCGCAGCGTAGATCATTCACTTTTCCGAATCGAGCGAAATGGTATTGCGTTCAACTCAGGCAATCAACGTTTCACAAGGGAGAAAAGTAACTAGTTCGTCTACAACCAGCATGCTTAGTTTCTTATGTAAAGTGACAGACATTTCCCACTCTGCGGTCAGCTACATGGCATTTTCATTTATCAGTGTTGTATTGCAACAATGAATGAAGTGGTTTGGTCACTTAATAAGAATGCATCCAAACTCCACAGTATACAGTGTTCTACAACAGAACATCGGGAAAGAAGGCAAGAGGAAGACCACGGAGAAGATGGTTAGATGGCGTAGCAGAATCCTGTGAAAGAGCAAAGATAACAATCACACAAGCCACCAGAACAGCGTAAGACAAAAACAGAAAACCTCGACACCTGGCAACAACCCGGTAGCAGTGTGACGACAAAAGAAGGAAGATTGCAACAAAGTTATGAGAGAAAAAAAATCCTACAAAATATTTTTACCATATTCTAAATTATGTCGGGGACCCTCGCCGGTGCTACGGAGTTTGTGCACTTCCGCTGAGATTTTCCAGAGTAAAAAATATCTCGTAGCGCACATGGTTATTCACCCAAGTGCAATGATGATGGTTCAATCAATCAATCAATCAATCAATCAATCAGTTATGAAAATATCTATTGAAAGTGTAGTCTTATACAATTTGTAGTATATTGTAACAACACCAACATCACAGCCACATACACTGTACACTTCCAGACATTGAGACTAGAGATAAGGAAGCAGCTTCTTCTTTGAACGCTCCATATTGACCACTTGTTAATCACTCTTTGTGATTTGTATGTGATCTGAGCCTAAGAGCGATTGTACGCTGTACCAGTTATGCGTCTACACGTAGGCCAGCACATCCGATTTCTGCGATGCTTTTATTTACTTGAGTAGCTGCCCTAGGTCGTACATCAGACATGTCTTGTAGGTCGGAGTGGTGCTATTCTTTGCATTCGCTCCGGCACCACACGGGAGAAACAATGTTCAAAAGGGCCAACAAATCTGTCCTCCATTTTCTGTGTACATTCTGTAAACATACATTATTTAGATGTCATTGGTTACCGAACCGACGTCATTGCAGTCCGGCAGACCCATAGGTGACCAGTCTCCCCCAACAGATGTCAAAGGGTTTGCATACTAATGGTTCCTAAGGCTCTCTTGTTGCCCATCTGCCCAGCGTGTTCGTAGCGCGTTGACTACGGGTGACTATCCCTCTGTGTGTGCGAGTTCAATTCCGCGGATGGCAGAAAAAGCCACAGATTCCACAGATTTACGGTGTTCGTGGCACGAACCGAAGGGTTACGATGTCCATGGCACCGAACCGAAGAGCTGAAAAGCTCAAGTGCTTCTGGATCGAGGAAAAAAAGGCTCTCTTGTTAAACACACTTGTCACTCTGCCCCTCTTCATTACAGAGATAATATTTTGAAGGAGAAATGTCAACGCTCTAGCAAGGACCTAGTGCTGACTATTGGATTCATGATGGCAACTTCTCTAGCGGTTTAGACTTTATGAGACAGGAAAACCAAGTGGTCTATAAAAAAGACAGGTTTTCTGGGCAGATGATGCTCAACAACCCGGAAGGGTAGGTCGTCTAAGGGTCGGTACTCTAAAAGAAAATAGCAACCTGTTGCCTTGCAAGTTTGGCCGAAGGATAAGCACTAGAGCTCCAAATGGTACTGAATAATGTGACGTAAAACACGTTCTTGGCAAAGGTTGTTTATATATCACAAGAATGATAAAAATGGCTGAAAAAGAACGATCGAGAGAAAGAGAGAGACTTATGAGTATAGAAAACTGATCACAGAAAACGAAGATACATAACTGAATATTGTTTAGTACATGCCCCTATGTATTTTTTTGAGTTAATTTAAGTTACGGAAAATGTCACTGAATGTTAGATTTCTGCCTCTACATCTGTATGGCTTTTACAGCGTGTTTACCTGTTTCGTGTTTACCTGAGTGTAGTGTTTACCTGAGTGTTGTGTTTATCTGAGTGTAGTGTTTATCTGAGTGTTGTGTTTACCTGAGTGTTGTGTTTACCTGAGTGTTGTGTTTATCTGAGTGTAGTGTTTATCTGAGTGTTGTGTTTACCTGAGTGTTGTGTTTACCTGAGTGTTGTGTTTATCTGAGTGTAGTGTTCACATGAGTGTTGTTTTTATCTGAGTGTAGTGTTTACCTGAGTGTTGTGTTTATCTGAGTGTAGTGTTTACCTGAGTGTTGTGTTTACCTGAGTGTTGTGTTTATCTGAGTGTAGTGTTTGCCTGAGTGTTGTGTTTACCTGAGTGTTGTGTTTATCTGAGTGTAGTGTTCACATGAGTGTTGTTTTTATCTGAGTGTTGTGTTTACCTGAGTGTTGTGTTTACCTGAGTGTTGTGTTTACCTGAGTGTTGTGGTTACCTGAGCGTTGTGTTTACCTAAATGTAATGTTTTCTAGAATGTAGTGTTTATCTGAGTGTTGTGTTTATCTGAGTGTAGTGTTCACCTGAGTGTTGTTTTTACCTGAGTGTTGTGTTTACCTGAGTGTTGTGTTTACCTCAGTGTTGTGTTTATCTGAGTGTAGTGTTTGCCTGAGTGTTGTGTTTACCTGAGTGTTGTGTTTATCTGAGTGTAGTGTTCACATGAGTGTTGTTTTTATCTGAGTGTTGTGTTTACCTGAGTGTTGTGTTTACCTGAGTGTTGTGTTTATCTGAGCGTTGTGTTTACCTGAGTATAGTGTTTACCTTAGTGTCATGTTTACCTAAATATAGTGTTTACCTGAATGTCGTGTTTACCTGAGTGTCGTGTTAACCTGAGTGTAGTGTTTACCTGAGTGAAAGTGAATTGCTTTTCGCACTAAGTGGACAATCTAAGGGATCTAAAGAAGAAAGCTGACTTATTACATCGGGCTTCTGTATCTTCGTCCATGTCGGCAGAAATGACACGCCAGCTACCGAGTGTTGCAAAGCCTGAATCTCATCAACAATCCTATTAATCTCATAAAAATGAACACATGGGACTAACTTCAACAACTAATTTTAGTCTGGATTTGAACCCACAACCTTCAGAACGGAAGGCAAACGTTTTACCACTTCGCCATATATGCCCCTATTAGTTGAAAGTGTTCGACACCAAATGTAGAACAAGGAAAACAAGTTTATCATAAATACAAAACAATCTCGTGTATATTTACTATCTTCACGTTATCGTCATCATTATGATCAAATAGCTTGTCTTGAGTAGTACTTTGCCACCCCAACAGTCTTTCGGAATTTCTCTCTCTCATAGGCCAGATGTCTCGCCTCTGCAGTGGTCATGCTCAAACCATCAGTTTCATCCTGAATCCATCTTCTCCGTGGTCTTCCTCTTCTCCTCTTTGCTGTGATACCTCCTTCAATCATGGTCTTCTCCAGCCCTTCATGTCTCTTTATATGCCCGGGGGGTCTCTGTGGCTAAGTGGTTAAGCCCTATGCCTTGTGAGTCGAAGGTCGTGGGTTCGAGTCCGGACAGCGCCATTCTGTTCACGAGTGCAGTTTTTCCAGAGACCCCTAGGATTGTTGCTGGAGCTACGGAGTTCGTGCTTTGTGCAATACTTTCGGCAGGTGGTGTGCCATTTCTGCGGAGAGGGACCGAGTCGTATGGGGTAAAACCCGGTGCAATGAAGTCAATCCTTCGGCTTTTAAACCCTTTTTTTATATATCCAAAATACTTCAAATTTCTCATTCTTATTTGTAGCATCAACCAGTTTTCTTTGATTTTGAGTTCTTTCTGGATATATCTATTTGTTCTCTTCTCTGTCTATGATCTTCTTTTTCTTCTTCTTCTTCTTGTTCTTCTTGTTCTTCTTCTTCTTCTTCTTCGAGCCTCATGAATTATGAATTTTCACTCGTTTTTCTATAGTGAAATGGGGAGATGGGGGCGAGCTTTCTTGATAACCCAGAAACATCCAACAACTCCAGGCGTGTAGTGCTATACTTAGGGCTGCGGAGTCTCCTACTGGTAGGATTCTCTCTCTGTCTATGATATACGGAGGACTCTTCTGTAACACTTATATTCAAAAGAACAAACGTTATAGTACAAATTAGAAAACTATAACACAAGAATTACATAGCAGATATGTTGATCCTAGTATTCAGTTACTGGGAGACATTACATAATACAAGGGTTCTACGTATCTGGTGATCTGACTCTATCTGATGGGAGGTAAGGATGATATCTATACAGTCCACGCTGGTACGCCGCAGCTAATGACGATGTGACAGTCTGTTTGTAAAATGAACTTCTCAACAACACGTCATTCATCATTGTGGCACTGCTACGCATATCTGCTGCCGTTGCTACTGTCTCCATTCCTCGGTAGGCGTGGCTAAGAAAATTACCGTACATGGCGTAAGGGGTGGGATTTATGGTTGGTTGTTGTCCTGGTAACAGTGACGCTGATTGCATTCGCCATGTATAGAGCAGACTTAGAGCTGCAGCGTGATCTGTGAAGAAATTAAATGTGATGTGTTAATACTACGTAGACTGACAGAAAAAACAAAACAATATTAATATTAATCTCAAAACATCATTATATCAAATAATATCTTTCATCATAGAATCATATATAAACATCATAGAATCATCCATTATTAAACATCATAGAATCATCATATAAACATCATGCCACTGCGAGAAGGCGGATATGACGGCAGAGCACCTACTGCAAGATTGCCCACTGCTAGCAGGCCTGAGAAACGAAACCTGGCCGGAAAATACCGAGTAAAGAAGCTGTAAAGAGGAATATATGTGAAAATCTGGTTCACCAGTCTAAGCGGTGATCGCGAGAGAGAGAAACATCATAAAATCACTACTTAATATAAAATATAACAATCAGTTTTTTAATCTATCAATATAAACTACTTTTTCTTTCTCCTGCGATCATTACCTATTTTAACTGGGATTTGCAGTCTATGATATATGATTCATATCTACCGTTATACCTACATAGGGCCTGCAAGCAATTTCTCCATACCGCTTTATATTGTGCAACTCGCTCAATCTCTTCCATGGAATGAGACCGATATGTCTTGCCTCCATCAGCGAAGTTCTTTTCAGGGTCTCCTTAGGCCGTCCTCTCTTTCTTGAACAATTTGCCTCCCACTTCAATGCCTGCTTTGATATTCTTTGATCGTTTCTTCTATTCTTTGGTCATGTCAGGTATGTCCAACATATCTCCATCTTCTCCCTCTTATAACAGTTGTTACTAGTGGTTAACCAGACCTTTCTCCGATTTCATCACTTCGAAATTCGTCTCATTTTATATTCATTATATTTCGCAGACATCTATTTTCAAATGCATTCTTCTTCTCTTCTTCTTCTTTGCGTTCGTTCTTTACGATCAATTTTAATCACTCTTTGTGATATGTTTGATCATTGCCAAGAACGTGTATACGTTGCACATTGGTTTGGTAGGCCCCTAAACGCATAAACTTCTACGTTTAGGACATGTGCATCCGATTTCAGCCAAACCTCCTTAGTCGCCTCTTACCACATGCGTGGCAGGTAACAGTGGTTCTATTCTTTACACCCCAAATTTGGGCCCCGGTAACCACTCAGGCGGAATGCATTCACCTTGCTTTTATTATCTTTAGTCATTTTCCAATCCTCTTATATAAATTGTTGTTACTGACTGTAGTACCGTTTTTTAGGGTGGTGTAGGACAGGTGGGACTAGATTCTGCGGAATTTAATGAAAAAGGGGGAGACTTCAGTAAAACTTAGAAAAGAGCGAAACACGTGAGGAATTTAATAGCAGCAAGGATAGTGCAGTTGCTAGAAACTATTCAGGTTAGGATTTTTCATTTATGCCCACAACAGAAAAACTTCTTGGCCTTACCGTGGGTTGAACACGAGTTTCCTGTATGGAAGCCCCGCTCTAATTCATTCGGCCAGGTAAAATATGTCAGTTCCATTCCTCTTCAAATGTCACATTTCCTGGCCACATTCATACCTTAGGTCTGACTGTAGTGGAAAGACAGTTGTATGGGACATCTCTTACTGGTCATATCTGCTATTTCACAAGAACAGCAGCTGAAGATTCCCATTCTGAATTTAGTATATTCTTCTTCTTCTTCTTCTTTGTGTTCGGTTTCGTATGCTCGTCTAAATCATGAAATGGGTTGCCTCGATAAAGCTGCATGTCAGTTGGAGTTCTTCGAGAGTTCCCCCATAGCTTGCTCTGTAAGCTTTGTTCATGAGGCCATGTTTCATTTCATTGGTGTATGTATGATGGACATGACTGCAGGATGTGCTCTGGAGTCTGTGTTTCTGTCTGGCATGCACACTGTGCAGTCTGAGCAGGCTTTATTCTGTGCATGTGGCGGTTGAGCCTGCAGTGACCTGTTCTTAGGCGAAAGATTGTTGTGTGCTGTTTTCTGTTTAGTCTGCTGATGGGATCTTGTGGGTGTTTGCTGTGGATTTGTTGCCTCATACCTCTTTGTACGAATTTAGTATATAAATAGTGCATCATTTTGTAGCATCCTTTCCTGAGTCGAATACTACAAATTTTCGGTCGCCCACTATGAATTCAGGCGTAGTTATGACCGAATTTTTGCGTGAAGGCGTGCTTTTCTTACCACCAACGTACTCTGCTACTGAGATCTACCTGTGTAAGAAAGAGATCGGAGCACACATGAGTTACTAACCAAAGGGCAATGATGATGGTTCTATTAACAAGTTATATTTGTACTCACCTTTACTATCTTTGTTCCTGAGAGCTTCCTCAAATTCAATCTCGGAAAAGGCTCGAATGGGGGATCTAGCGTAAGAGTGATTGTGTAGGAGAGACTCCATTGTTTCTCTGTAACAACAAATAATAAAGTTTTAATTAAAAATAAACGCCAATGAAACTATGAGGATCATAGTAAATAAATATTTACAAAATAGCAATATTAGACATTGAAACAGCAGAAGCACTGGATACACAGCGGGATAATATTAAGAAATCCTTGATGGAATTACAAATATAGGCTGCCTATATTAAAATGGGTTGTGTCTTTTGGCTTAGGGGATAGTGACTCGGTCTATTTACTCCGACGTTCTGAGTTCGGATAATTTGGTTGCAAATTGTTTCGCATGAATTTTTACAAAAGGATGATGGTACCACCCGTTCAGAAAGCAATGGCAAATTACTGAACGTAATAATGCCTAGAAAAATTACAAACAGCGTTAAAAGCTGGGGTTGATTCGCAAAGTCCTGTAAAGAATATGCAATTAACTTTTTTATTGTTAACACAGATGTCGTGAGAATATCTTTTGCTTGTTTTGTCTAGTCATTCTTTGCTTACAACTTCAGTAGTTGTGACTTCTTAGTGACTTCGTACAGTTAACCTTGCATGTGTCTCATGTGAAGTGGTCCCTTACTGTTAACCTTGCATGTGTCTCATGTTAAGTGGTCCCTTACTGTTAACCTTGCATGTGTCTCATGTTAAGTGGTCCCTTACTGTTAACCTTGCATGTGTCTCATGTGAAGTGGCTTCTTACTGTTAACCTTGCATGTGTCTCATGTGAAGTGGTCCCTTACTGTTAGGGGAGTAAGGGGTAGGTACAGGATAGTCGTACCTTGAGAGAGTAAGGGTTAATGCAAGTTAGTGGTGTCTTCATTGAGTCTTTAGGTAAAGAATGCATTCAATGAGGTGGATATTGTATGTCTGTAGGCTGAAGGATGAAAAGGAAAATCGTGGCATATTTTTAACAAAAGAACAATAAACATCCTTGCTAGATAGCTTAACAAGAACAATAGAACAATAAACAAAGATTGTTCTGTTTATATAAATAATATCACTTCCAAAGTAAACAAAATCTCAACCAAAGTAAACAAAATCTCAACCAAAGTAAACAAAATCTCAACCAAATTAAAAAATATCACTTCCAAAGTAAACAAAATCTCAACCAAAAACAGAAATGAAATAATAGAGCGGTACCAATAAATAAAAAAGGTAAATGACAAGAAAAGACAATGCATAAGTAGAATAATTTCAAAATGTTTGGGTAGATTTTGAAAGAGAGAAGTTGACTAGAAGAAAAAAGATAGAATGTAGATACTGCATAATTTTCTGTTGGTGTAGTGGCGAAATGACAACCACAGAAAGAGAACACCTTCAACTGATGTCCATATCCGCCGGTGTGGTGTCGGAGCCCACAATGGAAGAAATGAATAGTACCACTGTGACATACAACGCATGTTGTAAGAGGCGACTGATGTAGGGGCCTAGGGAAGCTACCCTAGTGAATAAAAAGTGTCACAGAAATTGGATGTACTGGCCTACTTTTAGGCGCATAACTGGCACAACGTACAATCGCTCTTAGGCTTAGAACACACACAAACCACACAGATTGGTTAACAAGTGGTCGATATGGAACGTTTGAAGAAGAAGATGCACAAACCTAGTTTCACGAAGAGATCTGATTAGAAATGAAGATATCAGTAAACAAGTGGGTACAACATCAATACTAAACTTCATCAAGAAACAACAAATTAAATGCTTCGTATACATTAGCAGATTACCAACGGACAGTGAAAAACAAAAAGCAATGCTAATCTGATACAATGAATACAAAATGAAAGGTCGTCCACGCAAACGACGGACAACGACAATAATAGAGGCTGAGAAAATTACCATGTACGAAGCGCAGACAAAAGCCCGTTCTATAATTCTCTTTTGATCCTGATGCTTTGAGGCAAAACAAAATAAAATATAAGAAGACAAAATGGTCACGTGACGTTAGAAGAATGATTTCCAGGAATTCCCAATTGAGATGAACGGTTTTACGTTTCATGGGAGCCCGCTTGCCCAACGTGTTCGTAGCGCGTTGGACGAGGGGTGACAATCTCCCTGTGAGTGCGGGTTCCTTCTTCTTCTTCTTTGCGTTCGTTCTTTACGACCAATTTTAATCACTCTTTGTGATATGTTTGATCTTTGCCAAGAACGTGTATACGTTGCACATTGGTTTGGTAGGCCCTAAACGCATAAGACTTCTACACGTTTAGGACACATGCATCCGATTTCATCCAAACCTCCTTAGTCGCCTCTTACACATGCGTGGCAGGTAACAGTGGTTCTATTTTTACACCCCAAATTTGGGCCCCGGTAACCACTCGGGTGGAGTGCCGGTCCAATTCCGCGGGCTGGCAGAAAAGCCACAGGTTCTCCAGATTTACGGTGTTCGTGGCATCGAACCAAGGGTTACAATGTCCATGCCACCGAGCCGAAGAGCTGAAAGCTTAAGTGCTTCTGGATCAGTTAAAAAAATAAAAAAAGTTGCATGGGTCTGTTGTCTGATTAGTGCATTTAGATCGAAATAACAAAAGCTTGCATTTTATCATTACTATTTTCTTATGTTAATCGTTATAATCGACATGTCACCTGTTTGTTCAGTTTTACCTTAGCCATCTGCCATCATCATCAAGTAGCTTGTCCTGAGCAGAACTTTACCACCTTAACAATCCTTCGGAATTTCTCTCTCTCATAGACCAAATGTCCTGTCTCTGCAGCGGTCATGCTCAAACCATCAGTTACAGGATGAATCCAGCTTCTCCGTGGTCTTCCTCTTCTTCTGTTTGCTGGGATGCCTCCTTCCTTGATAGGATTCACCAGTGTCTTTTTATATATCCAAAATACTTTAATTTTCTCTTTCTAATTTGTAGCATCCCTAGTTTTCTTTGAGTTTGATTCTTTCTAGATAGATCTATTTGTTTTCTTCTCTGTCCAAGATATACAGGGGACTCTTCTGTAACAGTTATATTCAAAAGCACATATATGTTTTTCCACTGCTTTGTTAAGTGTCCATGCTTCACAGCTATATATGTACCAGCTCATATATGTTCGATTACGTCAAGCAGATTGTAGTCTTGGTATCACACCGAGACCCTTGTCAATTATATCATAATATAATTATAGTTTCTGCTACTTCCGTAGAGGTTTGGAATCTAGAAAAAAAACTCAACACCCACATTTGGGGGGATGGGTGGTGGGGGGATGGACTTGAAGCTTATTGTTTATTTCTACAAGTGATTAGGGTGTCGGATAGCGTATATTATTGTTCCCCGTGAGGGAGCTGCTATTATCTATATCACTAAGGCTCTAAGAATCACAACATAGATTACAATGTATCACTGAAACACATACATTGCTTTAATCTTTAACAGTAGTGGCGTATACAAACAAATGTTAGGTGAGGTTCAGTTCCAAGCGACATGTTTGTAATACAACTAATATTAATATGAAATGGAACTGGTATTAAAACAAAGATCAGAATACTAAGAGCTAGCATATTCCCAGTGACGTTTTGAGAGTGTGAAACATGGGCATTTAACAAGGCAGTGGAAAAATTATATATTTATTTTTCAATATGTGTCAGAAAGAGTGCCCTGTACCATGGACAGAGAAGAAAACAAATAGATCTATCTAGAAAGAATCGAACTCAAAGGAAACTCATAACTGATGCTACAAATAAGAATGAGAAAATTGAAGTTTTTGAACATATAAAAAGATAGGGCGAGTTGGAAAAGATTATTATGAAAGGAGGCATCCATGCAAAGAGGAAGAATACAGATCCCATGGATTTCTGATGTGATAGCGCTCGAGTGGTTACCGGCGCCCAAATTGGGGGTGTAAAGAATAGAACCATTGTTACCTGCCAAGCATGTCGAAAGAGGTGACTAGGAGGTTGGTGGGGCTAGCTACCCCACTGTAAAAACACTAGATGGCTACAGAACGGAGAGCGAACCGAGTAAAGGCTGGCTGAAACCGGACACATCGCCGAAGAATAAGCTCCTGAGCTCCAAATGGTGCTGAAAATGTGACGTAAAACACACCAATGCTAAGGCTGCATGAATCAGATTTCCACATGAATAGAATTTATGGGAGATCTGGTACATCGGTCTGGGCGGTGATTGCGAGAGAAAGAGAGATGTGATTGAGGATTTGAGCGTGACCACAGAAGATGAGGGAATTAAGAGAGAGAAATTCCGAAGGATGTTAGGGTGACACATTTCAGAACAGAACAAGCTATTGAATGACAAACAAGAAGATTCAACGTGGCTCAGTAGAGACTAAACGTGGCTCAGTAGAGACTAAACGTGGCTCAGCAGAGACTAAACGTGGCTCAGCAGAGACTAAACGTGGCTCAGCAGAGACTAAACGTGGCTCAGTAGAGACTAAACGTGGCTCAGTAGAGACTAAACGTGGCTCAGCAGAGACTAAACGTGGCTCAGCAGAGACTAAACGTGGCTCAGCAGAGACTAAACGTGGCTCAGCAGAGACTAAACGTGGCTCAGTAGAGACTAAACGTGGCTCAGTAGAGACTAAACGTGGCTCAGCAGAGACTAAACGTGGCTCAGCAGAGACTAAACGTGGCTCAGCAGAGACTAAACGTGGCTCAGCAGAGACTAAACGTGGCTCAGCAGAGACTAAAGCAACAACAAAACCAATAGAAAGTAACTAATATAAATACAAAACTATTGAGATTTTGAAGAGCTTGTATTTGTCCAGTATCAACGTATGGCTATCAGGCATGGATTATTGATGTTTTAAACAGGAGAAAATCAATGACTTTGAATTCAAATGTTAAAACAAAAATATCCATATTACCATAGACAGATGTAAGAACAGATATGCCCATTTTGTAACACCTTGAAGGAGAAGTCAAGAAAATAGTGAAGAGTAAAATAACATATTTTGAACATATAGAACGACATGATTTTCTGGAGACGATCCTTCTGGGGGGCATCATTCCAATTCGAAGAGGGGCAGACGAGAACGAAGATTAAGTTGGATGCAAGATGTCAGAGACGAGTTGAGTATGACTGCGGTAGATGGTGGGCACATAATGCAGGACAGTGAAACACGAGTTGAGTATGACTGCGGTAGATGGTGGGCACATAATTCAGGACAGTGAAACACGAGTTGAGTATGACTGCGGTAGATGGTGGGCACATAATGCAGGACAGTGAAACACGAGTTGAGTATGACTGCGGTAGATGGTGGGCACATAATGCAGGACAGTGAAACACGAGTTGAGTATGACTGCGGTAGATGGTGGGCACATAATGCAGGACAGTGAAACACGAGTTGAGTATGACTGCGGTAGATGGTGGGCACATAATGCAGGACAGTGAAACACGAGTTGGGTATGACTGCGGTAGATGGTGGGCACATAATGCAGGACAGTGAAACACGAGGTTGAGTATGACTGCGGTAGATGGTGGCACATAATTCAGGACAGTGAAACACGAGTTGAGTATGACTGCGGTAGATGGTGGGCACATAATGCAGGACAGTGAAACACGAGTTGAGTATGACTGCGGTAGATGGTGGGCACATAATGCAGGACAGTGAAACACGAGTTGAGTATGACTGCGGTAGATGGTGGGCACATAATTCAGGACAGTGAAACACGAGTTGAGTATGACTGCGGTAGATGGTGGGCACATAATGCAGGACAGTGAAACACGAGTTGAGTATGACTGCGGTAGATGGTGGGCACATAATGCAGGACAGTGAAACACGAGTTGAGTATGACTGCGGTAGATGGTGGACACATAATGCAGGACAGTGAAACACGAGTTGAGTATGACTGCGGTAGATGGTGGGCACATAATGCAGGACAGTGAAACACGAGTTGAGTATGACTGCGGTAGATGGTGGGCACATAATGCAGGACAGTGAAACACGAGTTGAGTATGACTGCGGTAGATGGTGGGCACATAATTCAGGACAGTGAAACACGAGTTGAGTATGACTGCGGTAGATGGTGGGCACATAATGCAGGACAGTGAAACACGAGTTGAGTATGACTGCGGTAGATGGTGGGCACATAATGCAGGACAGTGAAACACGAGTTGAGTATGACTGCGGTAGATGGTGGGCACATAATGCAGGACAGTGAAACACGAGTTGAGTATGACTGCGGTAGATGGTGGGCACATAATTCAGGACAGTGAAACACGAGTTGAGTATGACTGCGGTAGATGGTGGGCACATAATGCAGGACAGTGAAACACGAGTTGAGTATGACTGCGGTAGATGGTGGGCACATAATTCAGGACAGTGAAACACGAGTTGAGTATGACTGCGGTAGATGGTGGGCACATAATGCAGGACAGTGAAACACGAGTTGAGTATGACTGCGTAGATGGTGGCAATAATGCAGGACAGTGAAACACGAGTTGAGTATGACTGCGGTAGATGGTGGACACATAATGCAGGACAGTGAAACATTTTTAAGTGGCTAAGACGTTCTGAAGGTTGTGAGTTCAAATCTGGACAGAGTAACATCAGCAATTATTTTCATGAGAACCCTAAGATTGTTGCTGAGGCTACGGAGTCCGTGCTTTGTGCAACACTGAACTATAGACGTGTCATTTCTGCATATAGGGACAGATTTATATGTGGAAACCCGGTACAATGAAGTCAGTCCTTTAAAAGAAGAAGAAGTAGAAGAGTGATGTCATGAAAGCCAAGTTCCAACATGGACAAGTTTGATGCTGAGATTGGGTCAAGTTCCAACATGGACAAGTTTGATGCTGAGATTGGGCCAAGTTCCAACATGGACAAGTTTGATGCTGAGATTGGGCCAAGTTCCAACATGGACAAGTTTGATGCTGAGATTGGGCCAAGTTCCAACATGGACAAGCTTGATGCTGAGATTGGCAAATATTCTCAAACGTGTTTTGTTATTACTTGGAGTAGAGAGTTGAGGGTAATTGAGATGGAGAGGCAATTCCCGTTAGTAAAACTTAACATTCATTTGACAGGCTACATCTGAAGTCAAAGGCACGTCATTATAACTGGGTACACTGATAATAAAAAAGCATACATTCACGCAAAATAAGTCAAAAGCGCCATACCAAACGCCTGGCTCGCCTGCATTCATGGCGAGCGAGCGCAGAAGAAGAAGAAAGTTGACTCGCCGTGCCCTCAGAAGTGACATACGACAGAAGAAATGTGACTCGACGTGTCCTCAGGGAGTGACATACGACAGAAGAAATGTGACTCGACGTGTCCTCAGGGAGTGACATACGACAGAAGAAATGTGACTCGACGTGTCCTCAGGAAGTGACATACGACAGAAGAAATGTGACTCGACGTGTCCTCAGGGAGTGACATACGACAGAAGAAAGTTGACTCGACATGTCCTCAGGAAGTGACATACGACAGAAGAAATGTGACTCGACGTGTCCTCAGGAAGTGACATACGACAGAAGAAAGTTGACTGGATGTGCACTCAAGAAGCGACATATGACAGATGAAGAAACTATTTTCTACAAATAAAAAGCATACAATCCCTGACATACAGTGAGTGTCTGTAACTTCAGTGGTAATGAGCACGATCACAACCCAAACGTACCTGGTTCAAACTCCACGGCGGAGAAATTTGGAAGCAAATTAATTCCCTTGGATTTTTACGAACTGTAAAAATAGACCATTTAGAAAGCAATGGCAAACTACTGAACGTATAAGTGCCGCCTAGAAAATCGACGACCTGTTTACTGTATTTGATGGCTAAGTCCTGTAAAGGATATGCTACTATTTTATTTCCAACATGCATGACATCAATGTCATATATGTATGCCATCTACTTAATATTTTATTTCCAACATGCATGACATCAATGTCATATATGTATGCCACCTACTTGATATTTTATTTCCAACATGCATGACATCAATGTCATATATGTATGCCATCTACTTAATATTTTATTTCCAACATGCATGACATCAATGTCATATATGTATGCCACCTACTTAATATTTTATTATTATTTAGAGTCAAAAAACACGCCCCTGATTCACATAGTTGGTATATTTTGTAATATAATAATAGGAGACCGCTCAGTAATCTCCTTCTTATTGACACCATAAACACTAACAGTGTGACTGGTTTGAAGCGTCAACAAACACTTCATGTTGTAGTCACTCCTGGTGTATTATCGTCACTTTAGACTCGAGTGATAGACATCTGCAGGATGTTCCCGTTTAGACGAATCTTAGCCATGGATCGTATATCCGTTTATGTGCATTACGCTCTCACAGTCAGAGGCGTGATATGACAAAGTAAGACGTTCACCCGGGGTAAACTTGAGGATCAGACCGGATGGTTTCAGGTGACGAGAGTCGGGATTATTTAGTCTGGCTATCTAGATTATGAGGACGGAGATGAAAGAAGGACGCTCATAGACAATTTGTGTCAGCAATGAACACTTTGCTTATGTCTGTCCTAGCAGTAAAATGCTATTTTCTATTTGAATGAATATGAAAAAGTACAAATTTCACAATTTAATCCACGTATAATTCAACCGTGGGCGTCTGTAGCTTAAGCGATAGTGAGCTAGATCACAACATAAGCGTACCTGGTTCAAATCCGCGGCGGGCAGTTTTAGCAAATTTATTCGCGTGAATATTTACTAACTGTAAAAATAGACGCCACCGTTCAGAAAGCAATGGCAAACTACTGAACGTATGAAGGGTGCCTAGAAAATCGTCGACTCGCTTAAATAGTTGTTGAAGACGTCATGTAAAGCATATGCCACGATATTCATACTTCAAATAAAACTAGTCAAGACAGAGATGCAGTCTCTATGCAGACTACTGGAAGTTCCAGTTTCAATTTGGAATACCTTCATTACACTCCGGACATGTCCATAGGTGCTCCGATCACCTTCGTAATATCTCCAACAGCGTCCAGCGACTGATCGTATCAGTTCTATTTTGATTGATGAGCCTACTCATGTACCTGTTATGCTGTTCTTTTATTGCTACTCCAATCTTCAAACCCAGCTCCTGCAATCTAGTAGTTGACGTGAATTGGTTTGAATGAAAGCCTTCTTTGCGCCGCACTCTGTAGGGCGTTCAAAATGTCAGCTCTATCCGTTGGCTTGCCTTCTGATATTGTGGCAGAGCCAGCCAGCCTGTCTCCTCTCGAGTGATTGTCTGATTGCCAACGACACCCATGTGCCCCGGAACGAAGATAAGTGTGATTCTGCAAATTGTTGACCCATGTAGTGATTCAGTCCATTGTCTGCGCACAGAACTAACCTCGACCTTGCGGATCATACTCAATGAATCACCCAGAATGCACACATGAGTGTGCTGGGAGTGTCAAGAAGAGGCAGGTTTAGGAATGAAGACATCGGGGAAAACATGGGTACAGCATCAATACTGAACTTCATCAAGAAAGAACAGATTATAAGGTTCGGTCACATAAGCAGATTATCCACCAATAGACTTAAATAGCAATATTCCTTGGATACATTGGATACAAGCCAAGATGCCGTTAACGTAAAAGCTGCCCCTCAGAGACAACAGAGGCAGTGAAAAACACTAAAGTACACACAAAATAATAATTCCTCTCGTACCGTTATACGTTACATAGGGCCTGCAAGTAATTTCTCCATACCGCTCTATCCTGGGCAACTCGCTCAATCTCCTCCATGGAACTGAGACCGATATTTCCTGCCTCTCTCAGCAAGTTCGTTTCAGGGTCTCCTTAGGTCGACCTCTCTTTCTTGAACCCTTTGCATCCCACTTCAATGCTGCTTTGATATTCTTTGATCATTTCTCCTCAAGGTGTGCCCAACATATCTCCATCTTCTCTTTCTTATAACAGTTGTCACTAGTGGTTGACCAGACATGTCTCTGATTTCATCACTTCTCTGAATTCATTCCATTTATATTCATTATTTTCGCAGACATCTATTTTCAAATGCATTCAACTTACTTTCTATATCTTTAGTCATTTTCCAACTCTCGCTGGCATATGTTAGGATTGATACAACATTGGAATTGAAAATTCGTAATTTAGTTTTAATACTATATAACTTGCAGTTCCATATTTTATTTAGACTTTTAAAAGCTGATGTTGCTTTACCAATTCGTATCATAATTTTTTTTAACATTTCCTGTGCAATCAAAATTGCTACCCAAATAGGTGAACTGCTCTGTTATTTTTTTATCATTTTAGATTCCAATGTGATATCTACATTACTTGCCATAGGTGTCTTCATTATATTTGTTTTTCATAGCTTATCTGCAGTCCAACTTTTGATGCTATAGATGACAAGTTATCTGTTTTCTTTGCATATCTTGGTTGTTTCTACTTAACAAGGCAATATCATCTGCAAAATCCAAATCTTCTAGTTGACTATTTTCTACCCAATCAATGCCAGTTTCGCCCCTGCAACATTTTCGCATCACCCAGTCAATGGCCACTCCAAACAATAGCGGAGATAGAATACAGCCTTGCTTTACTCCGGTTTCAACCATAAACCAGTCGCTGTGTCCACCATCAGTGCGAACTGCACACTGTGAACCATCATAGAGGCTCTTTATAATGTTTATTATTTTGTCTGGTATTCCATAGCATCTCAGAATATTCCACGAGAGATTCTGTTTAGACTATCAAAGGCTTTTTAAAATCGATGAAATTTAGTATGAGTGGTTGTTGCTTCTCAATATGTTCCTCCAAAATTAGTCGTAGGGTAATTATTTGGTCTAAGCATCTTCTCCCAGGTCTAAAACCAGCTTGTTCTTCTCTCAGGGTTGTGTCCACTGCTCCTTTGATTCTATTAAGAATGATTTTGCAGAAAGTCTTGGTCATTACTGATAATAGGGTGATCCCTCTCCCGTTGTTGCAATCTTTGAGATCACCTTTTTGGGGATCTTAACAATTATTCCCTTCTTCCATTGATCTGGGACAGTCACACACAAAAGCCCGTTCTATAACTCTCGTATTGCACCGATGCTGTGAGGCAAAACATGATTAAAGAAAAGACGATACTACAAAGGACAACAGAAAACGAAAATAAACAAATGATTCCTTTCACGGACGCACTATCACTAGTTACACTACATCTGAAGCCGGAGTAACGGTTGAAAAGGGGAGGGGGGAGTATGGAAGTATAATGTAAAATCTGATGGTGGTGAAAAATAAGAAATGTTAAGAAAACGACTTTAATATCTTCAAAATATCTACATAATGATACAGGAAGAGCGAACCAAAACAATAATTGCATCACGAAGTTGGATGTGCTGACGAAAGACGGTTTTACAGTAAATAATAATACAAATTTCTTGCTTGCACTTATTTCATTAGTGACACAGAGACATACATCACCGTATGTCTTTTTTCTTTCTCTTTTCTTGTGTCTTTTTCTTCTTTTGCCGTTATAAGTCAGCAGGTTTAACTGATGATCGGTTTTCGAGATAGTGCAGGCTTGGTCAATTGATATGCTGTAATATTGTGAAGTTTTAAGATTTCTGCAACTCCATAATCCATCTTTTTCTTGGTCTGCTCATTCCTATTGATGATTTCATTTTCGAGTTGTACGATCTTGCAACTGGTGTTGCTAAACTATGTCTAATGTGAACAAATAAGAGAAATGTGTACGATCTTGCAACTGGTGTTGTTAAACTATTTCTAATGTGAACAAATAAGAGAAATGACTGATCAACCACTAGAAGCAACCGTTATTAAAAAAGAAAGATTGTGATATGTTGGGCACACTCTGAGAAGAAACAATATAAGTAGGCCAGCCACGCAAAGCATGTCGTAAGAGGCGATTGAGGTAGGGGCCTAGGAAAGCTACCCTAGTAAATAAAAGCATCGCATAAATCGGATGTGATGGCCTACTTGTAGAAAATATAATAATAAAACAATGATAACTGAATTTTCAAAAATGCCAAAGCTGGTCTTTGATGCCAAAGCTAGTCTTTGATGCCAAAGCTGGTCTTTGATGCCAAAGCTGGTCTTTGATGCCAAAGCTAGTCTTTGCTGCCAAAGCTAGTCTTTGATGCCAAAGCTAGTCTTTGATGCCAAAGCTAGTCTTTGATGCCAAAGCTAGTCTTTGATGCCAAAGCTAGTCTTTGATGCCAAAGCTAGTCTTTGATGCCAAAGCTAGTCTTTGATGCCAAAGCTAGTCTTTGATGCCAAAGCTAGTCTTTGATGCCAAAGCTAGTCTTTGATGCCAAAGCTAAAGCTAGTCTTTGATGCCAAAGCTAGTCTTTGATGCCAAAGCTGGTCTTTGATGCCAAAGCTAGTCTTTGATGCCAAAGCTAGTCTTTGAAGTGGGAGGCAAATTGTTCAAGGACGAAAGGAGGTACAAAGAAACCGTTGGACACTTTATTGAAAGATGCGGAGAAATATCGGACTCAACTTTATAGAGAAAACTGAACAGTTGCCAAAGTAGAACGGTATGGAGAAATTGTTTGCATTCCCTATATATCTTATAATGGCTCAGGGGGAATGAACAGAACGTTTCTTCTTCTTTTGTCGTCACACTGCTACCGGGTTGTTGCCAAGTGTCGTGGTTTTCTGTTTTGTCTTGCGCTGTTCTGGTGGCTTGTGTGATTGTTATCTTTGCTCTTTCACAGGATGCTGCCACGCCATCTAACCATCTTTTCCGTGGTCTTCCTCTTGCCTTCTTTCCCGATGTTCTGTTGTAGAAGACTCTGTATACTGTGGAGTTTGGATGCATTCTTATTAAGTGGCCAAACCACTTCATTCTTTGTTTATCTATATAATTCAAGCACGGTTTTGTGCAACTTTCTTTCTTATGCTGATGTTGGTGATTCTGTCTTTTCTTGTGTTGTTGGTAACTTTTCTCAGGCAACGCATTTCACATGTAGTTATTTTTGTGACTGCGCTTTGCTCAATGTCCATGTTTGGCTCTGGTAACACAAAGTAGGTATAAAAATGCTGTTGATCATTTGTTTCTTAGCTGCCTGTGAAATTTTGGGTGCCTTAACAATGGGGCTAGCTGGTAGGTTACAGCATTTGCTTTTGTACTCTAGCCTCTATCTCTCTATCTAGTTTTCCGTCTTCTGTGAATATGCTTCCTAAGTATTTGAATTCTTTCACTTGGTGTATTTTAGTGCCATTGACATGGATGTCTAGATTATTATGTTTTCTTCCCATATTCATTATTTCTGTTTTAGTGTTGTTGATTTTCATGTCATGTTTCACACAATTATTGTTCAAAGTGTCAATATGATGTTGTAGATCTTGTTCATTTTGATGTATCAGGCACTGATCATCTGCAAAAAGCAGTTCATTTATTTCATCATTATCTGAATTCGACTCTTGAGTTATTTTATCCATATATGCAATATGTTTATTATACATAAATGGCGATAACAAACCAAATGATAAAAACATCAAAGAAGAATATAAGTCATGAAAAGGAAACGTCATCGTTAGCGACACCAACAGTATGTGTTTCTATATCAGTAGCATGCAAGTAGTTCCTATATCTCACCTGTCAAATTCAGTCAGACGGCTCGAGTCTCGAAATCCTTAGCAAAGGATTGCTGTCAATCTTGAGCTTCGTGATCTGTATGCAAAATAAATCAAATTTTAGTTTTCGTTGTGAAATGATATAGTTATAATTTATTTTACAGGTAAATCGTAGATAGTTAATTAAAACATGACATGATACATGTAACAGAGATGACTGATTTTTGCGTGAATGCCTACTTTCCTTGTTATCAGTGTCCCTCACCATACAGTAATGCCGTCTCCGATTTCAGATGTACTTGAAGTTAATATCTTTAATGATTGATCTTGTCATAGTTCACAGTTCATATGTACGGTTCCAACTTCACTGCAACGGATCACCCCCTAATTGCTCCGTTCCTGTGCCAACGAAAATTCCACAAAATGCTAACAATTGTCTCCTGTGTGAATTAATTCCAGAATGAAACAGCCGTACATCCACAAAAAGCTACCTGTACCGCATATATGCATATGGCCGTCGCTAAACTGTATTGATCTGGATGTGTTCAGCTGTTCATACTTTCCAAAAAAGAGCCTGATGTCCTTTATCAAGAACTGCCATAGAAAACTTGAATCAGTTATACATCAACAATAAGGTGTTACTGCCGGGAACTATAGCAGAATGTGATATTTGATAAAAGTAAGCAACACAAGGAGAATAGTAAATAAGGAATAATATCATTACAGAATCTCATGAGAAAAGTTCAAGTCTGAACCAAAGATAAGTACAACTGAGCACAGAGCTAGAGAGCAGGAACAAATTAGTCATCATCAAGTTAGACTGAGTGTAAACCCCCAATAAAACCCACCATTGTTAGGCTTCAAAATACTAACTAAACGCCCGCCACCACAAATTGAAAACTGTCACAACTGACCAGTCCACAACCCAAAATGACAACAGACTCGCACAGTTTGTCCCCTCTGATAACTTGACGTCCCATACCAGACCCAGCAATCTCACAAAACGTGCCCCCTCCCCCTTCCTCTTCCATAACTTGACGACTCAAACCAGACCCAACAGTGGCACAAAACGTGCTTCCCCCCACCCCATTCCTCTTCCATAACTTGACGACTCAAACCAGACCAACAGTGGCAAAACTTCCTCCATTTACCATAACTAGATTTCATACCAGACCCAACATATCAAGTAAAAGTAGAAATTATGTAGTACTTGCGTGAGATATTCACGACCAGGTTCACGAAAGCAATTAATCTTTCTGCTTGAACCTCTGAGCATATAAAGTGACCACAGAAGAATAAGCTGAACGTATCGTCGATGGAACATTTAGGGTTTATTTTTGACAGACTTAATAAAGATCATTTGAGCAAACATTTGTCTTTTATAAGCCTGGTCAGACGAATCACGTTTTCCAGGCGCCCAAAGATGATAACAAGTCTATGCTGAAATGTCGTGCAGTGATAACTGTATGCTGTGAAAATGTCATTACTAGATAGCCCCCAGGTCTTGCCAACGCGAGAACTTGTTATGGAGATAGTCAGGAAGAGATCAAACAGGGAAAGACGAAGAAGGCCAACACAATATCAAAAGGTGAGTTGTGTCAGAGTGGGAACAATTGCAATTTAAAATAAAACAAACCAAACGAAAAATACAGTGAGATAACCATGAAAATGCTATTTTAATCAGAAGCAACTATTTTGGTCTTAGGAAGACTTGGCATGAGTTGGTTGAGGGTCTATGCCCCAATCCGGGTTTAAAAGGCCCAGAGAGAGAGAGAGGGAGAAAGATGTGGCGTCTGTGGCCTAGGGGTTAGTGACTCGGTCTATTAACCCCGACGTTCTGAGTTCAAATCACGCTTCGGATAGTTTGCTTGCAAAGTGTTTCCGTTGATTTTAACAAAGGACGATGGCGCCACCCGTTCAGAAAGCAATGGCAAACTACTGAACGTATAAGTGGTGCCTAGAAAATCAACGACTCGTTTACTGTAGTTGATGGCTACGTCCTTTAGGATATGCCACGATTTTCATTTTCAAAATACAACAGCATTTTTTATCCCCCAATCCAGAAGCACTTGAGCTTTTCAGCTCTTCGGCTCGGTGCCATGGACATCGTAACCCTTCGGTTCGGTGCCACGAACACCGTAAATCTGGGGAATCTGTGGCTTTTTCTGCCATCCCGCGGAATTGAACCCGCACACACAGAGGGATAGTCACCCGTAGGCCAACGCGCTACGAACACGGTGGATACAGAGAGGCAGCCGCATCAGGCGGTTCCGTAAGGGGGCGTTATAAGCAGCAAAATCAAACTCACAATTGAAGGTCATTTTAAAGAAAAAATATTTAAGGAGCGGCATTTCGAAGACTTGCATCATACTGATAAAATATACCGCACGACCTTGAGTATTATAATTTTCCTCTGTTATTTATGTGGTCCATTCATTGCGTGGACGACTTTTCGACATGAACCCACCGCATCTGAGTATAATTACTATTATTATTATAGTTAGTAATAGTATTATTATTGCAATCATCGCGTAGAGCCTGCGATCCCAAGCTATCAGTCCGATGCACCTCAATATATAACAACGTTGAACAGCACGGACATAAGGTATATTAGGAATCTTCTCGCGCGATCACCTAACAGACCGATATACCAGATCTCTTCATACATCGCATTCATTGGAAAAATCTGATTCATGCAGCCTTAGCATGAGTGGATTTCGTCACATCTTCAGCGCCATTTGGAGCTCTGGTGCTTATCCTTCGGCGATGTGTCCGGATTCAGCCAGCATTTACTGGATTCGCTCTACGTTAGCCTTTGGCTGTCCCCAGCCGTACTGCAAAACAGCAGGTTGATTTCTACACATTTTGGTCACGTGCATCAGATTTCAGCCAAACCTCCTCAATTGTCTCTTATGACATGCGTGGCAGGTAACAGTGGTTCTATTCTTTACACCCCAAATGTGGGCCCCGGTAACCACTCTGGCGTTATTAGGGAGTATCGGTGTTTGCTTGTATGTTTTACTGGCAGACGATGGGTATTGTGGTCAACATCTCTCCGGCCGCCATTGACTTTCCTTTTTGCTTTTCTGGTACCCAATTGAGACTGGGTCAACCTGAGAGACCGTAGTAATAAAGTTCCACTTCCATTGTTGAATTGAACCTGTACTACGCGCATAAGAGGCGAGCACTTTAACCACTAGGCTACTGCCGCTAAGTTAGAATATGTAGTAACTTATAAATATTGACATATTCTTGTGTTGCCGGGTTCGCATGGGGAGCAAAGAATAGTAACACGTCGAAATACAAGCTACGTCGTAAGAGTCGACTAATGTAAGGGCCTAGGCGAAGCTACCCTAATAAATAAAAAGCATCGCAGAAATCGGATATGCCAGCCTACTTGTAGCCGCATTACACACAACGTACAATCGCTCTTAGGCTCATATCATATACAATCACAAAGGGTGTTTTAACAAGTAGTCGATATGTGACGTTCGAAGAAGAAGAAGAAGAAGAAGTAAGAAAAAGAAGTATGTGAGTGACTCTACAGAAAATAAATAACTACAAAACATATGCAAGAGAAATTATTTAAAGACAAAACATGTAATTTTAAGAGCATATATTTTTTCCAATAGCTGTGAGTTTGTGGATTATTGCTAAAACAGTTTCAAAGTCAATTTTTCTTACCAGCTGATTCTGATAAGCTGTTACAGCAATGAAGACTGTTTCCGGAAATACATAAGTGGTCACGTCATGACCTTCAAGGGACGTAATAGGTAATTTGAGATTATCTTGTTTCTTGATTAAATGTACTCTTGGTTGATACTTGTGCATGGAGTTCAGGATTATCTGCTTGGATAATGATCAGATATAATATACAATTACAGATAACAGTTGCAATGTTGTGAGCATATTTAACAGATAACAGTTGCAGTGTTGTGAGCATATTTAAAACAGAATGCCGAGTGGTTACGGGCCCAAATTTGGGACGTAAAGAATAGAACCACTGTTACCTGCCACGCATGTCGTAAGAGGCGACTAAGGAGGTTTGGCTGAAATCGGATGCATGTGTCCTAAACGTGTAGAAGTCTATGTGTTTAGGGGCCTACCAAACCAATGTGCAACGTATACACGTTCTTGGCAAAGATCAAACCTATCACAAGAGTGATTACAATTGGTCGTAAAGAACGAACGCAAAGAAGAAGAAGAAGAAAACAGATAACAGTTGCAGTGTTGTGAGCATATTTAACAGATAACAGTTGCAGTGTTGTGAGCATATTTAAAACAGATAAACTTTGCCATAGAACGATTCTAAAACATACTAGATCAGAGTCTGTAATGCCATTTAACTAGTCTATTGTCTATTCTTGAAACGCCCAGCAATTCTAGTACAGACTAAAAGACAGATTATAAATGCAATCTTTAAGCTTTTTCTCCTTCGAGCGCTTCATATGGTCGCCTGTTATTGATAAAGATTATAACTAAAGGTGCATGTTATTTATAAAGATTATAATAGTTGTATGTTATTGATAAAGATTATAACTAAAGTTGCATGTTATTGATAAAGATTATAACTAAAGTTGCATGTTATTGATAAAGATTATAACTAAAGTTGCATGTTACTTTTTATTCTTCTTCTTATTGCCTTCACCCACTATCAGGCGTACTCAGGGCACCTGGTGTGGTGTTTCTGATTGATTTGTGCGTGAAGGCATGCTTTCCTTATTATCAGTGTCCCCGCCATACAGGCATGCCTTCTCCGACTTCAGATGTGTTGCATGTTACTTGTTGCATGTTACTTGTTGCATGTTACTTGTTGCATGTTAGTGATAGAAATTATAATTAAAGTTGCATGTTAGTGATAGAAATTATAATTAAAGTTGCATGTTATTGATAGAAATTATAACTAAAGTTGCATGTTACTGATAACGAAACTGATGATTCAACACGAAAACTTACATGTCCATTTTTATCCAACATGTTATTTGTTAGTTTCACCTTCTCAAAGCTCACGGTCTGTTTTAGTAAGTGCTCACCGGTGAAGGGGCTGTCGGGGTGAAGATGAAGGCGTGCCGGAAGAGGAGGGTCTGCTTTGCCTGCTACCAGCCAGGAGGATCTGAGAACAAAACAATAAGAAGATAAATGATCGAAGGGCGGTGAGTGTAGAAATGCTAGCAATAAAATATGTGTGGTTTTTATATCTCTTTTCTTTGCCTTTTACCCCGGTTGGGGCATAGGCCCTCAACCAACTCATGCCAAGTCTTCCTATCTCTAGCTATCTCCTGCAGCTCCCTCCAGCTGGTTTTTTTTATATAAGCATTGTTAAATGATATACTAATTTTCTGATGACAATGTAATAGATTTCATTGAAAAGGATTCAGTACTATTTTCATCATCTTCTTCTTGACCTTTCAACTCTCAACAGAGCACAGGTCTTCAACAAATGTCTTCCAGCTCTTCGTCTCTCTCTCTTGCCATTCCTTCCAATTCTTTCCCCGTCTTTCCTATACTTTTAATAGCAGTCTCCAGGTCTCTTCCCAATGTATTTCTAGGCCTGCTCCACACCATCTTTCCTGAGGTTCAAAACAGTCCATGTCTTGCAATGCTTCCTGTCGGACTTCTCAATGTGTGTCTATCCATTCAGCGTCTCTTCCTTAGCCTTTTTCTACTGGCTGTGTTCTTTCTCGAGTTCCTCGTTCGTAACTTATCATACCATCTCAGTCCTCTATTCTACGTAAACATTCATTTACGAAGGTCTGTAGTTTTCTGGTAGTTTCTTTTGTTGTTCTCAATGTTTGCGAACCATTCAACAGCACTGAATTCACATTAGACGAACCATGCAACAGCACGGACTTCAAATTAGACGAACCATACAACAGCACGGACTTCACATTAGACGAACCATACAACAGCACGGACTTCACATTAGACGAACCATACAACAGCACGGACTTCAAATTAGACGAACCATACAACAGCACGGACTTCACATTAGACGAACCATACAACAGCACGGACTTCAAATTAGACTAACCATACAACAGCACGGACTTCACATTAGACGAACCATACAACAGCACGGACTTCACATTAGACGAACCATACAACAGCACGGACTTCACATTAGATGAACCATACAACAGCACGGACTTCAATTAGTTGCTCTCAATGTTTCTGAACCATGCAACAGCACTGACTTCACATTAAATTGAAACTATCTTCATACCGACAGTTAGCTTCTTCTTCTTCGAATGCACGATATCGACTACTTCTTAACCCATATGTGTGATTTGTATGTATGTGAGCCAAGAGCGATTGTACGTTGTGTCAGTTATGCGTCTACAAGTAGGCCAGCACGTTCGATTTCTGCAACGCTTTTTATTTACTAGTAGCTTCCTATACCCTACCTTATCGCCTCCTACGACATGTCTTGTAGGTCAAGTGTTACTATTCTTTGCTCCCCTTGCGAGCCACGGCATCACATGGGCGGCACATCAGATGAGATTCAGTATCATCTTCTTCTTCTTTCAAATCCCAACAGAGAACAGGTCTTCATCAAATGTCTTCTAGCTCTTCCTCTCTCTTGCCATCCCTTTCCAATTATTCCCACATCTTACCTATAGTTTTAATATCATCTTGCCCGTCTGCCCAGCGTGTTCAGGGTTGACTAGTCTGCCGTTTGAGCCGTGACGGTCTGCCCAGCGTGTTCGTAGCGCGTTGGACTACGGGTGACTATCCTCTGTTGTGCGGGTTCATTTCGCGGATGGCAGAAAAAGTCACAGATTTCCCAGATTTAAGGTGTTCATGGCACCGAACCGAAGGGTTACGATGTCCATGACACTGAGCCGAAGAGCTGAAAAGCTCAAGTGCTTCTGGGACAGGGAAAAAAAAAATCACTTTCAGTATATAACTAACACACTGACCTGTGGTATGCGTATCTGTAGCGTTTGCTGTCCACTGCCACGATGTCCATGAGAACTGAGTAACGAGCTGATGGGTCAAGCTCGGTGAAGGACACTCGAACTGTGGGAAACATTCGTCTGTAAACAAAACAGATTTCATTGTGTAAAATATTGTGTTAATTGATGAACTATATTATTTAATGAACTGTTTACTTTAGTTAGTGGTGAGATTAGTGACGCGTGTAGTAAATTCCAGATTCTAAACCTGACAGAAATATTCAATGATGCTAAACCGTACCAGGATTAGTCAATACCCAGATCCTTTACCTAACCCTACCAGATCCAATATTGAAACCCAGATCCTTTACCTAACCCTACCAGATCCAATAGTCAAACCCAGATCCTTTACCTAACCCTACCAGATCCAATATCAAACCCAGATCCTTTACCTAACCCTACCAGATCCAATAGTCAAACCCAGATCCTTTACCTAACCCTACCAGATCCAATAGTCAAACCCAGATCCTTTACTTGTTAGCCTAAATTGCCAGTACATCTGAAGCCGTAGTAAGGCTCACTAGAATGGTGACGGACACTGGCGATAAATAAAGCAAGCCTTTATGCAAAAGTCAGTTATATGCACCACATTAGACGTCACGACTATGCCTGAAGTCATAGTGGGAGAACAGCCAAACACAAATTAGTGCAGTATATAAACTCGCAGGCAGAAACCATTCTTTGAAAAAGATGAACTTCGTAAGGTCAAATCGCCTGCCTGGTGCCGGGGCCGCAAGGAAGGAAAGAATAGTACCACTGCAACCTACAATGCATGTCGTGAAAGGCGACTGATGTAGACCCTAGGGATGCTACCCTAGTAAATAAAAAGCGTCGCAGAAATCGGATGTGCTGGACTACATGTAGGCGTAAAACTGGCACAACGTATAATCGCTCTTATGCTCAGATCACATACAAATCACAGAGTGGTTAACAAGTGCTCGATATGGATCGTTAGAAGAAGAAGAAGAAGAAGAAGAAGAAAGATAAAGCCAAATGCACACTCACATTTAAAAAAATGCTTTTAACTTTTAAAAAAAAAGCACACATTTCATTTGCTGTACAGCTGTCATAAAATCTGGCAAAGTTTTCTGAACCCACTTTGGTGATTTATATTTTTTGGAGTTTCGAATTCGACTTTGGCGGGTGATTACAGAGTGAGAATTTAATGATGGAGATTTGTTGAGATGGTGGTTTTAATGCTGATGTGAACAGCACCTGTATTCAAGAATTCAAGCTTTTGAACAAGGAAAGCTAATGAATTTTGGTGATCGTTAGCTTTCATTGTCTAATAGATATATTATCTAACGTGCAGAAGTCATCAATCTGTTTGTCAGGTAAGTGTATACATGTTGGTTATATGTGTGTGTCTGTGTGTGTGTGTGGGTGAGTGTGAGCGTAAGGAAGAGAGGAAGTTGGATGGAATAAAATAAGGGATTTTTTAGCGATAGTCTGAGCAGATGGAAATCTCTTATTACGGACAGGCAATGGAGAGAGAGAAAGGGTGAGAGGAGAAGAGAGAGAAGAGGTGAGGTGAGAAGAGAGAGAGAAGAGGTGAGAAGAGAGAGAGAAGGAGAAGAGAGAGAGTAGAGGAGAGGAGAAGAGAGAGAAGAGGAGGTGAGAAGAAGAGAGAGAGAGAGGTGAGGTGAGAAGAGAGAGAAGAGGTGAGGTGAGAAGAGAGAGTGAAAGAGAGGAGGAGAGAGAGAGAGAGAGAAAGAGGTGAGGTGAGAAGAGAGAGAGAGAGAGAGGTGAGAAGAGAGAGAGAGAGAGGTGAGGTGAGAAGAGAGAGAGAGAAGAGAGGGAGGTGAGAAGAGAGAGAGAAGAGGTGAGGTGAGAAGAGAAGAGAGGAGAGGTGAGAAGAGAGAGAGAGAGGAGGTGAGAGAGAGAGAGAGAAAGAGAGAGGTGAGAAGAGAGAGAGAGAAGAGGTGAGGTGAAGAAGAGAGAGAGAGAGGAAGAGGTGAGAAGAGAGAGAGAAGAGGTGAGAAGGAGAGAAGAGAGGTGAGAGAAGAGAGAGGTGAGGTGAGAAGAGAGAGAGAAGAGAGAGGAGGTGAGAAGAGAGAGAGAGAGGTGAGGAGAAGAGAGAGAAGAGGTGAGGTGAGAAGAGAGAGTGAAAGAGAGAGAGGTGAGAAGAGAGAGAGAGAAGAGGTGAGAAGAGAGAGAGAGAGTGAAGAGAGAAGAGGAAGAGGGTGAGAAGAGAGAGAAGAGAGGAGAGGTGAGAAGAGAGAGAAAGAGGTGAGGTGAGAAGAGAGAGAGAGAGGTGAGGTGAGAAGAGAGAGAGAAGAGGAGGTGAGAAGAGAGAGAAGAGAGGTGAGGGAGAAGAGAGAAGAGAGAGAGAGGAGGTGAGAAGAGAGAGAGAGAGAGAGGAGGTAGAGAAGAGAGAGAGAGAGAGGTGGAGAGAGAGAGAGAGAAGAGGTGAGTGAAAGAGAGAGAAGAGGAGGTGAGAGAAGAGAGAGAAGAGGTGAGAAGAGAGAGAAGAGAGGGGAGAGTGAGAAGAGGAGAGAGAGAAGAGGTGAGAGAGAGAGAGAGAGAGAGGTGAGAAGAGAGAGAGAGAGAGAGGTGAGAAGAGAGAGAGAGAAGGGTGAGGAGAGAGAGAGAGAGAGGTGAGAAGAGAGAGAGGAGAAGAGAGAGAGAAGAGGTGAGAAGAGAGAGAGAGAGAGAGAGTGAGAAGAGAAGAGAGAGAGAGAGAAGAGAGAGAGAGAGGAGGTGAGAAAGAGAGAGAGAGAGAGGTGAGGAAGAGAGAGAGAGAGAGAGGTGAGAGAGAGAGAGAGAGAAGGGAGGAGAAGAGAGAGAGAGAGAGAGAGGTGAGGTGAGAAGAGAGAGAGAGAGAGGTGAGGTGAGAAGAGAGAGAGAGAAGGGTGAGGGAGAAGAGAGAGAGAGAGAGAGAGAGAGTGAGAGAGAGAGAGAGAGAGAAGAGGTGAGGTGAGAAGAGAGAGAGAGAGAGAGGTGAGAAGAGAGAGAGAGAGAGAGAAGAGGGAGGTGAGAAGAGAGAGAGAGAAAGGGAGGTGAGAAGAGAGAGAGAGAAAGGTGAGGAGAGAGAGAGAGAGAGTAGAGAAGAGGTGAGAGAGAGAGAGAGAGAGAGAGAAAGAGGTGAGGAGAGAGAGAGAGAGGAGAAGAAGAGGGAGAGGTGAGAAGAGAGAGGAAGAGAGAGAGGAGGTGAGAAGAGAGAGAGAGAGAGGTGAGGAAGAGAGAGAGAGGTGAGAAGAGAGAGAGAAGAGGTAGAGAGAGGGAGAAGAGAGAGAGAGAGGTGAGGTGAGAGAGAGAGAGAGAGAAGGAGAGGTGAGAAGAGAGAGAGAGAGAAGGGGAGGTGAGAAGAGAGAGAGAGGTGAGAGAGAGAGAGTGAGAGAGAGAGAGAGAGAGGAGTGAGGTGAGAAGAGAGAGAGAAGGTGAGAAGAGGAGAGGAGGTGAGAAGAGAGAAGAGATGAAGAGAGGAGAGGGAGGTGAGAAGAGAGAGAGAGGTGAGGTGAGAAGAGAAATATAATTTAAATGAGAGAGATGAAGATGTAGAGAGTAAATTGAAATGAAAGGTAGTATGATGTGGGTGTAGTAAGAGGGGAGAGAGTAGGGTGAGAAAGAGTAAAAAGAGAGGGTGAGAAGAAGAGAGAAGAAAATGAGAGATGAGAAGAGAAGGTGAAGAGAGATGAGAGGTAGAAAGAGAGAGAAAAAAGGAAAAGAAGAGAGAGTGTGAAAGAGAGAGGGGGAAAGAGAAGTAGAGAGGAGGAGGAGAGAGATGGTAGAAGAGGAAAAGAGTGGAAAGAGATCAAGAGAGAGAGAGGGTGAGAAGAGAGAGAATGAGAAGAAGAGAGGAGAGAGGGAGAAGAGAGAGAGCAGAGAGAGGAAGAGAGAGAGAAGAGTCAAGAGAGAAGAGAGAGAAGGTGGAAGAGAAGAGGAGAGAGGAGAGAGAGAGAGAGAGAGAGAGGAGAAGAGAGAGAGAGTAGGAGGTGAGTAGAGAGAGAGAGAGAGGTGTGATAAGAAGAAGAGAGGAGATGAGAGAGAGAGAAGGTGAATGAAAAGAGAGTAGTATTGAGAAGAGAATAAATGAGAAGATGAGAGAGAGTAGAGGTGAGAAAGAATGGATGAAGATGTAGAGAGAACGATGGTAAGAAGAGAGAGAGATGAGTGAAGAGGAAGAGAGGTAGAGAAGAGACAATGAGAGTAAAAACAGAGAAAGAGAAGAGAAGTAGTACAAGTAGAGAGAGAAAATGGAATAGAGAGAAGAGAGAGAGTAATAGTGGATGAAGAAGATGTAGAAAGAATCTAGAAGATGAGAAAAGAGGTGAGTGGAGAAGAAGAGTGAGAAGGAGGAGGGGGGAAGAAGAGGAATGAGAGTGAAAGAAGGAGAGGTGAGTGAGGAAGAGGAGGGGTATGAGAGGAGAAAAGATGTCAGAGGTGAAAGGAAGAGGTATTGAGAGAGGTTTACGATGAATGGCTCGGTATAGAAAAGATGAAGGAGATGTAGAGAGTATTAGAAAAAGCAAGACTAGTAGTAGGAGAAGAGGAGAAGAACAGAATCAGAGAGAGAAGTGAGAAGAAGCTTAGCAAGAGAGAGTACTGAGAACCATTTAGAAAGAGAGAGAGGTGAAAGCAAGAAGAGAGAGTAGTGAGAAAGAGAAGAGAGAGTCAGTGAGAAACATAGCACAGAGAGAGTCAGAAAATGTAGCAAGAGAAACAGTTAGCCAAGAGAGAGACAGAAGAGATAGAAGAGAGAGAAAACACTTGACGAGGAGAGTACGAAGCACTAGCACAGAGAGTGAGTCATGAAGAGATAGAAGAGAGCAGTCACTGAGAACATAGAAAAGACGAAGACATGTGAGCAAGAGACGAGATAAAGAGTGTAGAAGAGAGAGACGAAACAAGCAAGGAGAGTCACTGAAAAGAAGAGACAAGTCAGTGAACAAGAAGAGAGCAGTCACTGAGAACATAGCCACAGAGAGTGATGAAACCAGTAGCACAGAGACGAGTAGCTGAGCTAGACAGAGACAGTCATAAAGAGTGTAGCAAGAGAGCAGTAGTGAAACCCTAGCAAGAGAGAAGTCATGAAACATAGAAGAGACGAGTAAAACATAGAAGAGAAGTATGAAACACGACAGAGAGAAGAGTGAGTGAAAATAGAAGAGACGGTATGAAAGCTAAGAGAGAGAGAAAAGAGTGAAGGTGAGAAAGAAGAGAGAGAGTGCAAGGAGAGAAGAGAGAGAGAAGAGGTGAGTGAGAAGAGAGAGAGAGAAAGAGGTGAGGTGAGAAGAGAGAGAGAAGAGGTGAGTGAGAAGAGAGAGAGAAAGAGGTGAGGTGAGAAGAGAGAGAGAGAGGTGAGGTGAGAAGAGAGAGAGAAAAGAAAGGTGAGGTGAGAAGAGAGAGAGAAAGAGGTGAGGTGAGAAGAGAGAGAGAAAGAGGTGAGGTGAGAAGAGAGAGAGAGAGAGAGAGAGAGGTGAGGTGAGAAGAGAGAGAGAGAGAGAGAGAGAAGAAAATGAGGTGAGAGAGAGAGAGAGAAAGAGGTGAGGTGAGAAGAGAGAGAAGAGAGAAGAGAGAAGAGGTGAGGTGAAAAAGAGAGAGAAAGAGGTGAGGTGAGAAGAGAGAGAGAAGAGGTGGAGGTGAGAGAGAGAGAGAAAGAGGTGAGGTGAGAAGAGAGAGAGAAAGAGGTGAGGGGAGAAGAGAGAGAGAGAGAAAGAGGTGAGGGGAGGAGAGAGAGAGAAAGAGGTGAGGTGGAGAAGAGAGAGAAAGAGGTGGGGGAGAGAGAGAGAGAGAGAGAGAAAGAGGTGAGGTGAGAGAGAGAGAAGAGGTGAGGTGAGAAGAGAGAGAGAAAGAGGTGAGGTGAGAAGAGAAAGAGGTGAGGTGAGAAGAGAGAGAAAGAGGTGAGGTGAGAAGAGAGAGAAAAAGAGGTGAGGTGAGAAGAGAGAGAAAGAGGTGAGGTGAGAAGAGAGAAAGAGGTGAGGTGAGAAGAGAGAGAGAGAAAGAGGTGAGGTGAGAAGAGAGAGAAAGAGGTGAGAAGAGAGAGAGAGAAAAGAGGTGAGTGGAAGAGAGAGAAGAAAGAGGTGAGTAGAAGAGAGAGAGAGAAAGGGTGAGTGAGGTAGAAGAGAGAAAAGAGGTGAGGAGAAGAGAGAGAGAAAGAGGTGAGGTGAGAAGGAAAAGAGAAAGAGATAGGTGAGAAAGAGAGAGAGAAAGAGGTGAGTAGAGAGAGAGAGAAAGAGGTGAGGTGAGAAGAGAGAGAGAGAAAGGGTGAGGTGAGAAGAGAGAGAGAGAGAAGAGGTGAGGGTGAGAAGAGGAAAAAAGAGGTGAGGTGAGAAGAGAGAGAAGAGAGATGAGGTAGAAGAGAGAAAAGTGAGGTGAGAAGAGAGAGAGAGAAAGGTGAGGTGAGAAGAGAGAGAGAGAGAAAGGGTGAGGGAGAAGAGAAAGAGGTGAAGTTGAGAAGAGAGAGAAAGAGGTGAGGGAAAGAGAGAGAAAGAGGAGGTGAGAAGAGAGAGAAAGAGGAGGTGAGAAGAGAGAGGAAAAGAGGTGAGAATAGAAGAGAGAGAGAAAGGGTGGGGAGAAGAGAGAGAGAGAGAAGGGTGAGAAGAAAGACGAGAGAGAAGAGGTGAAGGAGAAGAGAGAGAGAGAGAGAAAGGGTGGAAAAGAGAGAGAGAAAAGGGTGAGGTGAGAAAGAGAGAGAGAAAGAGGTGAGAAGAGGAGAGAGAAGAGAAGAGAGAGAGAGGATGAAAGGTGAGAAGAGAGAGAGAGAAAGGGTGAGAAAGAGAGAGAAAGGGTGAGGTGAGAGAGAGAGAGAGAGAGAGACAGGGTGAGGTGAGAAGAGAGAGAGAGAAAGGGTGAGGTGAGAAGAGAGAGACAGAGTGAGGTGAGAAGAGAGAGACAAGTGAGGTGAGAAAGATAAAAAATGGGTGGAGTAAAGTCTACACTATGGAGATAAGATGTTAGAGAAGATGAGAATGAACAGAGGTTCTTGAGTACATAGTTAGAGTTGAGAGAAATGTGGAGTGTAGAAGTAGAAGAAGAGAGACTTCAGTAAGAGACAAACAGTTGGAGGAAAAGAAAGCAGAACAGGGTGAAACAGAAGAGAGAAGAAAGATAGGTGAACGAAGAGAGAGAAGGTAGATGAAAGAGAGAGAGAATCAAGGTGAAAGAGAGAGATAGTGAAAGAGGTGAAGAACAGAAGAAAGAGGTAGGAGAGAAGAAGAGAGAAAGGGTAGGAAGAGAGAAAGAAAGGGTGAGTCTAGCAGAAGAGAGTGCACAGTGAGTAGAAGAGAAAGACTCAGCAAGAGAGGAGACAGGTGAGAGTAGAGAAGAGTCAGAAAGATAGACAGGGTGTACTGAGTTGAGAAAGAACAGGGAGTGAGAAGAGAAGAAGAGAGAGACAGGAGTAGTGAGAAAGCAAGACAGGGTACGGTGACGAATACTTATTGTGGAGGTCTCGACTTCTGTCTCAATCAGAAATGCCTAGCACATGATAGACCTGTGTGCATGCCAATAGTTCGTATGGTTAGATATTGTCGAGTACTTATCAAGGCTAAACACTTAGTTAGAGTAACAGTCACAAGAAACCATAGGAGGGTAACACTGACGCCCTGAGAGTAGCCAAGGTCAAGGAAAGGATATCATTGAGGCTGGTACAACAACTGTAAACGAGTAGGAGAATGAAAACTGAATAAGATACAGAATACATAGAATGAGACGGGTTCCATACAATAAATGAAAGTGGCAGTCAGAGAAGAAAGACTCCAGCAAGAACGAAATAGATTAGAGGGGACAGAAGGGACATTGGCCTGTGAAATTTAATGGACGCATGGCTAGTGCAGTCGTCACACAACTGTTGAGGTTATGATGTTTTAGTTATGTCTAAATAGATGTCTACCGGGTATAATGCCGACAGATTGGCTTCATTGCACCGGGTTTACCATATATGGCTCAGTCCCTCTCAGCAAAAATGGGGCGCCACCTGTAGAGAGTATTGCACAAAGCAAGACCTCAGTAGCTCAGGCAACAATCCTAGTGGTTTCAGGAAAAAATGCACCGTGAACAGAACGTCGCCATCCGGATTCGAACCGCGAACTTCAGAACGAATGTCACTGAAACCACTTAGCCACAGAGACGTAGTCACTGAAACCACTTAGCCACAGAGACGTAGTCACTGAAACCACTTAGGCCACAGAGACGCAGTCACTGAAACCACTTAGCCACAGAGACGCAGTCACTGAAACCACTTAGCCACAGAGACGCAGTCACTTAAACCACTTAGCCACAGAGACGCAGTCACTGAAACCACTTAGCCACCGAGACGTAGTCACTGAAACCACTTAGCCACAGAGACGCAGTCACTTAAACCACTTAGCCACAGAGACGCAGTCACTTAAACCACTTAGCCACAGAGACGTAGTCACTGAAACCACTTAGCCACAGAGACACAGTCACTGAAACCACTTAGCCACAGAGACGCAGTCACTGAAACCACTTAGCCACAGAGACGTAGTCACTGAAACCACTTAGCCACAGAGACGCAGTCACTGAAACCACTTAGCCACAGAGACGCAGTCACTTAAACCACTTAGCCACAGAGACGCAGTCACTGAAACCACTTAGCCACAGAGATGCAGTCACTTAAACCACTTAGCCACAGAGACGCAGTCACTGAAACCACTTAGCCACAGAGACGCAGTCACTGAAACCACTTAGCCACAGAGACGCAGTCACTTAAACCACTTAGCCACAGAGACGCAGTCACTGAAACCACTTAGCCACAGAGACGCAGTCACTTAAACCACTTAGCCACAGAGACGCAGTCACTTAAACCACTTAGCCACAGAGACGCAGTCACTTAAACCACTTAGCCACAGAGATGCAGTCACTTAAACCACTTAGCCATAGAGACGCAGTCACTTAAACCACTTAGCCACAGAGACGCAGTCACTTAAACCACTTAGCCACAGAGACGCAGTCACTTAAACCACTTAGCCACAGAGGCGCAGTCACTTAAACCACTTAGCCACAGAGACGCAGTCACTTAAACCACTTAGCCACAGAGACGCAGTCACTTAAACCACTTAGCCACAGAGACGCATAATTCTATTTGCAAAAGGTAGACGTCAATACTTCAGTCTATTCTCAGATTGTAAAATCTCATTTCCGGATTAAATGTCAATGATTTTGCGACTATCCCTACTTTACGACAATCGTTGAAAGGATTGTCGGCTAAATCGCCATCTTGCTCCTCATTCCATGTAAATACGACGGTGACAAAATGTCGTCGGGGTGTGATTCAAACTAATTCTCAACAGGTAAAGTCATTAATTTTGCTCGTACTTTATAGCCTACTACTCCAGACAATGAGGAACGTGATGTCAGATGTGTCGCCCACCCTGGTCTGTAATTTGTTGCAGACATTATGGCTTGAACTGAGCAGTGTTCTGTACATAAATTGGGACATCTAAATCTTTAAACTCTTATTTAGAACGCTTTTCGTGCCTAGAGATATTCAAAGAAGGTTAACCCTCTTATCATTATTGTCTTCATCTATATCGTTCTATCTTGTTCTATCTATCTTCTATCTGTTCTATCTATCTGTTCTACATCTGTTCTATCTATCTATCTATCTGCTATCTTCTATATCTATCTACTATCTCACATCTACTATCATCTTCACTACACTATCACTATCTATCTATCTATCATCTATCTATCTATCACTATCTATCACATCTATCTATCTATCTATCTACACTATCTCCTATCTCTATCTACTATCCCTATCTACCATCACCCACCCTATCTATCTATCACCTATCTATCTACTCTATATATCATCTCTACTATATATCTATCTCATCTAATCATCTATCTATCTATCTATATCTATCTATCTTCATATCTTATCTACCTATCTATATCTACTCTACTCTCATCATCATCTATCTATCTATCTATCTATATCATCTATCTATCTATCTATCTATCTATCTATCATCTATCTATCTATCTATCTATTCATCTGTTCTTTCTTCTTTTGTCATCACACTGCTATTGTTCCAGGTCTCACACGCTTTGCCCAGTGTCATCACACTGCTACCAGGTTGTTGCCCAGGTCATCACGCTACCGGTTCCAGTGCGCCTGCTGTGCCGGGCACTCAATGGGGCTAAGAATAGTAACACTGCAACCTACAACGCATGTCGTAAGAGACGACTGAGGTAGGGGCCTAGGAAGCTACCCTAGTAAATGAAAAGCGCCTCGGAAATCGGATGTACTAGCCTACGTGTAGGTGCATAACTGACACAGCGTACAATCAATCTTAGGCTCGAATCACATACAGATCACAAAGAGTGGTTAACAAGTGGTCAATATGAAGCGTTCCAAGACAAAGTAGTCACGTGTGGTGGTTTTCTGATTTTGTCTTGGGCTGTTCTAGTCGCTTGGGGTATGGTTATTTTTGCTTGTTGACAGGAGTCTGCTATGCCATCTAACCACCTTTTTCGTGGTCTTCCTCACGTCTTTTTTTTTCTTGATATTCTGTTGTATAGGACTGTATACCGTGAAGCTTGGATGCCTTCTTATTAAGTAGATAAACCACTTCATTCTTTTTTTTCTTAATGTAATTCAAGCAAGATTCTTTACAAACAGTTTTCTTTGCTGATGTTGGTGACTTGTCTATTCAGATGTTGGTGACTTGTCTTTTCAGATGTTGGTGACTTGTCTTTTCTGATGTTGGTGACTTGTCTTTTCAGATGTTGGTGACGTCTTTTCTGATGTTGGTGACTTGTCTTTTCAGATGTTGGTGACTTGTCTTATGTTGGTGACTTGTCTTTTCTGATGTTGGTGACTTGTCTTATCTGATGTTGGTGACTTGTCTTTCTGATGTTGATGACATTGTCTTTTCTGTGTTAAGTGAAATTGTCTGTTTTGGTGTTGCTGACTTGTCTTTCTTGATGTTGTATTCATTTCTTTTTGAATATGTTGGTTACTTCTGGTTCTTTTCAGATGTTGGTGAATTTGTATTTCAGATGTTGGTGACTTTTCTTTTCTGATGTTGGTGACTTGTCTTTTCTGATATTGGTGACTTGTCTTTTCAGATGTTGGTGACGTCTTTTCTGATGTTGGTGACTTGTCTTTTCAGATGTTGGTGACTTGTCTTTTCAGATGTTGGTGACTTGTCTTTTCTGATGTTGGTGACTTGTCTTTTCTGATGTTGGTGACTTGTCTTTTCAGATGTTGGTGACTTGTCTTTTCAGATGTTGGTGACTTGTCTTTTCTGATGTTGGTGACTTGTCTTTTCTGATGTTGGTGACTTGTCTTTTCAGATGTTGGTGACTTGTCTTATCTGATGTTGGTGACTTGTCTCTTCTGATGTTGTTGATCATAGTTTAAGCATGCAATTATATCTTGCTTGTTAAGTTTTGAAATTGTAATCATGTGTTTGGTATTGGTGTCTGTCTTATTGATGTGATATCTTTAGAAGTGTGTATTATTCAGTTCGTTTATTGAATATGCGTACGTAGGTTATCTTACTTAGCGGTTAATTCATTCTCAGCTACTGTGTAAGTGCTCTACCCCAGACACTTTCAGATAATTAAAATGTATGGAGCAATTAATTCATTCGAGGAGCCATGGGTGCATAGATTCCGTAGTTTATATTCACTTTTGTATCTTCTGATACATCAGGATTCATGATCATTTTTAATCTTTAACAATGTGGCAGGGCTAATATGCCTTGAAGTTCTCATCATTAATTAGCATGTCTTTTTTTAAAAACGTTGCCACCCTTACTGTCTCTCCCTCTTTCCTCATCACTTTCTCATAGACCAGAGGTTTCCACTCTGCAGCCGTCATGCTCAAATCATCAGACACACCCTGAATCCATCTTCTCTGTTCTCTTCCTCCTTTCTTTATTGCCAGAATGGCTCCTTCCATTATTGTTTCTCCTTCCTTTCATATCTCTTTTATAAGTTCACAATACTTCCATTATCTAACTGTTATAAGTTCACAATACTTCCATTATCTAACTGTTATAAGTTCAATACAATTAATTCATTCAATGTTATAATTCACAATATTCAATTATCTATCTTTTGATAACTCAATTCATATCAATTTAATCTTAACAATTGTTATAGCCTAAGTTCTCATATTCAATTAATTTTAACTTTTATGTTCTCCATACTTCCTCATCACTTTTTCATAACCAAGGTTCATCTGCAGTAAGTCTCACACACTTAATCATCTCTTTTATATTCCTCTTCTATTATCTAACTTCATATGTTTCTCATCCTTCATTATCTACTTTTATAAGTTCCAATACTTCAATTATCTAACTTTATAAGTTCACAATACTTCCATTATCTAACTTTTATAAATTCACAATACTTCAATTATCTAACTTTTATAAGTTCACAATACTTCAATTATCTAACTTTTATAAGTTCACAATACTTCCATTATCTAACTTTTATAAGTTCACAATACTTCCATTATCTAACTTTTATTTGTAGTATCGGTCAGTTTTCTTTGATTTTGTCTTATTTATGGATAGATCTGTTTGTTCTCTTCTCTGTCCACGATATACGGAGGATACTTCTGTAGCAGTTATACTCAAAATCACAAGTCAGTTAACAACCAAGCTGATATAAATACACACACACAGACGGACAGAGCGGTAGATATACAGATAGATTTAGATAGATGATACAGATAGATTTTTGTCCCTGGACACGCAGGAGTCAGGGGTAATGAACCAGCTGACAGATTGGCTGGTATGGCCACAGTATCCGAGGGGCTGCAATGGACCGAAATGACATTCTTAACGCACTGCGAGAGTCTTTTCGAACAGAAGAGTTTCAGGGTTGCGAGTCCCACTCGCTGACCAGATTGAGAAAGATGGGTGTCAAGATTGGTGCAGCCCGTAAAAACGGCAACCAAATATGCAAAGAGACTGATTAATCAACATCGGACTGGTGTGTTGGGCTGATGGACGCTGCTGGATTTGCTGAGGCGGAGATCGGAGCACCTATGGACATTTACGGAGTGCTATGATGATAGTCCTCTGATAACTGATAAAGATAGATATACAGATAGATATACAAATAGAAAAGATAGATAACTAGATAGATAGATAGACAGACAGACAGACTGACAGACAAGAAAAGACGATGAATGAATGGACGGATGGGATGATGGATGGAAAGGATGGATGGATGGATGAATGGATTGATGGATGATATGTACACTCCGTATCACAACAGGAACAGCGTAATGTGACATCGTGAAATCTAGTCCTAACGTCTACAATTACAACAAAGTGCGAGAAATTTTCAAGTCTAAGAAAATTGTATTCCTCTTACACACAGCAGCTTTGTCTGTGCTGAGAATCACCTCTCTCTCTCTCTCTCTCTTGTTAGCCTCATGCAACGCCCTACACTGTTAACATCGTGACGAATGCATATGTCGTTAATGCGAAACTTAAAACCTGCAGACTTAATGAGGTTTCACGCTGGTGACACTAGGCAAAAAGGCCCCGACGAGGTAGAAAAATGAGGTCTTGATTTAAGGCAGTTCTACGGACCCCTGGAAACACTGATCAAAGAGTGCCTCACGTGACCGATTGCTGCATCTGCTATATCAGACGTCGCCTCGGAGGTTCTTGAATTTTCAAGTTGGTGATCAGGAAATTAGGATTTTGTGAGATACAGGAAGTAACAAGAAGGGATACATAAATAGGAAGTAATAGAGTGATATGATGATGGCTGGTCAAGTGTACTGTGAGATGATGGCTGGTCAAGTGTACTGTGAGATGATAGAGCTAGGGTTGTAGTGATATGATGGCTGGTCAGTACTGTAGATGATAGAGCTAGGGTTGTAGTGATATGATGGCTGGTCAAGTGTACTGTGAGATGATAGAGCTAGGGTTGTAGTGATATGATGATGGCTGGTCAAGTGTACTGTGAGATGATAGAGCTAGGGTTGTAGTGATATGATGGCTGGTCAAGTGTACTGTGAGATGATAGAGCTAGGGTTGTAGTGATATGATGATGGCTGGTCAAGTGTACTGTGAGATGATAGAGCTAGGGTTGTAGTGATATGATGATGGCTGGTCAAGTGTACTGTGAGATAATAGAGCTAGGGTTGTAGTGATATGATGATGGCTGGTCAAGTGTACTGTGAGATGATAGAGCTAGGTTGTAGTGAATATGATGGCTGGTCAAGTGTACTGTGAGATAATAGAGCTAGGGTTGTAGTGATATGATGATGGCTGGTCAAGTGTACTGTGAGATGATAGAGCTAGGGTTGTAGTGATATGATGGCTGGTCATGTACTGTAGATGATAGAGCTGGTTGTAGTGATATGATGGCTGGTCAAGTGTACTGTGAGATGTAGAGCTAGGTTGTACTGTGAGATGATGAGCTAGGTTGTAGTATATGATGATGGCTGCTCAAGTGTACTGTAGATGATAGAGCTAGTGTTGTGATATGATGGCTGTCAATGTACTGTGAGATGATAGAGCTATGATTGTAGTGATATGATGGTTGCTCAATTACTGTGAGATGATAGAGCTAGTTGTATTTAAGGTTTGTATGTTTTCTTGTTTTGTGTTTGTTGTGTTTGTATGACTTGAGAGTGTGTGTGTGGTAAGTATTGGTGACATGTTTTACACAACATTTTCTAAACTTTACATGTTTTATAACTGCAGAGATGTATACGTCCCACTTTACATGTTTTATAACTGCAGAGATGTATGCGTCCCACTTTATACGCTTTATAACAACAGAGATGATTAGTTTGAATACAGTTCCAAATATATAAATGTGCACGCGCATAGAGTGACAGGAATACAGATGTATAAAAAGAATCATGTGCCGAGTGGTTCTGCCCCAATTTAGAGTTAAAGAATAGAACCACTGTTACCGCTACGCATGTCTAAGAGGCGACTAAGGAGTTTGGCTGAAATCGGATGCATTGTCCTAAACGTTAGAAGCTATGCGTTTAGGCCTACAAAACCCAAAGGCAACGTATATCACGTTCTGGCAAGATCAAACATATCACAAAGAGTGATTAAAGTGGTCGAAAGAACGAACGCAAAGAAGAAGAAAGAAAAGAATCATAGAATGTGAAGAAACTACAGAAGATGTATAAAAGTAATCTTAGTATGCGAAGGAAAAGAAGAAACGGTATAAGAAATATAATTGAATAAGAAGGAACGAAAGAGGGGTAAGCTGAATTAAAAGAGTAGGAACGGAAGAGGAATGATAAGAAGTAGAATAGAATGAGAAGAATAGGAAAAGATGGATAAAAGTATTATCGATATTAAGGGAATACTGCAGTATAAGGAAGACTACAGTATAAGGAAGACTGAAGTATAAGGAATACTGCAGTATAAGGGAAGACTACAGTATAAGGGAAGACTGCAATATAAGGGAAGACTACAGTATAAGGGAAGACTACAGTAAAAGGGAAAACTGAAGTATAAGGGAAGACTACAATAAAACTAGGTAGCATTGGCGAATCACGTAGTACTGTACGAAGTACAAAGTACTTTAGCTTTACAAAATACAAAAACAATAACAATACACAGCAACGTTTCGACCAAAAGGCCGTTATCAAGCAAAGGATACAACAGAAGTGAGGAATTCCATTTCTTTCACGACACACAACATATGGAATCAGACTATAAATTCCTAACCATGATAACAAGTAAAAACGGAAAGCAAAACGTTGACTGACAAAGGATAAGAAGATAAAGTAGAAGGAGAAGAAGAAGAAGAAGAAGAAGAAGAAGAAGCATATGATAAGAAAATATGGCAAGAGAATTGTGTGGGAAAAAAAGTGAAAAATTTGAGAAACTCGAAAAGAAATTCTTTCAGAAAAAAATCAGAAATCGAAGTCCTGTGAACTCTAAAATGCACATGCGGGTCTTGTGTTCTGTCTTAAACTCAGTTTTTAATGACAGTCTGGCACGGTATATGCGATAGGTCACGAACATTTCTCGTTGGATCTGATGATGTGGTAGACGCTGACCAGCTGATTCACAACCTCGACAGTCTATCATGATACATGCTAGAACGAATGGGGGATGCTTACGAGCAGAGCAGCTTGTTCTCAGTTTAATTCTAAAACAATATAAAACATATTCACCGTTTAACCCTTCGTTCCTCTGAGCTGATATACTAGCTCGCAGTATATTTTCTACTTCTTCGTACGCTCCATATCAACCACTTGTTAACCACTATGTGTGATTTGTATGTGATCTGAGACTAAGAGCGATTGTTCGTTGTGCCAGTTATGCGCTTACAAGCACATCCGATTTCTGCAACGCTTTTTATTTATTAAGGTAGCTTCCATAGGTCCCCACCTCAGTCACCTCCTACGACATGCCTTATTACTATTCTTTGCTCCCTTTGCGAGTCCTGGAAATATACCACCGGAATGAATCATATAATGTTATACTGCAGGTCAAAACATGAGCCCCCAAATACAGTCACGAGCACAATTCTGCCAAAATAAATAACAAAATGCATCGAACCTTGTTCATTAAGGTAACATAATGTATGTAGTTAAGACATTAAGGTAACATAATGTATGTAGTTAAGACATTAAGACAGTGTCTAGACTATAACTAACTCCAGGCGCAATTTAAAACGTCTTAATTTTAAAATCCATCTTATGCGCTTGTATAGCAATATTCATGGAACAATGCTGACACATGAACTCTATAAGAATCCTAGGTATTAGCAATGTGACATTTAAATTGAATCCTATATACACTAAGCTTTCCTAAATAACGCACGTACACATGTATACAAGGATGTTCTTAATGTTGGTTTAATTAAGGAGATAGTCGCTGAGAACACCCGGGCTGTTACTGAAGCTGTGGGCGGAGAACGTTAATAGTAGGGAAATTAATCAAGTAATACTGGACAAGGTCATAGCGGTGGCATGGGAACAGAAATGTAGGATTTCAGTGAGGTCTACGTGAGCACGTGCTGCGAGGAACAAGCTTGAGAGGACGTGCCGTTGTCTGCAATTTCAAGCAATTTTAGTTTATGACTGTGCAGGGCATGTGTATATAATTATCAACCATCCTTGATATTGTTGCATTGATTAGTCTGGTCTTGATATTGTTTATCCATCTTTTTCTTGGTCTTCCTTGGCTCTAGTACATGATCTCTTTTTATTGTATGCTGTTATTTGGTGGTTGGTTAGTTGTATTCCATTCTCATTAACTGTCCAAACCACTGCATTTGTTGTCTTTCAATGTATTCGGTGCATGAAGTTCACAGTCATTTACGCATACGACATATTGAAACTCTCCACCTTCCATACAACTTGTCTGTCAAAGATCTTACCTGTGTTCTGGCCAAATACTATCTCTAACCACAAACTGCTTAAACAGTGTCGACAAAAAAGAATATGAGCACCATCCTCTAGAAGAGAAGCTGAAGATGGATCAGACATGAGATACGCATGGAGATTAACTCTCTCACGAAAACTGCACTGAGATCGGACATGAGATACGCATGGAGATTAACTCTGTCACGAAAACTGCACTGAGATCGGACATGAGAATGTAAACGAAAACATGAAAGACCAACGACTTGATGGAAAACATGAAAGACCAACGACTTGGTGGAAAACAATAGAACAATAACTGAACGAAAAGAATCACGGCTGGAACACACTACAGCGAACAACCAAGAATAGAGAAGAATTGCGTGCCTTTTTTTTCTGCTTCCAGCACCAGAGACATCATAGACAAGAGAGAGAGAGAGAGAGAGAGAGAGAGAGATACAAAAATATGAATGTATAAATTTACTGTAACAGTAAAAGGTGTCTAAACTTCAATTCATAACACAATTCATCTGTAAACTATGCATTGTCAATGTTGATTGTTCATCAAATTAATGCAGAAATAACTCGGAAACATTTCAAAGGCTAATTTTATGTTTAACACTCCACTTAGAAGGATGACCAACCTTTCACAAAGTCACGCACAAGTCGTTATAGCTTGAGATTGACGATTGGTTGAGTCCTTTGAGAATGTGATGCGGACGTGACGCTGCAATAACTTTTTTGTTATACAACAATTAGCGTGCAGATAAGTTGTATATCAGATAAGTTGTATATAACATCATCTCAGACTGATTTCAGGTGTTGTATGTTTTACTGGCACTCGACGAATAAATAAATATTAAAGAGTTTATGTTGTACTGGTGTTGTACTGATTATGTTGTACTGGTGACGTTGTACTGGTGATGTACTGATTATGTTGTACTGGTGTTGTACTGAAGATGTTGTACTGGCGATGTTGTATTGATGATGTTGTATTGATAATGTTGGACAGATTATGTATTGATGATGTTGTATTGATAACGGTGACATAATTATTGATAACATGCGATATTAAGATATGTAAGATAACGTTGAGTACAGTAAGTTCGATATGGTTATGAAGAGGGTAATAAAAACTGTATTAATGATGGATACAGCTAATAAACTTTTGAATGACTAAGTAATGTCCACTAAAGAAGAACACTTCCGCATCAACACATGCAAAGATCACAATATGAAGTTTGAACGTTGATAAGACTGAGATTATGAGACTATGAGGAAAAGATAACAAATATCTTCATACCAAACCAACAATTAGGATAAGTGAAAAACTTTACATATTTTGGAAGCTGAATATCAGTCGATGAAAGAGTCAATACCGAAGTAAAGCAAAGATGCAAAAACGCAATGCAAATCCTCGACCAAATGACACGGATACTCAGTCGCAAACAAGTACCTTTACACACAAAACGAACCTTATACTTCTTCTTTAAACGCTCCATATCCACCACTTGTTAACCCGTCTTTTGCGATTTGTATGTGATCCGAAGCGAGACTGTACATTGGGCCAGTTATGCGCTTACAAGTAGGCCAGTATATTCGATTTCTGTGACACTTTTATTTACTAGGTAGTTCCCTAGGCCCCTATCTCAGACGTCTCTTACGACATGCCTTGTAGGTTGCAGTGGTACGATTGTTTGCTCCCTTGAGCTCCAGCAACACATGGGAGCGAGTGTGTGTATTCAGAAAATGGCGGACAGCGGTTATGACGAACAAGCTCAATCTACCGTATGCAGTTATATTGCGAGTGCAGAAAGCTGGATTTTGTCGTGATTGATGTTCCTTCGACAAGAATTGCAATTCAAGTGATGAATAGTTTTGTGTTGCTACATTAGCGACGGCCATATGCATTTTATGCGGAGCAGGTTTCTTTTTGTGGCGGTACGCGGCTGTTTCATTCTGGAATTAGTTCACACAGGAAACATTTCACAGTTGTTAGCATTTCGTGTGATTTTTATTGGCACAGGAACGGAGCAATTATGGGGTGACCCGTTGCAGTGAAGTTGGAACCGTACTTATGAACTATGAACTATGGGAGCGAGTATTATACAATACGATCTCCTTCACAACTTCCTGTTACCAACGTCAAAATCTGTACAGCAGATGAAAAAGAAAAATTACAACAACAGAGATATAAAGCTTGCGGAAACTAATGGAAACAACAATGAGAGTTACAATATAAAAACTAGACTCGATGGGAACAACAAACCAAATTAGCAACATCACAACTGATAGTCAACGACAAACGTTTGTAAAGATCGGTGTGAGCCTCCAGTAGTCGACACGTTTGTAGCTTAAGCTGTAGTGAGCTCGATCATAACGCAAGCATACCTGGCTAAAACTCTGCTGCAGACAATTTGGAAGCAAATTCGTGTCCGTGGAGTTTTACAAACGGTAAAAATAGACCCCACTGTGGTGGGAAATCCGATAGAGAAGTCGCACTTCACTAATTGTCACTGGCCGTAAAAGTTCTGAGAGTACGAGGACTTATACAAGTGGTTCGGAATATAAGTTTCCTGAAAAGATCACACCTGAAGGATCTAAATTTTAAGTACATCTGAAGTTAACGAAGGCATACCTATGTGGCGAGGGACAACAGTCAAATGATAAAGCAGGCTTTCACGCAAAAATCAGTCAGAAGCGCCATACCAGGCGTCATGACTAACGCTCGAATTCACAGCGGGCGAACGCAGAAGAATACCTCACCGTTTAGAAATCAACGAAAACTACTGTACGTATAAATGGTGCCTAGAAAATCAACGACTCGTTTACTGTGGTTTACGCCCGTGTGGTGCTGGGGCCCGCAAGGGAAGCAACGAATAGTACCACTGCGACCTACAAGACATGTCGTAACATGTGACTGATGTAGGACCTAGGATGCTACCTAGTAAATAAAAAGCGTCGCTAAAATCGGATGTGCTGGCCTACTTGTAGATGCATAACTGGCACAAAGTACAATCGCTCTTATGCTCAGATCACATACAAATCACACAGAGTGTTTAACAAGTGGTCATTGTGTAGCGTTTGGAGAAGAAGAAGATTGTGTTGATAGCCAAGTCCTGTAAATGATATGTCATGATTTTCATTTTAGTCGAAAACGTCATATGATGACAAAAGTGGGTCTATGTGGCTAAGTGGTTTCGCCCTTTGCCTTGTGAGTCGAAGGTCGTGGGTTCGAGTCCGGACCACGCCATTCTGTTCACCAGTGCAGTTTTTTCTAGAGACCCTAGGATTGTTGCTGGAGCTACGGAGTTCGTGCTTTGTGCACTACTCTCGGCAGGTGGCTTGCCAGTTCTGCGGAGAGGACTGAGCCATGGGGTAAAACCCGGTGCAATGACGTCAATCCTTCGGTTTTAAAACCCTTTTTTATGATGACAAATATCTTTTATTGTTTGTTATTCTGTAACAAACACCATATAACCATTGATTGATTGATTGATTGATTGATTGATAGGATCATCATCATTGCACTTCGGTGAGTAATCCTATGTGCTCCGATCTCTTTCTTACACATGAAGATCGCAGCTAATGTACACGAACCCCGTAGTTCAGGCGAGAGTCCCGGATGTAATTTTGAAGATAGTAAAGATAGTTTTGTGGGAATTTTAATTTTAATATTTTCTAATGAATTTTAACCGGCTTTTCGGCCTCACTTTCTCAATTTGAACTGTCAATTGTTTCTTTTACCTGTTCAAATTGAACACAGGACCTACGTTTTATCATCCGTCTCCGATAGGACTAGGTACTCGATCTCACCTACACTGAGATCAGGATCTCTGGGAAAATATCCAGACCACCGGTGGTTACCGGGGCCCAAATTTGGGGTGTGAAGAATAGAACCACTGTTACCTGCCACGCATGTCGTAAAGGCGACTAAGGAGGATCGGTTTGAATCGAATGCACATGTCCTAAACGTGTATAAGTCTTATGCGTTTAGGGCCTACCAAACCAATGTGCAACGTATACACGTTCTTGGCAAAGATCAAACATATCACAAAGAGTGATTAAAAATTGATCGTAAAGAACGAACGTAAGGAAGAAGAAGATAACTCCGTGAGGGTGCGAACCTGATATCTTTGGGACGAGAGACTAACACCCTAACCTCCTCTACGGTACAGAGACTCCTACATCCACCCAACAGACTAACACCTAACCTCCTCTACGGTACAGAGACTCCTACATCCACCCAACAGACTAACACCCTAACCTCCTCTACGGTACAGAGACTCCTCCATCCACCCAACAGACTAACACCTAACCTCCTCTACGGTACAGAGACTCCTCCATCCACCCAACAGACTAACACCCTAACCTCCTCTACGGTACAGAGACTCCTCCATCCACCCAACAGACTAACACCTAACCTCCTCTACGGTACATAGACTCCTCCATCCACCCAACAGACTAACACCTAACCTCCTCTACGGTACAGAGACTCCTCCATCCACCCAACAGACTAACACCCTAACCTCCTCTACGGTACAGAGACTCCTCCATCCACCCAACAGACTAACACCTAACCTCCTCTACGGTACAGAGACTCCTCCATCCACCCAACAGACTAACACCTAACCTCCTCTACGGTACAGAGACTCCTCCATCCACCCAACAGACTAGCACCTAACCTCTACGGTACAGAGACTCCTCCATCCACCCAACAGACTAGCACCTAACCTCTACGGTACAGAGACTCCTCCATCCACCCAACAGACTAACACCTAACCTCCTCTACGGTACAGATACTCCTCCATCCACCCAACAGACTAGCACCTAACCTCTACGGTACAGAGACTCCAACATCCACCCAACAGACTAGCACCTAATCTCTACGGTACAGAGACTCCTCCATCCACCCAACAGACTAGCACCTAACCTCCTCTACGGTACAGAGACTCCTCCATCAACCCAACAGACCAGCACCTAACCTCCTCTACGGTACAGAGACTCCTCCATCCACCCAACAGACCAGAAACCTAACCTCCTCTACGGTACAGAGACTCCTCCATCCACCCAACAGACTAGCACCTAACCTCCTCTACGGTACAGAGACTCCTCCATCCACCCAACAGACTAGCACCTAACCTCCTCTAAGGTACAGAGACTCCTCCATCCACCCAACAGACTAGCACCTAACCTCTACGGTACAGAGACTCCTCCATCCACCCAACAGACTAGCACCTAACCTCCTCTACGGTACAGAGACTCCTCCATCCACCCAACAGACTAGCACCTAACCTCCTCTACGGTACAGATACTCCTCCATCCACCCAACAGACTAGCACCTAACCTCCTCTACGGTACAGAGACTCCTCCATCCACCCAACAGACTAGCACCCTAACCTCCTCTATGGTACAGAGACTCCTCCATCCACCCAACAGACTAGCACCTAACCTCTACGGTACAGAGACTCCTCCATCCACCCAACAGACTAGCACCTAACCTCCTCTAGGTACAGAGACTCCTCCATCCACCCAACAGACTAACACCTAACCTCCTCTACGGTACAGAGACTCCTCCATCCACCCAACAGACTAGCACCTAACCTCTACGGTACAGAGACTCCTCCATCCACCCAACAGACTAGCACCTAATCTCTACGGTACAGAGACTCCTCCATCCACCCAACAGACTAGCACCTAACCTCCTATACGGTACAGAGACTCCTCCATCAACCCAACAGACTAACACCTAACCTCCTCTACGGTACAGAGACTCCTCCATCCACCCAACAGACTAACACCTAACCTCCTCTCTACTGCAGAGACTCCTCCATCCACCCAACAGACTAACACCTAACCTCCTCTACGGTACAGAGACTCCTCCATCCACCCAACAGACTAACACCTAACCTCTCTACGTACAGAGACTCCTCCATCCACCCAACAGACTAACACCCTAACCTCCTCTACGGTACAGAGACTCCTCCATCCACCCAACAGACTAACACCCTAACCTCCTCTACGGTACAGAGACTCCTCCATCCACCCAACAGACTAACACCTAACCTCCTCTACGGTACAGAGACTCCTCCATCCACCCAACAGACTAGCACCTAACCTCTACGGTACAGAGACTCCTCCATCCACCCAACAGACTAGCACCTAACCTCTACGGTACAGAGACTCCTCCATCCACCCAACAGACTAACACCTAACCTCCTCTACGGTACAGAGACTCCTCCATCCACCCAACAGACTAGCACCTAACCTCTACGGTACAGAGACTCCTCCATCCACCCAACAGACTAGCACCTAATCTCTACGGTACAGAGACTCCTCCATCCACCCAACAGACTAGCACCTAACCTCCTCTACGTACAGAGACTCCTCCATCAACCCAACAGACCAGCACCTAACCTCCTCTACGGTACAGAGACTCCTCCATCCACCCAACAGACTAGCACCTAACCTCCCTACGGTACAGAGACTCCTCCATCCACCCAACAGACTAGCACCTAACCTCCTCTACGTACAGAGACTCCTCCATCCACCCAACAGACTAGCACCTAACCTCCTCTACGGTACAGAGACTCCTCCATCCACCCAACAGACTAGCACCTAACCTCTACGGTACAGAGACTCCTCCATCCACCCAACAGACTAGCACCTAACCTCCTCTACGTACAGAGACTCCTCCATCCACCCAACAGACTAGCACCTAACCTCCTCTACGGTACAGAGACTCCTCCATCCTCCCAACAGACTAGCACCTAACCTCCTCTACGGTACAGAGACTCCTCCATCCACCCAACAGACTAGCACCTAACCTCTACGGTACAGAGACTCCTCCATCCACCCAACAGACTAGCACCTAACCTCCTCTACGGTACAGAGACTCCTCCATCCACCCAACAGACTAGCACCTAACCTCCTCTACGTACAGAGACTCCTCCATCCTCCCAACAGACTAGCACCTAACCTCCTCTACGGTACAGAGACTCCTCCATCCACCCAACAGACTAGCACCTAACCTCCTCTACGTACAGAGACTCCTCCATCCACCCAACAGACTAGCACCTAACCTCTACGGTACAGAGACTCCTCCATCCACCCAACAGACTAGCACCTAACCTCCCTACGGTACAGAGACTCCTCCATCCACCCAACAGACTAACACCTAACCTCCTCTACGGTACAGAGACTCCTCCATCCACCCAACAGACTAGCACCTAACCTCTACGGTACAGAGACTCCTCCATCCACCCAACAGACTAGCACCTAACCTCCTCTACGGTACAGATACTCCTCCATCCACCCAACAGACTAGCACCTAACCTCTACGGTACAGAGACTCCTCCATCCACCCAACAGACTAGCACCAACCTCCTCTACGTACAGAGACTCCTCCATCCACCCAACAGACTAGCACCTAACCTCCTCTACGGTACAGAGACTCCTCCATCCACCCAACAGACTAGCACCTAACCTCCTCTACGGTACAGAGACTCCTCCATCCACCCAACAGACTAGCACCTAACCTCCTCTACGTGACAGAGACTCCTCCATCCACCCAACAGACTAGCACCTAACCTCCTCTACGGTACAGATACTCCTCCATCCACCCAACAGACTAGCACCTAACCTCCTCTACGGTACAGAGACTCCTCCATCCACCCAACAGACTAGCACCTAACCTCTACGGTACAGAGACTCCTCCATCCACCCAACAGACTAGCACCTAACCTCTAGCGTACAGAGACTCTCCATCCACCCAACAGACTAGCACCTAACCTCCTACGGTACAGAGACTCCTCCATCCACCCAACAGACTAGCACCTAACCTCTACGGTACAGAGACTCCTCCATCCACCCAACAGACTAGCACCTAACCTCCTCTACGGTACAGAGACTCCTCCATCCACCCAACAGACTAGCACCTAACCTCCTCTACGGTACAGAGACTCCTCCATCCACCCAACAGACTAGCACCTAACCTCTACGGTACAGAGACTCCTCCATCCACCCAACAGACTAGCACCTAACCTCTACGGTACAGAGACTCCTCCATCCACCCAACAGACTAACACCTAACCTCCTCTACGGTACAGAGACTCCTCCATCCACCCAATAGACTAGCACCTAACCTCTACGGTACAGAGACTCCTCCATCCACCCAACAGACTAGCACCTAACCTCTACGTACAGAGACTCCTCCATCCACCCAACAGACTAGCACCTAACCTCCTCTACGTAGCAGAGACTCCTCCATCAACCCAACAGACCAGCACCTAACCTCCTCTACGGTACAGAGACTCCTCCATCCACCCAACAGACTAGCACCTAACCTCCTCTACGGTACAGAGACTCCTCCATCCACCCAACAGACTAGCACCTAACCTCCTCTACGGTACAGAGACTCCTCCATCCACCCAACAGACTAGCACCTAACCTCCTCTACGGTACAGAGACTCCTCCATCCACCCAACAGACTAGCACCTAACCTCTACGGTATAGAGACTCCTCCATCCACCCAACAGACTAGCACCTAACCTCCTCTACGGTACAGAGACTCCTCCATCCACCCAACAGACTAGCACCTAACCTCCTCTACAGTACAGAGACTCCTCCATCCACCCAACAGACTAGCACCTAACCTCTACGGTACAGAGACTCCTCCATCCACCCAACAGACCAGCACCTAACCTCTACGGTACAGAGATCCTCCATCCACCCAACAGACTAGCACCTAACCTCTACGGTACAGAGACTCCTCCATCCACCCAACAGACTAGCACCTAACTCCTCTACGGACAGAGACTCTCCATCCACCCAACAGACTAGCACCTAACCTCTACGGTACAGAGACTCCTCCATCCACCCAACAGACTAGCACCTAACCTCTACGGTACAGAGACTCCTCCATCCACCCAACAGACTAACACCTAACCTCCTCTGCGGTACAGAGACTCCTCCATCCACCCAACAGACTAGCACCTAACCTCTACGGTACAGAGACTCCTCCATCCACCCAACAGACTAACACCTAACCTCCTCTACGGTACAGAGACTCCTCCATCCACCCAACAGACTAACACCTAACTCCTCTACAGTCAGAGACTCCTCCATCCACCCAACAGACTAACACCTAACCTCTACGGTACAGAGACTCCTCCATCCACCCAACTAGGAAAAGTTGGGAGTGAATTCTACTTGAGTTCACTACGTAATTTGAAGCTTAGTGCTGGGGTGTATTTCATGGACAGTAGGGTATCAATGCACGTCTCCACTGGAAGCAGCGCCGACAGTTGTCATTCTTGAAGTTTATGGTGATGAAAATGGGTTGAGATCAAGAAAACATTTGTTGTATAATCTTCAAGTAGATGCTGGATTAACCCCTGAAACTTTTATCTCACTCAAGTTTCAAGGTAAACCTGTCAAGGAGGTGGAGAGAATCAAATGTCATTGAGTGAGACCGGAAGCGATGTCATAATCAATCAAGTGCCATGCCTGCCGGCGTAGGCGATCATGTCTCTCCACAACTCTCTTTTGTTTGGTGCATGATCTTTTGTTGAACCATGATCCAACATCTTCTTCCTCTGTCTTCCATGATCTCTTCTTCCTTGAATTTCACCTGTAGCCACCAAATGTTCTAAGCCTTCTCTTCGCATTATATGTCCGAAGAACATTGATTGTTGGATTCAAGGGATCGCGAGAGAGAGAGAGAGAGAGAGAGAGAGAGAGATTGTCGGATTCTTATTCTTTTGACAAGGTTTCTTTGTGGGCAGGCCTGATTTAAAACCTAATCAGTTTTTTCTACGCTGTCCATGGAATTTTCAACATTCTTCTGTAAAATCACATCTCTGTGACTTCCAATAATCTTATTGATTGTTTGTTCATTGTCCATGATTCGCTGCCATACATAAGTATTTGTTCAATATAGCACTGGAGTCATTGTTTTCGCAATGTCATTAGTAGTGAGTTCGCGTTTCAGTGTTGTGTTATTTATTTTGATATTACATTTTGGTGTTTCCTATTTGATGTCATAAATGAAACAGAAAAACTGACACAGTGGAGGCACGACACAGTGGAGGCACGACACAGTGGAGGCACGGAAGAAATGCCATTTAAAGGTGGAGAAAATTTTTTTATAATGAATTTTTCCTGGGCAGCGACTTTTCAGCCTGCTCTTTTCGATGTTAAACTGCCATGGGTTCTTTTACGTTCTCAAATTAAACACGGGACATACGTTTTATCGTTCGTCTCCGATAGGACTGTGAACTAGATCTCACCTACACTGTTATCAGGGATATCTGGAAATTATCCAGATGGCTCTACGAGGAGCGAACATGGTACCTTTGCAGGAGAGACTAGTAGCTAACATCTACGCCACAAAGACCCCATTAATGGCTCTAACGCTTCTTATTTTGACCCAGTCCTTCCAAACTGTACATTACCCAGATCAAGAGCACCCTTATACCACGATACCGACCAACTTCGACAAGTTTACGACTTAAGTCAGAGTCTTGTCCTGTCACAAGTCTGGGCACCTTAGGGTGTCACAAGGACATTCAGTGGCAGCTAGGGTTACAGTTTCCCGTCAGCGCCCGCCTTTATTTGTGAGCCGAAAACTTGAACTCTTGTACCCTAGTCCACAAACTTCGAGATGGCCAGTGTCGTATTACACTAGTTTACGACTTGCGCTTTTTCAATAATCGCTCCCCGGTATATCGGCACTGCAACAATACCATGGGTTGTCTTTTCATCATTATTGTTAGGGGCCTACAAGTAGAACTGAGGGGCAGAGTGAGCAGTGTGTTAAACCAACGAGCCATCAGTATGTATAATCTTCTATATCTGTTGGGGGAGACTGATCAGCTAAGGGGTCTGCCCAACGTGCAATGACATCGGCTTAGTAACCAACAACATTCTCACCCCACCCCTATACTCGATGCAGATGGAGCAAGGCAACTAACTGACAAGTCTCAGTTACTAAACCGCTGGGCAGAACCATCCATCCATCATATGTGATGAAGCCATAGAGCGCATACCCCAGGTTCCAATCAATGCCAAGCTTGATCTTCTTCTTCTTCTTTGCGTTCGTTCTTTACGACCAATTTTAATCATTCTTTGTGATATGTTTGATCTTTGCCAAGAACGTGTATACGTTGCACATTGGTTTGTAGGCCCCTAAACGCATAGACTTCTACACGTTTAGGACATGTGCATCCGATTTCATTCAAACCTCCTTAGTCGCCTCTTACGACATGCGTGGCAGGTAACAGTGGTTTTATTCTTTACACCCCGAATTTGGGCCCCGGTAACCACTCGGGCGGCCAAGCTTGATGTTCCACCTACCTTAGAAGAAGTCAAGAAGGCAACAAGTCAGATGTCCAGCGGGAAGGCACTGGGTGCGGACTTAATACCAACCGAAGTCTACAAAGAAGAAGGACCGATGCTGATGCTGAAGTTGACAGATCTCTTTGCGTCCATTTGGTGCAACGAACGTGTACCACAGGAACTAAAGGATGCCACTATTGTCCACCTATACAAGCGCAAAGGAAACCGCCGGACCTGCGATAATCACAGGAGAACTCCTCCTGTCAATTGCAGGCAAGATACTGGCCAAAGTCCTCCTCGATCGCTTAATTGATCACCTGGAACAGGATTTACTCCCTCAGATCCAATGTGACTTCAGAGCTGGTCGTGGAACAGCAGACATGATATTTGCTGCTCGTCAACTACAGGAGAAATGCCAAGAGTAGCGTCGTAACCTCTGCATGGTCTTTGTTGATCTGACGAAGGTGTTCGACACAATCAACAGAGAGGGTCTATGGAAGATCATGGAAAAATGTGGATGCCAAGTGAGAATCATTAAGATCGTCCAACAGTTTCACAAGGGCATGATGGCGCGTGTACTTGATGAAGGGGAGCTGTAGGGGGCCTTCCATTCATTAACGGGGTCAAACAAGGCTGTGTACTGGCCCCAACATTCTTCAGCAATGTTTGCTGCCATGCTCACGGATGTCTTTTGGGAAGGCGACAAACACGGGGTAAAGATTAGATACAGGACAGACGGTAATCTATTCAATCTTCGGGGGTTAAAATCCTCCACCAAGGTCATAATAGCCGTCCATCGCAAGCGATGATGACAACAATCTCAGACGTGTGCTGTTGCACCTCTCTGGTGTGTGCGGTGGTGACTGTAGAGTCCAATCCTAGAACAGAATCCCCTACCACAGGTGGGGCAAACATGATCAAGGTTAGACATGTGCGTGTTGTGTGCTCTGTCTTTCGCGCTGCTCGTTTTCTCTGTGCCTCAACAATACGATGATTCTCAGCTATTCGGGTTCCTCTTTTGTTGTTACAGCGCCACATTTGGCGATCTTGCGCAAGGATTCCAGTACGTGGTGTCTATATCGAAGCATTTCAGAGACACTTTAAGAGTGTCTTTAAAGCGTTTTTTCTGTCCACCAGCTAAACGTCTGCCCCTTCAAGCTCGCCATACATCAACTGTTTTGGGATGCGTTTATCAGGCATTCGAGCAACGTGACCGACCCATCTCATTTGGGCCTTCTGCAACAGGGTGTTGACGCTTGGGATCTTTGCTCTTGTGAGGACTTCGCTGTCTGGAATTTTGTCCTGCCAGTTTATTTTTAGTATTCTGCGTAGACAGCTTGTATGGAAATGGTTTAATTTTCTTACGTGTCTGCTACACACTGTCCATGTCTCGCTTGCGTACAGCAGCGTGGTTAGCACTATGGCCTGGTAAACCTTCAGCTTTGTGGCTATGCTTATCCCCTTCCGCTCCCACACAGTGACACGTAACCTTCCGAACGCAGCACTGGCTTTGGATATCCTATTGTGGGCCTCAGAATCTATGTTTGCCGATCTGGATAGGAGGCTGCCAAGATAAACAAAGTTGTCCGTTGACTGGAGACGCTGGTGTTTAATGTTGATGACTGGATCGTAATACTGCTCTCTAGGGACGGGCTGGAACATGACCTCTATTTTTTGGTGTTAATGGTGAGGCCAAACTTATCACAGGCCATTGAGAACTTGTCCATGTAAGTCTGCATTTCTTCTTCGGAGTTGGTAGCGAGGACACAGTCATCAGCAAACAAGAGGTTTGATTTTTTTACCTTGGTGGAGGATTTTAACCTCCGAAGATTGAATAGATTACCGTCTGTTCTGTATCTAATCTTTACCCCATGTACGTCGCCTTCCCAAAAGATATCCGGGAGCATAGCAGCAAACATTATGCTGAAGAGTGTTGGGGCCAGTACACAGCCCTGTTTGACGCCGTTGGTGACATGGAAGGCTTCCGACAGCTCCCTTTCATCAAGTACACGTGTCATCATGCCCTCGTGAAACTGTTGGACGATCTTGATGAATTTCATTTTACAGTTTCAGACAACTACACACAACCTCCACCAAGGTAAAAAAAATCAACTATCTCCAACCTGTTGTTTGCTAATGACTGCGGCCTCGCTACCAACTCTGAGGAAGATATGTAGACGTACATGGACAAATTCTCAATGACCTGTGATATGTTTGGCCTCACCATTAACACCGAGAAAACAGAGGTCCTGTTCCAGCCCGCCCCTAGAGAGCAGTACTACGATCCAGTCATCAACACCAAACACCAGCGTCTCCTGCCAGCAGAGAACTTTGCCTATCTTGGCAGCCTCCTATCCAGATCCTAGAATGGCTCGCTAGTTGTGTTCGTAAGGACGCTCGTATTGCTAGGCTAGGCAATGAGTGTCGTAAGAAATGAGGGTAAGTGGTTCGAATCCTGAGTTTGTCTATTTGTTTTTTCAGAAGCTCTTAATACCTGTACACTGTTTATTTGTTGATCATATTCGTTGCTTCCGTTGCTTCCTCTGGGGTTCTTGTAAAAAAACTCCTTGTTCTCATCGAGAAATATCCAGATGTCTCCACGAGGAAGCGAACCTGGTACCTTTGACACGAGAGACGAGCACATACCTCTACTTCACAAAGTAGTAAACACAGATGCTCACATTGCTATAAAAGAGACTAGGGATATTGAAAACACCAATGATTACCATAGACTGTCCCAGGTTATGTCCAAATTTGTTTTCAAACAGGTGATAATAAGATGTTCACCTTATCCAGGTACCTGGCTCATCAATTATTCACCTTATCCAGGTACCTGGCTCATAAATTTGACGAAAACTTGAAAGGTGGTAATTAAGACGAGTGTTTAACTGGATTAGGATCTAACTTCCTTCTCATTTTCTACACCCATTCTCTCTCTTCCGTACCAAGCCTCAATGTTGTTGCACCTGATACTCTAGGGGAACACCATTAAGAAAAAGTTATACCGTCGATAACTCATAGTGATATTCTTTCCACGCACTTCCAGTTCTCCCCTCCTCCTTCTAGAGTGACCTATTCATCCGGTCAACCAGGTGTGTTTAATCTAACTGTGGTCTCCCATAACGATATGTTGCCGGGCCACATAACTTAACGATGTTTTCAAACCACACACCATGCCATCTCATCTAGTTTCTCTTGTACCCTTGCAATGTCCAGGTATGGCTTTGGATGTGAAGATCCAGAAACGATTGATTGAAACGATAGGCTACGGCGAAGTATACACAGATGAAAAGACCAAACTCTAAGGAAAATATAAATCTACTGCAACGAAACGATCTTCTTCTTCAAACGCTCCATATCAACCACTTGTTAACCACTCCGCGTGATTTGTATGTGATCTGAGCCTAATAGTGATTGTACGTTGTGCCAGCTATGCGCCTACATGTAGGCCAGCACATCCGATTTTCCGCGACGCTATTTATTTACTAGGGTAGCTACCCTAGATCCTACATCAGTCGCCTCTTACGACATGCCTTGTAGATCGCAGTGGTGCTATTCTTTGCTTCCCTGAGGGTCCCGGTACCACACGGGAGATCGAAACGATCAATGCACTATCTTTGATCTAAGAACGGGACATGTTGAAAATAAATTATCACGTAAACAGAATAAACTCCACATAACTATCACACAGTAAAGAAGGTGGGAGTCGGTACATAAATATGATACGGTACAGCATGTCCTGCATGAATGACTCTTTCTTTCTTTCTTTCTCGAATCCTGTTTGCCTCACAGCGTCATTTCAGGACTTGAACTACATAAAGTTAGATTAAGAGCTCCTCCCACCACACACCTCAGTTCATAATACTCTTTATACAAGTCTCCCACAAGTGCAGAAAACATGCAAACTCGGCAGGGGCTGCTCAAGAGTGAAAACTCGTAGTCCTGGTTGAAATAGAAGTCAGAATTACGGCATATCCTTTATAGGACGTTGCTATCAACCACAGTAAACGAGTCGTGGATTTTCTAGGCATCACTTATACGTTCAGTAGTTTGCCATTGCTTTCTGAACGGTGAGGTCTATTTTACCGTTCATCTTCTTCTTCTTCTTCTTTGCGTTCGTTCTTTACCACCAATTGTAATCACTCTTTGTGATATGTTTGATCTTTGCCAAGAACGTGTATACGTTGCACATTGGTTTGGTAGGCCCCTAAACGCATAGACTTCTACACGTTTAGGACATGTGCATCCGATTTCAGCCAAACCTCCTTAGTCGCCTCTTACGACATGCGTGGCAGGTAACAGTGGTTCTATTCTTTACACCCCAAATGTGGGCCCCGGTAACCACTCGGACGTTACCGTTCATAAAAACTACGGAAACTATTTTGCCTTCAAACTGTTCACCGCGGAGTTTGAACCAAGTACGCTTGAGTTGTGACCGAATCTCTATCTTCTAAGCTACAGACGCCCACGACTGGTTGACAAAATAAGTACCATGTATACATTTACTTTTCTCTATATTTTAAGAATGAGTTTGTAATGAAGAGTTCATGATGACTGCATAGCTCCTATATTTGATAATTGTGCTGTCTTTCAAATGTTACAATGTGTTTTTCTATATCTGTACTGTCGGACGACGATGAACCTCAGATATAGCAGCGGCACACTCGCCGTATACGGTCACTGGAGCAAACTTGTAAGAACTTAACGCACTACGTTTCTTTGCTTCTTAATACTTTCTCTTCTCATGCTCCATATTCTATATGTGTATATGTTAAATGTATATATGTTATATATATATATATTTGATTTTTATTGTTTCATCTTCTTTTCTTCCACTTCTTGTTTTTTTTTGCATTTATTTCGTTATTTGTTTTTAGTCACAGATTGTCATTTTAGAGTCTCTGGGAAGTTATTGTCTGATTCTATATGTTGTGTGTCGTGTAAGAAGTAAATTTCTTCATTTATGTTGTATCCTTTGCTTGATAAAGACCTTTTGGTCGATACGTTGCTATGTATCGTTATTGTTTTTGTCAAACTATAGTACTTTTTTTTACATGTTTCGCCATTGTTACATAATTTTACTGCAGTCTTGCCTGATATCGAGAAGAACTTTGTAAAACCCTGAACACTGAAAGGCACATAAGGAATAGACAATAAAAAGGGATATTGTATCTTGGCTTGGCGCAGAAAAGCTCACATGACTATGATGTTATCTTCGCTCTCAATTTTGTTTATTTTGTGCACTTCTTCAAAGAATTCTTCATTATTGTTGGCCTTCTTCTCTTCCGCCATTTACTTCTTTATACAAGTGTTGGTGGGGGGAAGGTGTTGGCATCTTATGTGTGCTTGTTCTAATGCATTTTGTAAGTTGTTATTCATTTTCTAAAGGGTGTTATTGATGCCGTCGCTCCATCTTTTGCGTGGTCTTCATCTTGCTATGTACTCGTTATTCGTTTTCTGAGTGGATCTCTGTGGTAGACGATACCAGAGCATTTTTGTCAGGTGTCCAAACCATTTAATCTTTTGTTCTTTTATGAATTGCATGACTGGTTTCACATCCAGTCTTCTGATTTGGTCTCTTATTGTCACACCTGCAGCTCTTTTAAGGCAGCTCGTCTCTGTGATTTTCCGCTCATTAGCTGCTGTTATTGGCCATGTTTGACACTGGTAACATAGTGTTGCTGCTGTTATTGGCCATGTTTGACACTGGTAACATAGTGTTGCTGCTGTTATTGGCCATGTTTGACACTGGTAACATAGTGTTGCTGCTGTTATTGACCATGTTTGACACTGGTAACATAGTGTTGCTGCTATTATGGCATGTTTGACACTGGTAACATAGTGTTGCTGCTGTTATTGGTCATGTTTGACACTGGTAACATAGTGTTGGCCAGAAAATCGTTCTTATAAGATTTGCTTTATTGTATCTCTTTATGTGACAGCAGTGGTGTTAACTGCGCCATTGTGTGCCTAACATGGCATATATATCTGTACAAATGTAGTAGTATCTTGTTCTTTTATTCTCTCTGTCATGATTCTTTCTGATTTTTAATTTATTCATTTTCTTCTTGCTAAATATGATTCTATGACTATTCACAACTTAGACCACAGTCCCCTGTATAGCAGTAAGGGGGCCAGTACTTGGACCTTCTAGTACGATTTCCTTAGCCCCCAAACGGTACCGTCTCTGACCTCTTTTATCAGAATAATCGATACTAGTTGAAACGGAGCCCACAGAGCGCGCTCACTGTAGTGTCTCGAGCCGGTGTCAGGTTGTCTCGGATTATGGCTTTCTGTATCTTCTTCTCCGTCTCCAGCAACTGGTTCTTTTAGTAATGATATTAAATGGACATAAAGTTCCGGAAGTAACGCATTAGCAGAGATGGAATCGACAGCAGGTCCTGACCAGTCAGGGCTGTGAGATATAGCCAGGCAGACAGCAGATTGCTAAACAAGAAAGAACCGTCAACACGTAACGCCCCCCTGATGACGCGATAAACCTTAAGGATACTTTCTAAATGTGTCCGTGGACGATCAAACGGTGGATAATTTACAGTTTGAATGTAGAATGAAGATCTGCAAGACTTTATAGACATACAAGGAAGATAAAGAAAACAGAGATAATAGCTGTTTGTAAGAAATAGGAAACATCGCTTTACAGTATCATAATAAACAACACATCATTGAAAATTCTTCTTTAACCACGTGTTGAAACCATTTTTTTTAAAAATCTGTATGTGATCTGAGCCTAAGAGCGACTGCGCGTTGTGCCAATTATGCACTTACAAGTAGGCCAGTACATCCATTTATACAACACTTTTTATTTACTAGGATAGTTTCTCTAGGCCCTCGGTCGCAGTGGTACTCTTCTTCTCTTCTTCTTTGCGTTCGTTCTTTACGACCAATTTTAATCACTCTTTGTGATATGTTTGATCTTTGCCAAGAACGTGTTATGTTGCACATTGGTTTGGTAGGCCCCTAAACGCATAGAATTCTACACGTTTAGGACATGTGCATCCGATTTCAGCCACACCTCCTTAATCGCCTCTTACGACATGCGTGGCAGTTAACAGTGGTTCTATTCTTTACACCCAAATTTGGGCCCCGGTAACCACTCGGGCGGCAGTGGTACTATTCTTTGCTTCCCTTGCGGGCCCTAGTACAACACGGACAACATTGAAACAAGTCCATCGATTGAAGTATATGGGGACTTTCTTAATACCAGATAACATATGTACAGCTGAGATAAGGAGTAGAATAGCTGAAGAGAACGCAGCTTTTATGCAAGTGATAACATATGAAATACACTGACATTGTGGAAAATGAGAACTCAAGTGTTATATCAACAATACTTATGTATGGCGAAGACCGTGCTGAATTCAGGTAAGGCCAAAGTTTTTCTGTAGTGGGCATATTAAAACTCTAACCTGAACAGCGTTGCGGCGAGTGCACGAGCCATTAAACGCACTCTCGTCTCATCTCTACACCACCTATAAGGCTGTACTACAGAGAGTAACGACTTATGTATGGTAGTGAATCATGGACAATGAACAAATAATCAATCTTTTTACCCTTACTTGGGGATCTAAATTCAAACTATTTCTGAAGCTAGCCTGAATGGTGAGGACACAGGGTGATAATGAAAGCAAGTATTAACGCAAGACCAATCAGATATTTCATACTAGTGGGAAATCATAGTGGACGGATATTAAAATAAATATGTATCAAATATGTGTGAAATATGTCAAAATACACCTCACCGTTCAGAAAGCAATGGTAAACTACTTAACGTAGAAATGGTGCATAGAAAATCAACGACTCGTTTACTTTGGTTGATGGCTACTTTCTGTAAAGGATATGCCCCGATTTTCATTTCAGATATGTACATATGTTTATGTATAAAGTATTACAACATACAATCAAATGTTCACAGAGTTTATATGTCAGTACGTATGTTACACAGAGGTTTATATGCAGTACGTATATTACAGGGTTATATATCAGTACGTATGTTACACAGAGGTTTATATGTCAATACGTATGTTACACAGAGGTTTATATGTCAATACGTATGTTACACAGAGGTTTATATGTCAGTACGTGTTAAAAGAGGTTTATATGTCAATACATATGTTACACAGAGGTTTATATGTCAATACGTATGTTAACAAGGTTTATATGTCAATACGTATGTTACACAGAGGTTTATATGTCAATACGTATGTTACCGAGGCTCAAGAAGGAGTAAATAATAGTAACACTGCCACCTAGTGCATGTAGTAATAAGCGATTGAGATAGGGCATAGGAAGCTAAAATGACAATACTGAGGTTTGTTTTGTAAGAACCCGTGGAGAACAAGAAACCAATGAATATGATTAATAAATAGACAGTGTACAAGTTTTAGGAGCTTCCGACAAACACAAATGACCGACCCAAACTAGGATTCGAGACCATTTTACCCTTATTGTACGGCAACCGTGACTAACCCAGCAATACAGGCGTTATTACGAGCACAACCAGCAAGCCATTGAAAACTAGTGGTCATGTTTACTACCTATGTGGCCTTTGACGAAATGAGAATTGTCTTGAGCTGCCCAAGATTTGAGGACCACTAGACGATAATGACATTAACATCTCAGCAAATAAAAAGCGTCGCAGAAATAAGATGTGCTGATCTACTTGTAGACGAGTACCTGACGTAACGAAACTTGTTCTTGTTCTTCGACGAACCCCAGGAATTGGGAAATTTCACTCGTTGTCCCATAGTGCAATGGGGCGGGGGCTTTCTTAAAACCCAGAAACTCGCTCTTAGGCTCAGATCACATAAAACTCACAAGGAGTGGTTTAACAAGTGGTTGATATGGCGTGTTTGAAGAAGAAGCGGAATATGTCATTACGACAGGTTCGATGATCTAGCGTGACAAATGATCTCTCGCGATCCCCGCTTAGACTGATGTACCAGAGTTTCTCATAAATTCTGCTGTTATTTTTAAGGTCTCCTTCCCTCCGTAAAGCTTTTCATTAAGCTGGGTGTTATTCAGCCAGGTCTTGTTTCTCAGGTCTGTCAGCAGTTGGTAGTCTTGCAGCAGATGCTCTGCCGTCATGTCCGTCTTTTCACACTGGCACATGCTAGTTGTGCCAATTTTAAATTTGTTGTAGATGTGTGCCCGGAGTCTGTTATGGCTGGTACGGAGGCGGAATATAACAACTTGTTTGCTACGGAATAGACCATAGTACCCAACTTAGGCGCTGTGTTGAGGATGGTCTTGCAACCATTTTCTCTTTATTGCCGATGGTTGATTTAGCACAACTGATCTGAAAGTCGAGAAGAAGCAGAAAAAGCACATAGGTGTAAATGTTGCGTGGCTTATATTAGCTACAATCATATCTACGCAGCTCATAGAAGTGTATTACGATATGTATCAATATATTAGTTAACATTAAATCTGTATTTTATATCTTTATATATTGATTGATTGTTAGGACCATCATCATTGCACTTCGATGATTAACCATGTGTGTCCCGATCTCTTTCTAAAACAGGAAGATCTCAGCTGCACTGCACGAACTCCGTAGCACCGGCGAGGGACCCCGATGTAATTTTGAAGATGGTAAACATATTTTTTGTAGGAATTTATTTTTAAAAATCTTTTCTAATGAATTTGGTCCTGGCTGCGACTTTCCAGCCTGCTCTTCTCGATTTTGAACTGACAAGGGTTCTTTTACGTGCTCAAATTCAACCATGTGACCTACGTTGTATTGTTCCTCTCAGATAGGACTAGGAACTCGATCTCACCTACACTGAGATCAGGGATATTTTAAAAAATGTCCGAATGGTTCCACAAAGGAGCGAACCGAGTTACTTTGACACGAGAGTCGAGCCTCTAACCTCTACACCACAGATACACCCTTGAAATAATTACTGTGAATCATCATTTTCACTTCTAAAAAGGTGGGGTCAAAAATAGTTATACAAAATAAACAAATAAAGGGACGAAATAGTTGCCCGATTTTCCAGTAGGTTATTAGACCAACAAATTACTTCCCTGATGTGGAAACCCAACAACTTTTGTTCCGTTGTCTAACAGGTTACATCTTTCAGTCCTCCATCAACGGATACGGAAGCTTGAAAATAGCACGGCGATAATTGGGTGTTTATTTTCTGGACAACTTGAAAGGAAGCGTTGTTGACTTTTAATCTCAGGAACAAAGAAAATCTGTTGAGGAGCTTGCGCAATATAGACTCGGTCACGGAGAGGCTTTTGTTGACAGACTTTCACAGCGTCGTTCCGTGGACAACCAAGGATCATGTTTACTGCCGCTGTGGCGTTTGGCGAAGTGACAATTGTCTAGAACTGCCAAGATTTGAGGACCACTAGACGATAATGACATCAACATCTCAGACATCTATGACGGAATCTAGTGATTTCACCGACCCACTATAACATCTCACATCCCCCGCGACAAGTTCTTGGTCGAGAATGAAACGAAGTCCATGGAATAACATAGAGAGACAGTATTATAAATAAATACAAGATACTAATAGAACAACAAAACGGACAAAGAGAACGTGTCTTTCTTCTCCATAGTCAGCGTGTGTGTCAAATCATTTGTTTTTGTATTTGTTCTACAAGCTGACATACTGTCTAAATCAGGGGCGTGCCGTGCTATGATACAGAGAGGCGGCTGCATCAGGCGGAACTGTAAGGGGGGCGACATAAGCAGTGAAATCAACATACATTTTGAACCATTCAATAAATAAAAAATCTTTACGCTACGCTTTTCTATGTGGGTCTATGTTATTTCGATATCGATGTTTACGATGTATGATGTATCGCACGCCTCAGAAGTTCAATAAACCAAACAAAACGTAGAAATCTGTCATCAATTCTACATTGTCTGCCACTCTAGACTACACATACCTAATGAACGATTTGGCTAAAGTTTAAAAGGGTTTTTAAGCCGAAGGATTGACTTCATTGCACCGGGTTTTACCCATACGGCTAGGTCCTTCTCCGTAAAAAAGGCACGCCACCTGTCGAAAGTATTGCACAAAGCACGAACTCCGTAGCTCCAGCAACAATCCTAATGGTCTGATTTTGCTAAACTTTACTTTAGAAGGGTCAAACTGTAGTTGATAGTTGATATCATTATTTTCAAGTAGCTTACATTTTCAAAATAAAAATAGAATTCGTACATTTCGAGCAGTTTAGAGGAAAGAAAAAAAACAATCCAATGTTATTTTTTTAAAAACTAACATTAAAAACATTTAAGGGCGCCATTTCGAAGACTTGCATCATACTGAGAAAATATACCGCAGGCCCTGGTCACCTCTCTCTCTCTCGCGATTGTTCTTAGGTCGCTTTTATCATTGGATTGTGACATATAAACAACCAAACATCAAGAACGGATGTACGTGCACAACCTTCAGTACGTATTGGAGCTGATGTTCAATGTCTACACAATGAGTCCAGTTCTCTGGATGTATGTTGTGTTTGTTAGTTCATCAAAGCTTCCAAACAGCTTTGTGTTGATGTCTGTCTCTGTTGGTCAGTGTTCTTTCCGCAGTTAATTCATCAGGTGACAATCTTGCAGGATGTGTTCAGCTGTCTGTGCGGTCTGTCCACAAGCACATGTGGGTAATGGAACTAGTTTTAGTCTGTGTAAGTTGTTGAGTCTGTTGTGTCCAGTTCTGAGTCGAAACAATATCACATGCCTTACTCTATCTAGATAGTGGTAAGTGTCTGTTTGCCGGTCTTCTTTTCTAATGGCCTTGATGAGCGTTTCTTTTCCTGGAAAGTGATTATTTGATTCCTTTGTTCCTGTGTTGTCTCCTTAGCTAGTTTGTCTGCTCTCTTGTTTCCTGATATGCCACAGTGTGCTGGTATCCACTACAGCACCACCCTTCTTATGATATTTAGCTCACTTAGTGTTTCTTTTAGTTCCGGCAGCTTTTCACTATCTAGGGCTTGCAATACTGACAGTGCATCAGTGAGGAATACAATCTGCTGACATTGACTTGTTTCACTATCTAGGGCTTGCAATACTGACAGTGCATCAGTGAGGAATACAATCTGCTGACACTATCTAGGGCTTGCAATACTGACAGTGCATCAGTGAGGAATACAATCTGCTGACATTGACTTGTTTCACTATCTAGGGCTTGCAATACTGACAGTGCATCAGTGAGGAATACAATCTGCTGACACTATCTAGGGCTTGCAATACTGACAGTGCATCAGTGAGGAATACAATCTGCTGACACTATCTAGGGCTTGCAATACTGACAGTGCATCAGTGAGGAATACAATCTGCTGACATTGACTTGTTGTGTTCTTTAGTGTTTTAGCTGTAAGGGCCTTGTGTTCTTTAGTGTTTTAGCTGTAAGGGCCTGTGTCTCAGCCGAGTAGTTTGAGCAGTCTGGGTAACTTATATGAACTCCTGCCCCTCCATTTCTCACTGCTCTAGTTGCTGATCCATCTGTCTATATTTGGATTCATGCTTCGCTTGGATATAGTTCTTGGATCATTTCACAGGCAACTGTTTTCTTTTGGAGCGTATTTAGCTCTCTTTGTGGATTGGTAGCTAGGGGATCTTGTCTCCCGTCGTCCAACGCGCTACGAACACGTTAGGCATACGGACATACTTGCTCAACTTCAACGCAGGACCTCCTTTTTATCGTAATGCACTCGTGAACAGAACGGCGTGGTACAGATTCGAAACCACAACCCTTGGCTCGCAAGGCAAGGGCTTAACCATTTAGCCAGAGAAACTCCTCTATATAAATAGCTCTACACAAGTTAACGTACATCACCGACTAATTATTATTATATTGTCCAGCAACAAAGTATTCATTGTACAACTCTAGGTTTTGCTTAGACACACAAACTAATTTTAAATAAAGCAAATTGAAAAACGAAATATTTACTGTTATTGTGTGAGGAAGCGCGCTCTCGTGTTATATTAAGTGTGTACAGAAGCGGCGCCCTAATGTGCCCTTCACGACTACACCGCTGCTCAAACTTTCATTAAATACAGGACTTATTTATGGGAGAGCAAGCAGCCTGGTTAATCGATTGTTCTTCTGGACTAGTGGTCAGTTACTCGTCAGTTGACCCTAGCCCAAGACAATAATAATAATCAGTTTCTCTTTCTCTTCTAAACTCATCTATTATTTTCTTTCTTTCTCTTCTAAACTCATTCATTATTCTCTGTCTGTCTCTACTAAACTCATCTATTATTCTCTGTCTACTCCGCCGTCTGTTTCTTGATGATATCTTCTTCTTCTTCCTTCTTCTTCGAACGTTCCATATTTGAAAACCTCTTGTTAAACCTCTCCTTGCGATTTGTATGTGATCTGAGCCTAGTAGGGATTGTACGTTGTACTAGTCGCCCGTGTAATGCCGGAGCCCGCAAGGGAAGCAAAGAATGGTACCACTGCGACCTACAAAACATGTAAGAGGCGACTGATGTGGGATCTAGGGAAGCTACCCTTGTAAATAAAAAAGCATCACAGAAATCAGATATGCTGGCCTACTTGTAGGTGCATAACTGGCACAACGTACAATCGCTCTTATGCTCAGATCACATACAAATCACACAGAATGATTAACAAGTGGTGGATATGGAGGGTTGGAAGAAGAAGAAGAAGAAGTTGTACTATTTATGCAAGTACTTCCGATTTCTGCTACGCTTTTTATTTACTATGGTAGCTTCATAGGCCTCTACCTCAGTCGCCTCTTACGACATGCCTTGTAAGTCGCAGTGTTACTATTTTTTTTTTATTCCCTTGAGAGCCCAGGAAACACGCGGGCGCTTTATAATATTAAAACTTCCAGACAAGTGTAGTTATTTTCTTAACTCAAACGTACTGAGGTTGGTGTAGTACGGTTGATGATTGTCAGTGAGTTATACAAACATCTTTTAACATTCATGTATTCTTTCATTCATTCATTTAAATTGTTTCCATGTCCATTGTTTACATCTACCAGGGACGCCTAGGGTATGTGTATAATACATATGGCCTAGGAAGGTACCTAGTAAAAAAAAAGCGTCGCAGAAATCGGATGTGCTGGTCTATTTGTAGGCGTATAACTGGTACAACGTACAACCACTCTTTGGCTCAGATCCCGTACAAATCACACAGAGTGGTTAACAAGTGGTCGATATAGAGCGTTTGAAGTAGAAGAAGAAGAAGGCTGTATCTACATTTTATCGTCGGTTTCTGATAGGACTAGAGACTTGTTTCCCCTACATTGAGATCAAGGATCTCTGAACAAATATGGCGATGGCTTCACGCAGAAAATGAATCAAATACGTTTAAAGCCAGAGACTAGCCCCTCAGGCTACAGAGACCCCCGTGAATCCCATAATATTTACTTAACGATTCAATAATAACCGTTAATTTCTAAACACATTTCAACACACTTTCAATCACCAGGCTTTTATTATCCACTTCGCTAGTCACACCAAGCACTTTTCAATTGAGAAAACTTGCCATAAGAAAACAGCTCGTCTTCTTAAGCTAACCTGCGCTACATTCTCGAGCCCAGTGTTCTCCCTACCCGCTGGTTTGTAAATCAGACCCCAGTAGATTTAATTATGGACGTCCATTTTGAATATCCACAGGAATAGACCGAGGCGGTGCGAGTGTGAAAATGTGTGTAACATCATGTAAAGAACACCGCTGTTCTGAGTGATGTATTGTCTGTGAAATCCAGAGTTGGTGTTGGGAGAACGACATGTAGATTGATAGAACAGTGTGCTCATAAATTCAATCCTGTTGCGAAGAACAAATGTTCCAAAGGTGGTTGTAGAGAACACGTGGCAGGAGGTGAGGTTTGATCGGTGGAAGGTGTGGGGAAATTGTTGTTGGTTTAATTGTTGTATTTGCTAAGTGGTGGAAAGGGTGCCATTAATATTTGCGAATCAGAAAACCAATAAGAGGACGCTCCTTGACACAAATAAACTAATTAATTTTTTTGTTGTACTTTAGGCATTACTTTTCATTGCCTCTGTGCACTGTGAACAAACATGTCTCCATTAATTCATTTGGCTTTAATTAAAGCCTGTACCTTCTTCTTTTGTCGTCACACTGCTACCGGGTTGTTGCCAGTGTCGTCACACTGCTACCGGGTTGTTATCCAGTATCGTGATTTTCTGTCTTTTGTCTTGCGCTGTTCTGGTGGCTTGGGTGATTGTTATTTTTGCTTTATGACAGGATTCTTCCATGCCATCAAACCATCTTTTTCGTGGTCTTCCTCTCGCCTTCTTTCCTGATGTTTTGTTGTAGAACACTCTGTATACTGTGGAGTTCGGATGCATTAAGTGACCAAACCACTTCATTCTTCGTTTCTCAGTGTAATTCAAACAAGGTTATGTGCCAACTTTCTTTCTTATACTGATGTTGGTGGCTCGTGTCTGTTCTAAAGTTGTTGGTAACTTTTCGCAGGCACCGCATTTCACATGTATTTTTGTTTGCGACTGCACTTTGCTCATTTTCCATGTTTGGCCCTAATAACACAAAGTTGGTATGAAATTGTTGTTGATCATCTATTGTTTAGCTGTCAGTGAGAGTTGTGTGTGCCTTAACAAGGGAGCTAGCTTGTAGGTTACAGTATCGCAAGTTACGTATACTGATAGATGCGGCCTGACGGGAATACCATGAGAGAAACCCCAGTACAGGATCAACAAACACAGAACGGAAGTTGTTAGTCTAAACATACTGAAATTATATGCTTAGAGGAGATCAGAGAAATTATGGACATGTCCGATGTATGATGAAGATGATCCTCGAATGAACAATCAACATTAGAAACGTATGCAATCAAAGAAGTCTCTGTATCCTTTCTTTCTTTCGTCCGCTTTCAACTCAGACGAAGTTTCATCTCTGAAACTGATTTTTGCGTGAAAATCCGTTTTCCAATTTCTTACAATGGCAGCAGCGTGCACATTGTAAATTACTTTACACTGGCAGCCGTGTGCTCAATGTACTCGTAATTAGTATTCCTCGCCATACAGGCAGATTTTCTCCGACTTCAGAGGTACTCACGTTATCGTCCTGAGTAAGACCAGGGGACTCGAACAAATGCCGGACAGTAGGTTCGAACCCGAGCTATGAGGCGTCTCACAGCTAGCAGGCCGAGCTACTATCAACTACTCTAGGCAGTCCCCAAAAGAAGACTCTGTATAATTACTTGAATTCTCAGTAAAATGTTAATTCTAATTTGTATGTTTACTGGTCAACACGATCTTAGAAAACCAAGACTTTTTCATATATTAAAAAAAAACTGTGTCTTAACATTAAGATGTTTTAGTCTCCAAAAAAACCACAAACAGATCAAAATAAACAGTGTTTATCATGAGTATAGTTATTGTTTTTCTGTATAGTTACTGTTCCAAATCAACATTGCTACTTTTCTTTAATATAATTACTTTGCTCAGTATGTCCCTGTACAGTAACACTCTGTACGTAAACACGGCAACTTAGCAAAGCTCATTTCAGTTCAAACACAGCAACACTATTGAATGTAAATAGAACAACACTCTAAATTAATGGGTTTTTATTTAATTAGTCAGATCATCCTCATTGTGCAAGAAACACATCCGTAAGTGCTCAGATCTAATCTTCAATATATTCATCAGCACACATCGACTAAAACTATACATCTATCCATCAGAAAAGTTGCAAACTCAACAAAACTCCACCTCAAGACAACTCAACAAAGCTCTATTCAAGACCAAAAGCCCCCAAGTCAAAGAGCTCCACTCAAGACCAAAGGAAACTCAACAAAGCTCCACTCAAGACAAAACTCCAAAACCCCCAAGAAACTCCCCCCATTCACAAGCCTTAAAAAACAAGCTAGCGAGCGATTGCTATGAAAATATTGCTGAAGTTGCCGACATCTGAACAAGTATCTTCGGCTGCTGTTATGGTTATTTTTTTCAACCCATTTATCCAGTCATGATGTATCCGCTTACAACCTGGGCGCCTCATTTATAGTTCTAAGCGTACATGGCTGTAACGAAGATACGTCTTCTGAAAAGACCAGCTCTTTAATTACTTAGCCAAGTCAATGATCACATTAAGAAACTGAAACCTTATAGAAGACATGTACAGAAAACAATAGATAACTTCTGTGAATTCAACCAAAATATTTTTTGGTTTAAACACATAACGACATGTTACATTTATCTTGTGTGTAGATTAACTTTTCTCTCCTTCATCTCATTGTAAAACGATATTGCTGCACAATTCTTGGCAGAATGTTAGCCACGATTAGAAGGTATAATACCAGGATAAGATATGAGACTTCTGATGAATGTATATCTGGCGCTGACAATATGACGTGTGAATATCTTTAACTAATGTGTCTAACATAGGAGGAGCTGAAGAAATTAATATGAAAGTCTCAACAACCTGAGATTACTGATTTCTTTGAAAATTTTCAAGGTGACTTCTGGGAATTTCTTCTGCGTTCTGACTAGATTGGGATTTCGGATTCTCTAATAAAGGCAGCCGTCTGCCTCAGATTATCAAGCAACACCATAAGTTTGTCTTTGATGCTAGTGTAAGTGGGCCCCTCTTTCTTCTCAAGTCTGCATTCTGGGGACAGTTCTGTAGGATATAATTACTATGATTTCTGCTTCCTTGTTTGTGTCGACCTCTTCCTGCAGTAAGTTTTGGCCAGCCTTGTGAGGTTAGGTCTGACATTCTTACTGCGTGGCTAAATCTCTGAGACAGATTGGCGACCGTAGAATCCGTTATCCCATTCCTCATTGCGAGGGTTCGTTGCACCATGTTATGGGCCTTATGGCCTGGTGCATCCGTTTTCTGCAAGCATTTGTTTCGGGTTAGCATTCCCTAGCGGACACGTGCATCCGATTTAAAGTCAAACCTCATTAGTCGCCTCTTACAACATGCATGGCAGGTAACAGTGGTTCTATTCTTTACATCCCATATTTGGGCCCCGTTAACCACAAGGGCGACTTCTGAAAATACACGAAGGTGAAGAATTTATATGTGCAGCTTCTGATATTGGAAAGTAGAGATACTACCCACAACTGCTTCTTTTAATTTACAATGAGTAACATCATCAGCAAGCTGCCCGTATTCGTTTTGTATTCTCAACTACAGTCAGCATCATTCTGAATTCTTTGAACTCATATATACACTTTGTGCGCATTGTCCGATAGAAGAAATATTTATATAGCTGCTAGTGTGTTGTTACTAACTTTATAGAAGCACATTAAATCATTTATATAGCTGTTAGTGTGGTGTTACTAACTTTATAGAAGCACATTAAATCATTTATATTGTACCACTGTGCCGCTCGTGTGGTGCCGGGGTCCGCAGCAGAAGCAAATAATAGTACCACTGCAACCTATAAGGTATGTCGTAAGAGGCTACTAAGGTTTAGTTTAGTCGTCGGATCACCATCACTGCACGTCGAACAAATTAGTCCATAAGTGCTCCGATCTCTCTCAGTATGTCCATCAGCGTGTGGCGACTAACGACACCAGTTCTTTGTTGGTTTACAATTCTTCTTTGTCTGCCAGCATAGCGTTCTTGTCGAGCTACACCACACTTAACTTTGAGTTCTTGCAGTCTGGTTAGTGTTGTAGATTCACCGCTATTACGTGAATCATGTACACGTCCTCTCTCCCTTAAGGAATTTATAATATCAGCCTGGTCCATTGCTCGTCCGCTTTGGACAGCAGCCATACCTGCAAGCCTATCCGCACGTTCATTCCCCTTACACCTGCATGCCCTGGCACAAAAATAAAACTGATCTTGTCAGCTTAGACCTCCCCAGCGATTCTATCCAATGTCTCTTAGCCCATCCTGTTTCAATCTTCCTGAGCATATTCATTGAGTCACTGAGAAAACATGCATGGATAAAAGTCTGTGATTCTAGCCAAATCATCGCTTTGGTAACCGCCATGATTTCCATAGTGAGACTAAGGTATGGGCCCAGATATGGTACTCTAGTAAATAAAAAGTGTTGCAGAAATCCGATGTGCTGGCCTACTTGTAAGCGCATAACTTACTCAGCGTACAATCGCTCTTGGGCTCGGATCACATACAAATCACACAGAGTGGTTAACAAGTAGTCGATATGGAGCATTCGAAGAAGAGGAAGAAGTAGCACGGTGTTAGATTTAATTATCATAAAAGAGGTCATCAGAACTGACCCATGTCGATTGACTATAATAATAATAATAATTCCTCTCGTACCGTTATAAGTTACTTAGGGCCTGCAAGTAATTTCTCCATACCGCTCTATCCTGGACAACTCGCTCAATCTCCTCCATGGAACTGAGATCGATATTTCCTGCCTCTCTCAGCAAAGTTCGTTTCGAAAGAATATGCACTAAAGTAAACAGTAACTGTTAATTATTCTGTGTAGTTTGTATAAGACACAAGTTTTGAGGGCACTTTGGGATTTCATCAATCGCGTTGTCTATGTACAGTCGCTTACATCAATCGCGTTGTCTATGTACAGTCGCTTACATCAATCGCGTTGTCTATGTACAGTCGCTTACATCAATCGCGTTCTCTATGTACAGTCGCTTACATCAATCGCGTTGTCTATGTACAGTCGCTTACATCAATCGCGTTCTCTATGTACAGTCGCTTACATCAATCACGTTCTCTATGTACAGTCGCTTACTGAGAAGAATTTTGTTCATTGATTGACAGGACCATCATCATTGCACTTCGATGAATAATCATGTGTGCTCCAATCTATTTCTGACACAGGAAGATCTCAGCGGCAGTGCACGAGCTCCGCTGCCCCAACGAGGGTGTCCGATGTAATTAAGAAGATGATGAAAACATGTTGTCGGAATTTGATTTGTTTAATCTTTCTAATGAATTATTCCAGTCTGATCTTCTCGATTTTTTACTGTCGTTGGTTCTTGTACGCGCAACCTACGTTTTATCGTCTGTCTCCGATAGGACTAGGAACTCGATCTCACATACACTGAGTTCAGGGTTTCTGAAAAATATTCATATGGCTCTACGCAGTGGTGGCTCCTGATCAATTTTGTTGGTTGGGCTAGACATTTTTTTCCGGATAAACCATGGTTTTTTAAAGCTATATTTTAATGTATACTATAATAAATAGACGTTATACTTTATTTTTGGTGGGGCCGTCGCCACTGGCTCCACTGAGTAACCCAACCGAGTACCTTTGCAACGAGAGGTGCGAGCACCTATCCTCCTCTACGTCACAAATATCCCTTCAGAAGAACTAGATATCTTGTTACGGTATCTGTAGCTAATTGGTTAAGTCGTTACCTTACTTTCCGAATTCGTGAGTTCAAATCCGCTGTTCTGTCAAAAGTGTACATTTTCCCGGAGATTCTCAAGAATTTAGCCGGAGCTTTGGAGTTTATGCTTTGTGCAATATTCTCGGCTGGTCACGTGCCATTTCTGCGGAGAGGGGGCCGAGTCACATGGAAAAAACCCGGTACAATGAAGTCAATTCTTCGTATTTAAATAACTAGCAGATCTGGTCATGTATTTCCTCTTTGTGGTTTCTGGGTGTCTGGAACTAGGTAAATGAACAAATTGAAACAATTTCTTTCTCCTGGATTCACTGACCATGTTTGTCTCTTTAGTACTGCCGATATCTTTACTAGTTCAAACCATGAACCAACTTCAAACAAAAAGCAGACGTGAATATCTAAAAACTCTAAACACTGGCAATATACCGAAACTAATAAAATGGCGTGAGGTCATTCACAAACGCTCACCCCGTTTCCATAGGGACTTCTAATCATTGGGGTGACCACAGTTTAAACAGCCAGACGATGACCCAGCTCGCCAAGGTCTCGTCTGCGCGTGGGGACATCAAAGAGGGGCCATAACGTTGGACAGCTCGTGGTCAAGAGGTGCTGAATTCTCACATAGTTCTCTCAGATAATTCAGTCTTCCCTTTCTTCCTTATATTTATCTTCAAGTCTGTCGCCTTCATTATACCCTGTTATCAGAACAATCATTTGTTTCTTCTAATGTCTGGCTGTTGTTTTTAGATGAACTCACCGAGCAGCAAATGGCGATAGCGATTGTTCACAGCGAAACCGGAACACTAGCTTATAGCTTTATAAACTTGCATAGCCTTCTTACACTTCTAGAATGAGGATTTATCGTCTCAACAATAGATCATAAATCCAGGCAGAGAAGAGCGGATAATAATGTTCCAGCCATTAGTTTGATATGGGCGGACATAATGGCGCTGATGATGTTCACAAGAGGCAGTGTGCTATCAATGCGACCGGACAGTGGTCTAACGTCTGTGTAGCGGCTAGCAGGTCGCGTCTGTTTCCTTCTGGTACATATACATATATATATACACACACACACAGAGAACTGTGTGTAATGTTGAACACATAATAAACACACATGATTAATGTGTAATCTCTGCATGGTGTTAGTTCTGATTTTTTTTTTTTGCGTTTGTTGACATACACATTCTGATATAACTAAATCTTCTTCGAACACACCCGACCACTTGTTAAACTCTGTGATTTGTATGTGATCTGCGTTGTGCCAGTTATACGCCTACAAGTAGATCAGCGCATTCGATTTCTGCGACGCTTTTTATTTGCTAGATAGCTTCCCTAGGCCCCTACTTCAGTCGCCTCAGATGTCTGGTAGGTCGCAGTGTTACTATTCTTTGCCCCCATCCTTCCCCATTCCTGGGGCCCGGCAACACAATGGCGATTCTTAAAACAACATTAGCAGTTTCAAAATTCAAATATTTATTTTGTGCATTTGTGCACAATTTTAGATAGAAATTACATGTATATATAATTTTTCTTGAACGAATGTTGTTCGTAAAATCTAACTAACAAACACATATATCTATCACATGAGCATTTGAAATGTATCCAAATAATTAGTTACTCAAGTTAAAACAGTTCAGTAACATTTTGAAATTGTAAACTTAGATGTAACATTTCCATTAATCTTGTAAAGCATACACTTCAAGAACTGTTGGGTACGAATGAAATCTGAAATTACCAGCTTCCAGCAAATATGAGATTCGGTTTCAGAAAGATATGTGTAATGTGTTACATATTACTGTCTGTCTGAAGTCGTTTTTCTAAGCAGACGGGAACGATTAATTTTGGTATATGTTTCTTGTAGAGCTCTCTCTCTCTCTCTCTCTCTCTCTCTCTCTTATTCAATATGCAGTTGTGTAGAAAGGTTGGTCACGCAAAAGATAGATTACAGAAATAACAGAAGTAGTTCTTCTTCTTCTTCGTTTGATCTACATCATCATCAGGTACCGTGCCGGCTGGCGTAGGCGATCATGGATCTCCACAAATCTCTATCTTTGGTGTTTGCTATCAACTCAGATGTTGACGCTCTACCGTGCCATGAATTCAGGCTATCCAAAATTTTCTCTCTCTGTCTTCCTCTGTCTCGTCTACCCTCGATTTTACCAGTTCTCCCAATGTGTTCCAAACCTCCCCTCCTCATCACATGTCCGAAAAATGATGACTGCCTCTTTCTTATATTGATGATAAGCGTTCTCTGTATCGTGATCTCATTCAACACTTTGTCATTTTAGCAGTCCATGGGATTCTCATCACTCTTCTGTAAAACCACATCTCTGTGGCCCTCATATATTTTTTCAATCTGTATATTCATTGTCCATGACTCGCTTCCGTATGTCAGTATGATCTACAGCAACAACCTGTTAAACCATTCTCTGTGGTCGGTTTCTGATTTGCGCCTTAGTGAGTGTGTGTAAGCTCGTTGTGCCAGCTAGACGCCTACGTACAAGAAGGACGGCACTGCTGGTTTTTAATGCTTTTTGTGGGGTTCGTTTCCGTAAATAAACCCTTCAAAACATAAAACCTAGGGTAATCCAACCCCCAAGTCGAGTCAGATAGCCCCGCTAGACTTTGACAATGTGTGCGTGTTGTGTGTACGTTGTGTGTGGATTGTGTATTTTGAAACGACCATATATAACTGGACACATAAGAGTGAACTCACGCAATACATGTGACTGAATCACTACAAAGTTCAACAATTCGAAGATTTACATTCAGATTCGTTCCTTAGTTCCCTATAGAGTCGGATAAAATTTGCCTGTATAGCGAGGAAACCAATAAAACGGTAAGCAAGCTTTCACGCAAAAATCAGTCAGAATCGCCATACTAGGCTACGCCTAAATTCGTAGCGGGCGAACGCAGAAGAAGTTCATTAGTTCATGCGTCTTGCATTAGTTCATGCGTCTTGATGGCAATGAATGAGCAGACATGCTGGTGGGTTATGTCACTATATCGGAGAGGGAGAAGAAACAGTCAGCAGATGAACAGAGATAACATTCTGAACGCCCTTGTAAAGTGTGGCTGAAAATCAGAATTTAAGCGAAACCAACTCACATCAATAGCTGCTAGATTGCAATAGCTTTGAGTGCAGATTGGAGTATTCAGAAAACAGCAGCACAACAGACGTATGGGTAGGTTCATCAATCAACATTGAACTGGTAGGTAAGTCGTTGCGCGCTGTTAAAGTATAGAAGAGAAGATCAGAGTAGCTATGAACATGTCTGAAGTGTAATGTCGATACATTCCAAACTGAAACTTGAACTGAAAGGACGTGTTATGTATAACCTTCATAACAATTTATTTCTTACAAAAAAGAGACAAATGATAAAACTGTATTCCATAGAATGCTTCTTTAATGTCAGTGAACATGGCTTTATTGATAACTTATGCATGTACATTTTCTCATGAACATATTTGAGAGAATATATTTTCACTTCATAATAAACTAAAAAAAAATAAACCCCAGCTTTTTAACGCTAAACGTTCAGTAGTTTGCCATTGCTTTCTGAACGGGTGGTGCCATCGTCCTTTTGTAAAAATCCACGCGAAACAATTTGCAACCAAACTGTCCGCAGCATGATTCGAACTCAGAACGTCGGGGTTAATAGACCGAATCCCTTTCCAATAAGATTGAACCAATATACAGAGCTAAACATGGACAATGAGCATGCACAGTCGAAAAAAATAACTACATGTTAAATGCAATGCCTGCGAAAGGTTATCTACGCCAGAAAAGTCAGTCACCAACATCAGCATAAGAAAGAAAGTTTGGACAGAATATTGCTTGAATTGCATTTAATAGAAATGCAACCAAACGCAACTGTATACAGAGTCTTCTACAACAGAACAACAGGAAAGAAGGCGAGAGAAAGACCACGAAAAATATGTTAGATAGCATAGCAGAATCCTGTCAAAAAGCACCCAAAAAAACTACCCGGGAAGCCACTAGAGCAGCGCAAGACAAAAACATAAAACCACAACACTGTGCAACAACCTGGTAACAGTATGACGACAAAAGAAGAAGAAACTACTCAAATAAACAAAGAAAATGTATATAATACTTTTGATTCCTTTTCTTTTTAAAAATGTAATTTTTAATCCCATGAGATTATTGTGTTTCTTCCCGATTCTCTACTCTATAGCTATGTCAATTGTCAACCCGCTGTTTTTGGGGCGTGTTAATAACAGAGCTGCTTTATCTTGCGACACACCTCTTGCCCCGCCCATTTACTACTTATCCGACGGCCACCTATGGTTCTTAGAATGGCTGACAGTGGATGATTGATTGTGACATGGTGTCAATCAGTTGATGAGACAAGAAGTAATGTCTGACAAATATAAAACAGCTAGTTTTGGTTCTACATTATCTTCTTTTGTCTATTGTCTTTCCCCAGGTGGATCCCAAAGGGGGATGATGGAATTGGTTGTCCACTCTTGCCGTCTTTCTTTCAATTTTTTCTTGTCTTCAATCCTATTTTGTCTCATAGCGTCAGGAAAATACGAGATTTCTAGAACGAGCCCTTGTGTGCGCTTCATAAATAGTGTCTTTCGTCGCCTCTGTTATCTCTGAGGTCCATCTTGTGCGTGGCCGACCGTTTGCTTTGTATACATTGTATTGGAGCAGCATTGCTCTTTGAGGTGCACTGTCTGTTGATAATCTGCGTACGTGGCCGAACCACTTAATTTGTTGTTTCTTGATGAAGTTTAGTACTGATGTTGTTGTACTCACTCTTTTCCTGCCTTTTAACTCTTACAGTTTAAGTATGGAATTTCTAATAATTTTCTTATTCTCCTTAACTCTTTGGGACCAGGAGCCACACTAAGTGGCGTTTTACTCTATAATGCCTTTGCCTAGTCCACTAAGGTTAGCTACACAGTATTGTCCATATTCTATATCTTTTTGTGATTCTATATACTAACTATGAGTGTCTTCTGTCTGTCTTAGTCCAATCTCATGTTGTGATATGATTATTTGTGTGTGTTTCACTGTCTATCCAGCTGGTTATTAGGTATACTCATAGTGAGAGAGAGGGTGTGAGTGGATACATGTGTATATTCTGTTTCAGTTTGGAATATCTTCATTGCACTCCGGACATGTCCATATGTGCTCCGATCTCCTTCACAATATCTCCAACAGCGTCCAGCGACTGATCGTATCAGTTCTATTTTGATTGATGAACCTACTCGTATGCCTGCTGTACTGTTCTTTCCTTGCCACACCAATCTTCAAACCCAGTTCTCGCAATCTAGTAGTTGACGTGGATTGGTTTAGATGAAGATCTTCTCTGCGGCCACACTCTATGAGGGCGTTCACGATGTCAGCTCTGTCCATTGGCTGGCCCTCTGATATGGCGGCAGACCCAACCAGCCTGTCTGCTCTCTCAACGACACCCATGTGCCCCGGAACAAAGACAAGTGTAATTCTGCAAATTGTTGACGCCTGCAGTGATTCAGTCCATTGCCGCCCCGAACCGGCGTCCACCTTTCGGATCATACTCAATGAGTCACTCAGAATGCACGCATGAGTGTAGTTTTGTGACTCTAGCCAGAGTAGTGCATTGGTCACCGCCAGTACCTCCATTGTCATGCTGCTTGTTGTCATACTAAATGCACCACTGGCTTCCTTGACCATTCTGCCACATGAGCTTGCAGAGAAGGTCCATGCAGACTTTTCGTGACGAACTACCGATCCATCCGTGTGAATCACAACGTCGTCTGCATTGCAGTTTTCATCGATAATGTGTATGCTCATAGTGAAAGAAAGAGTATATGTGGGTACGTGTATATTCTTAGCTACAACGAGAGAGTGTGTGTGTGCTATATAAATCAACACGTGATCTTCTTTGACATAAACTTTGCTGAGAGAGGCAAGAAATATCGGTCTCAGTTCCATAGAGGAGATTGAGAGAGAGTTGCACAGGATAGAGCGGTATGGAGAAATTGCTTGCAGGTCCTATGTAACGTATAACGGTCGAGAGTAATTATTATTTTACTTTAACAAAAAAACGTTCCCATTATTCATATACATTTTTGCCGATCCAGAAGCACTTGAGCTTTCAGCTCTTCAGCTCGGTGCTATGAACATCGTAACCCTTCGGTTTGGTGCCACAAACACCGTAAATCTGGAGAGCCTTTGACTTTTCTACCAGCCCGCGGAATTGAACCGCAGTCACATGGGGCTTTTCACCCGTCGTCCAACGCGCTACGAACACGCTGGGCAGACGGACATTCATATACATACAGACATACAAACACGAGGACAGACAGAGAGATAGTTGAATATGCATAAATTGATGTATGGGTAAATGTACAACTTCTATAACTGCTGCTTGCAAAGTACGTACTTGTATAATGTCAGTTATCCATTCTCCCATCCATGTTGAGAAAACGAAACATTATTGCTTGTAAGATGAGAAACAAAACCAACAGTTGGTAAGTCAGGTCTGTCCCAGTTATATACTTCTTCTGGGTCAACTTCTGCTATGCGTCTGGTATGTGTCCTAAACAGGGCGGTGCGCTTGAGGTCTTCACACCACCCCAGTGTGTTCTGATGGGTTGTTTTTGTTGGCCAAATTTCCATTCTTAAGCTCCTGTTATATCATCTCCCGTTCTTGTTTACTCCTTAAGAACAGCAGTTCAATATCCCAGGTCTTGGTTTTTTACAATAACGTTGATGGTAAACTCCAGCCAGAAGAGACAACAAACTTGCATTGACGACCTAGCCCACAGAGTAAGTCAATAGGAACCAGGAACCCTCCTATCGACGCCTGACAAAACATCTGTCATTTCAAGGCAGACACCTGACTGTCTATCAATTGCAAGTGAGTGACTTACGTCACAATTTCTGCTTATAACTTAAGAGGATTATTAAGGCTGTCATTAAAGCTCGATCTCAGTGTGAGTATTAACAACGTTTCCAACAGATTGCATCCGCTCTGGACATTCTGCGCGAGCATCAATGGTCAGTATAGTGACACATTAATTACGACAACAAGACATCTTCAATCAATGCTAGACAAAAGCTATCTGTGACGCGGTGCTGATCTCCTTGGTGACGTTTGACCTCCTGCCTGTTCTTGAATCGACGTGCTGTTAAAATGACACTGACCGATCACTGACAACTACAGTTGTTTTAACTGGACGATTGTAAGATATTTTACTTGACGCCAGAGGAATCTCATCCAGACCAGGTTGTAATTGAATGTCCTAACTTTGTGGAAACCCGTTTTGACTTGTCCATCACACAAGACACTGACAACAATTAATTTTTAAATTCGTTTAAAAGTAAAGGATTGAGACTTAATTGCATAGAGATTTTCTGATATTCTCCTTCTTCTGCCATCTCTGGTCATGCGTTTAATTCATTTTGGACCACCAACTGAGCAATCATCTTCATTTCTTTCAGGTTTCATCAAAGCGGAACTATCAGGTCAACTGGGTATACTGTATATATATATATATATATACTATACGCCCGAGTGGTTACCAGGGCCCAAATTTGGGGTGTAAAGAATGGAACCACTGTTACCTGCCATGCATGTCGTAGGAGGCGACTAAGGAGGTTTGGCTGAAATCGGATGCACATGTCCTAAACGTGTAGAGGTCTATGCGTTTAGGGCCTACCAAACCAATGTGCAATGTATACACGTTCTTGGCAAAGACCAAACATATCACAAAGAGTGATTAAAATTGGTAGTGAAGAACGAACGCAAAGAAGAAGAAGATATATACTATATTCTATACTATATACTATACTATATTCTATACTATATACTATACAGTATTTATATATATATATGGCTCTGTTCATCTGCTCAGAAATGGCATGAACACTGCTAAGATTTGTGCATGAAGCACACGCCCATGTGGTACCGGGTCCCGCAAGGGAAGCAAAGAATAGTACCACTGCAACCCACAAGGCATGTCGTAAAAGCCACTGATGTAGAACCTAGGAAGCTACCTAGTAAATAAAAGGCTTGAAGAAATCGGATGTTGGCCTACTTGTAGGCACATAAATGACACAACGTACAAACGCTCTTAGGCTCAGATCACAAACAGATCAGACAGAGTGGTTAACAAGTGGTCGATATGGGGCGTTCGAAGAGTAAGAAGAAGCATCAAGCACAAATTCTGTAACTATTGTAACTAGACCTCTGAAAGATGTAACTATCTTAGAGACCTCTGAAAGATGTAACTATCTTAGAGACCTCTGAAAGATACACAAATTGTGTAACTATTGTAACTATCTTAGAGAACTCTGAAAGATGTAACTATCTTAGAGACCTCTGAAAGATGTAACTATCTTAGAGACCTCTGAAAGATGCACAAATTCTGTAACTATTGTAACTATCTTAGAGACCTCTGAAAGATACACAAATTGTGTAACTATTGTAACTATCTTAGAGACCTCTGAAAGATGTAACTATCTTAGAGACCTCTGAAAGATGCACAAATTCTGTAACTATTGTAACTATCTTAGAGACCTCTGAAAGATACACAAATTCTGTAACTATTGTAACTATCTTAGAGACCTCTGAAAGATACACAAATTCTGTAACTATTGTAACTATCTTAGAGACCTCTGAAAGATGCACAAATTGTGTAACTATTGTAACTATCTTAGAGACCTCTGAAAGATGCACAAATTCTGTAACTATTGTAACTATCTTAGAGACCTCTGAAAGATACACAAATTCTGTAACTATTGTAACTATCTTAGAGACCTCTGAAAGATACACAAATTCTGTAACTATTGTAACTATCTTATAGACCTCTGAAAGATACACAAATTCTGTAACTATTGTAACTATCTTAGAGACCTCTGAAAGAAGCACAAATTCTGTAACTATTGTAACTATCTTAGAGACCTCTGAAAGATGCACAAATTGTGTAACTATTGTAACTATCTTAGAGACCTCTGAAAGATGCACAAATTGTGTAACTATTGTAACTATCTTAGAGACTCCTGAAAGATACACAAATTCTGTAACTATTGTAACTATCTTAGAGACCTCTGAAAGATGCACAAATTGTGTAACTATTGTAACTATCTTAGAGACCTCTGAATGATACACAAATTCTGTAACTATTGTAACTATCTTCCTAATCTATGTTTTATTCCGTCATCTGTCTCTCCTTAGATCAGATCCTGAGACCGTTCTGTCTTCCCCAACTATCCTTTGGTGTCTTACAGACGGGACAGAAGTCTTAATGATATGTTGGTACACAGTCGCCTTAAGTCCAATATCCAGACTCATTTTGGCACTGTCCAGTGTGGTCGTCGGCGTTGCAACACGTGTGCTTATGTGATACAGACGCGTACTGTATCTTTTCCTTTAGGCACGTTTCTTATTGACGATGGGTTCCACATGCGAGTCCCGTAATCTTATCTATGCCATTATCTGTAAGCGGTGTAACAAGGCTTATATCGGCGAGACAGGCAAGAGGCTCAGTGACCGATTCGCCCAACACTTACGCGACATACGCCAATGCTCTGTGACCCTGTAGCCACCCATTTCAATGACACTGGCCATTTAGGTGCTCACGATGTCCAGGTCACAGCCATCCGATCATGTTCCTCGGATGATCGCAGTCGATTTGCTCTGGAGAATCGGTTGATTTCTTTGTATGGTACCTTGCGACCACGCGGGCTTAACGTATTACATTCTTATGCTTCTTAGTACTTTCTCTTCCCATGCTTTGTATTCTATATGGGTATATGTTGCATGTATTCATGTTATATTCCATTCTTATGCTTCTTAGTACTTTCTCTTCCCCTGCTTTGTAATCTATATGGGTATATGTTGCATGTATTCAAGTTATATATTTATTAGATGTTTCATTGTTTCTTTTCCTTTCTATTTCTAGTTTTTATGTGTGTTTTTGTGTTACATTTATTTCTTTATTCGTTTTTATTCCAGATTTTCCTTAGATACGTTTGTATTTGGTCGTCCATTTGTGTTTCATTTTAATTTGTCACTCCTGTTTGTTCGCTTGCTTGATAAAGGCCTTGTTGGTCGAAACGTTGCTGTATTTTGTCATTGTTTTTGTAATTTGTAAAACTACAGTACTATGTAATTACGTGTTTTGCCAATCAAATAGTTTTACTGCAGTTCCATATATATATATACTAACTATCTTAGAGACCTCTGAAAGATGCACAAATTCTGTAACTATTGTAACTATCTTAGAGACCTCTGAAAGAAGCACAAATTCTGTAACTATTGTAACTATCTTAGAGACCTCTGAAAGATGCACAAATTGTGTAACTATTGTAACTATCTTAGAGACCTCTGAAAGATGCACAAATTGTGTAACTATTGTAACTATCTTATAGACCTCTGAAAGATGCACTTGGAAAAGATGAGATTCTCCTTGCTGTTCAACGATATACAAGCCAATGTAACGTTAACTATACTCATTTTCTACCGCCAGATTGTCTACTAGTCATGTTTAGCTCTGTTATACTATGGGTCCATGTTCATATCTTCAATGCAAGATACCAATAATGTCACAAGGCGCTGCGTCATTACTACTGGTGACAGTCATTAAAAAAGTGCCTCTATTGGTTCTCCATGTACATGTCTAGTAGTTATTTCATCTGTTGTCTTTCTAACCACAGATGATGGTACATGCAGGGTTTAAAGCCGAAGGATTGGCTTCATTGCACCAGGTTTTACCCCATAATGCCCGGCCCCTCTCCGCAGAAATGACATGCCACTTGGAGAGAGCATAGCACAAAGCTACGGCAACAATTCTAGGGATCTCTGGAAAAATGCACTGGGAACAGAACAGCCCGGATTCGAACCCACGACCTTCGACTCACAGGGCAAGGGCGTAATCACTTATCTACAGAGACTATTGTCCAGTTAAACACAAATGTATACAGATGGAACACTGTTACGATTTTACCTACAGACAAAAATTCATTCGATAGTACTGCCTCCTCTTTGTTATACTATATCATGGCACTAGATCCAGCCCCCATCCCTCCCTAATCAAGTAAGTCCACTACCTTGTCGTGGTTCAGAGGCTGTACATTTAAAATACCGCTATGTCAAAACTGTCCCCACGAATTGTATATGTGGTGATCTCTTTTGTATACTATTGATTCTTCTACATGTTAATTTGTACAATATTTTCTCGGTTGCGCAAGTTGTGCATACCGATAGGTGCGGCAAGACGGAAAACCACGAGAGAAACCCAGTAGATACATCAATGACCTCAGAACGGGAGTTGTTAGCCTAAATGCATGCTTGGGGGGAGATCGGAATAATTATTGACATGTCCGATGTGCGATGAAGATGATACTAAAATGAACACGGAAAGCAACAGTGCACGCAACAGTGCACGCACAGTCAGAAAATGCACGCAATGCACGAAATTTAAAGAAACTAAGTAAAGTAATAACTACATGAACCTTTGTTTATTCCATGTGCTATATAAGGCAATACGGTGTTACCCGTATCTTTTCATTGACTGTCGGCACACGATGAATGATGTGGTCAACATCACGCCAAACGCTTTTACTTCCCAATGCTTTTCCTGGTATCTATTTGAGACTGGGTTGACCTGAGAGCTGTGACGGTCAGAAAATAACTAAAGCCTATTTGTGGAATTGAACCCTAACCCGCCCGAGTGGTTACCGGCACCCAAATTTGGGGTGTAAAGAATAAAACCACTGTTACCCACCACGCATGTCGTAAGAGGCGACTTAAGGAGGTTTGGCTGAAATCGGATGCACATGTCCTAAACGTGTAGAATATATGCGTTTAGGGGCCTACCAAACCAATGTGCAACGTATACACATTCTTGAAAAGATCAAATATATCACAAAGAGTGATTAAAGTTGGTCGTAAAGAACGAACGCAAAGAAGAAGAAGAACCCTGACCACTATCCTAAGTAGTGAGTTCACTAATAACTACACTACTGCGGCACTCGCAAACACAGAAGTTATCACAGCAACACACTTGTCAACTGACCGAAAGGCGAAACAAGATCATATAGTTATTGATATAAGTCATCGGTCCCGGTGTTTTCCCATCGGTTCTTAGAACTCTTTATCCGCTAATTTCTAAAAATACATTTCAATCCATTCTTGAAGTGTTTGTTTGTATTACAAGTTCTGCTATTGGTATATTCACTTTTACTGTTGTCTAATTTGACGTTCTCTACCTGGTGAATATGTGGTTCACTTAGCTACGCCTTGACGATCTCATTGTGTTCAGGCGACAAGCAAACACCGCTTCGCTTGTAGAGTGGAGTCTACTTACACGGAGTAGACCGGGCGGCAATGCTAATGCGACAAGTGGCACTCGTGAGGCGCAGAGGTCGATTGTTATTTGCTGGAGAATGTTGTCAATTTGTTTCCGCTGACCCAGCTTGGAAAGCGCTGACAATACTGAAAGTGACATAAAACGGACAAACCAAACTTCATCAATTGTGACTTTTAGAGTGAACCAGGGAGCTCGAAACAAAGGGAGTCAGTTTTCAAGTTAGACAGATCTTGACAAAATGTAACACTTGACCCGTGGCGTAGGGGATATGTGCTCGCCTCTCGTTACGAGGGTACTCGGTTCGTTCCCTTGTGGAGCCATCGAGATAAGTTTTCATAGATCTCTGATCTCAGTGTAGGTGAGATCAAGTTTCTAATCCTATCGGAGACGGACGATAAAACGTAGGTCCATGTTGAGCATGTAAAATAACTCTTTGCAGTTCAGAATCAAGAAGAGAAGATTGAAAAGACGTTGCCCAGGTAAAATTCATTAAAAATAAAAAATAAAAAAGTTTCTTTGTCTTCTAAATTACATCGGAGACCCTCGCCAGTGCTACGGTTTTCCTGTACTGTCGATGGAATCTTCCGTTATAAGAAAGAGATCGAAGCACACATGGTTATTCACCAAAGTGTAATAGGAATGATCCTATCAATCAATTAACACTTGACCAATGTCGTGGCTACTTGCTCTCACTATATTCCCTTCTTTTCCGTCTTCATTTTATGTGGATTTTTAGATCATTTAACCCATTCTCTCTTCAGAACTGATATAATAGCTCGATGTATTCGCTTAACTTGACGCAAACCTCGATATACTAGCTCGACGTATGCGCTTAACTTGACGCAAAACTCGATATACTAGCTTGATGTATTCGCTTAACTTGACGCAAAACTCAATTTCCTGACTAATTCAGAATAAATGAAAATCGTTGCATACCCTTCACATGACGTCGTTATGAACAACAGTAAATGAGTCGCTGATTTTATAGGGCCCACTTATACGTTCAGTAGTTTGCATTTGCTTTCTGAGCGATGAGTCCTATTTTTACTGTTCGAAAGGGGGACTGCCTAGAGTAGTTGATAGTAGCTCAGCCTGCTAGCTGTGAGACGCCTCATAGCTCGGGTTCGAACCTACTGTCCGGCATTTGTTCGAGTCCCTGGTCTTACTCAAGACGATAACGTGAGTACTCTAATGCGAAAAATTCTGGCCTGATGCGAGATACTAAACCGAGTACATTGGAGCACACGGCTGCCAATGTAAAGCTGAGACCTTCTACAATGCATTTCTGCTGCCATTGTAAGAAATGGAAAACGGATTTTCAACGCAAAATGAGTGTTGAGATGGAACTTCGTCTGAGTTGAATGTTTTGACGAAAGATAAAAACTGTTCGTAAAATCGAAAAAAATTTGCTTCAAACTGCCCGCCGCGGGGTTTGAACCAGGTACTCTGGGCTGTGATCGAGCTCAAGCTTAAGCTACAAACCCCCAATTTTATACAAGAATTTAACAATTATATTATATCGAGTAACAATATTGCATGCAACGGTAGCAAACTATCATGCTATAAACGGAAGGTCTGTCGGGTTTTTTTTAATGAGCTAATCGGACTTCTGTTACTGTTGGCTGTGACTAGAAAAGAGTGAATTAAATCATGTGTGCTCTGGTAGGAAATGAATGCAATAACCATACAGAGAATTAACTTCATTTTAAATATGGATACAAACTTTGGTCTGAAACTAGAACAAGGAAACAAGAAGAGAGAGAGAGAGAGAGAGAGAGAGAGAGAGAGAGAGAGAGACCTTAGAATAGGACACAATCGAATACGCAACCACATGTATACAAAATTCAAGATTGTCAATTGAGTCATGTGTACATGTGCACAGACACATCAGACTGCAGAGCACATACTTCAAGACTACTCCGAATATGATATTGTACTGAGGCAAACTTACTGGCCTGACGAAACAACACTTAACATTAAATTACACGGACCTGTGTGGGCTACAAAAGACAGTGAAGTTTATACGAGAGACAACGTTGAATATATAGACAATATTTCTCTCTCTCTCTCTCTCTCTCGATCACTGCCCAGATCGATGTACCAGATCTCCCCATAAATTCTATTCATGTGGAAATCTGATTCATGCAGCCTTAGCATTGGTGTATTTTACGTCATATTTTCAGCACTATTTGAAGCTCTGGTGCTTATCCTTCGGCGATGTGTCCGGTTTCAGCCAGCGTTTACTCGGTTCGTTCTCCGTTCTGTAGCCATCTAGTGTTTTTTACGGTGTGGGTAGCTAGCCCCACAACCAACCTCCTTAGTCGCCTCTTACGACATGCGTGGAAGGTAACAGTGGTTCTATTCTTTACACTCCAATTTATGCCCTGGTAACCACTCAGCGAGACAATATTTCAAGCGAACGAAAGGAGGAAGAGAGAGAGAGAGCAAAAGAGTGAGTATTTCCGAAGGAAGGATTAACGAATAACCCTGACAAATTTTTGTGATAATGAAAGTGAAGAGTGATAGACAGAATTTAAAAGTGAAGAGTGATAGACAGAATTTGAAAGTGAAGAGTGATAGACAGAATTTGAAAGTGAAGAGTGATAGACAGAACAACTAACCTTCCAGTTTTGGTGATGATCATTTCTGTTCCCAGTTCATGAAACTTGTCCCACAAGTCTTTTGTTTCCAGTCTACACTTGATCTTCGTGGACTGGTCTCTACACTCTGGCACAACGCCCTCGCTGATTCTGGGACTGTCCTTGGAGGATGTGACACTTGTGATGTCACTGCCAACGTCAATCTCAATGTCCGCGTCACAATCGACACTTGGGGACGCCACACTAGGCGTAGAAGTAAGGGATGTACTTGGAGTAGAGGACCTGGAATCTGAAACATACAAGAAAAAACTTTATAAAATACATACTACGTTGAGGAGTATTGCTGTCTCCCGTGTGTTGCCGTGGCTCACAGGGGGAGCAAAGAATAGTAACACTGCGATCTACAAGGCATGTCGTAAGAGGCGACTGAGGTAGGAGCCTAGGAAGCTACCCTAGTAAATAAAAAACGTCTCATAAATCGGATGTGCTGGCCTACCTGTAGGCGCATAACTGGCACAAAGCACACTCGTTCTTAGGCTCAGATCACATACAAATCACAAAGTGTTTTTAACAAATGGTTTATATGAAGCGTTTGAAGAAGAAAGAAGAGTAATGTGTGGGTGTGCAACATGGACATTTAACAAGGAAGAGGAAAAGCATATATGTTCTTTCGAATATAAGTGTTACAGAAGAGTCAACTGTGTATCATAGACAGAAAAGTGAGCAAACAGATCTACCCAGAAAGCAATCAAAGTACAGGGTGTTCAAGATAATTGCAGCCCCTTGACAATTCGAAAGTTGCCAGGTACAAACTGAGTTGTGTTTATTTACTATTTAAACCGGTTCTGACTAGCTCGTCTACGTCACATTTGTTCATCGCCCCTTCCCGCACTACAATTACACACCGTCACACAACCTTGTCCTATACTACTTCTTCTTCTTCTTTGCGTTCGTTCTTTACAATCAATTTTAATCACTTTTGTGATATTTTTTGATCTTTGCCAAGAACGTGTATACGTTGCACATTGGTTTGGTGGCCCCTGAACGCATAAGACTTCTACACGTTTAGGACACATGCATCCGATTTCAACCAAACCTCCTTAGTCGCCTCTTACGACATGCGTGGCAGGTAACAGTGGTTCTATTCTTTACACCCCAAATTTGGGCCCCGGTAACCACTCGGGCGTATATTACGTCATAACTGAACCTTCCCATTTCCTTACATATGTCAGATTAGCTCCATTCACGGGCTGCTTTTAAGTTGAACACCCTGTATAAGAAAACTGGTGGATTCTGCAAAAAAGAATGTGAAAATTAAGGTATTTTAGATATTTTGAACAAACACACGACGGTTTGGATAAGACCATTATGGAAGGAGACATCCAAACAGACAGGAAAATATAGATTCAGGATGTAACTGATGATTTTAACATGACGGCTGCAGAGGTGTGGCATCCGGCATATAAGAGAAAAAAATCAAAAGGACTGTTAATGAAGCAAAGTTCTGCTCAGGACAAATTAATTGATGTTGAGTGGCAGGTGTAGGTCGTATACTACGAGTAGATAATATGAAATATAATAGCCGTCCATCGCAAACGATGATGACAACAGTCTCAGACGTGTGCTCCTGCACCTCTCTAGTGTGTGCGTAGATGACTGTAGAGTCGAATCATAGAACACAATCTTCTACCACATGTGGGACATACATGGTCAAGGTTAGACATGTGGGTGTTGTGTGTTCTGTCTTTTCGCACAGCTCGTTTTCTCTGCGCCTCAACGGTACGTCGCTTCTCAGCTTTACGAGTTTCTCTTGTGTTGTTACAGCGCTACATTTGGCGATCTTGCGCAAGGGATTCCCAGCGCGTTGTGTCTGTATCGAAGCATTTCAGAGACGCTTTAAGAATATCTTTAAAGCGTGTCTTCTGTCCACCAGTTGAACATCTGCGTGTGAAATATACACTCTATATGACACACAAACTAGTGAACTATTCAACTCGACCGAAGAATAAGATTTCAATAAAAATTAGACAGACAAACAACCGAAAGAAACAGTCATCGTTCTTATACACGTAAAGCGCCCTCCTGCCCACCCCCTCCAGCAAAGCGCCTCCTGCCCAGCTGTTCGTAGCGCGTTGGACTGTGGGTGACAAACCCTCTGTGAGTAAGGGTTCAATTCCGTGGGCTGGCAGAAAAAGCCACATGTTCTCCAGATTTCGGTGTTCGTGGCACCGAACCAAAGGGTTACAATGTCCATGGCATCGAGCCGAAGAGCTGAAAAGCTCAAGTGCTTCTGGATCAGGACCACACACACACAAAAATACACGGAAGAAAGAAAGACAGAAATTACAATACTTCTGTGACGAAGTCAGAAATTACGTCTACTCATGTCGGAGAAAGGGATATAGTACAACAGAAAAAGAATGTAAGTAAATACTGAATACAATAACATCATGTCACGGATAAGTGTCATCAATGGAGTTGAACGTTGGTGGTAGAGAATTGGGGATATTCAAGATCAACAATTTCAAGCATACGCGACATCTGACGATGATGATGATCTTCTTCCTCTTCTTGTTCGCTGTTGTTGACTGTCTACGTAATGTGTCCACTTCTCTGAATGTATATTGATGTGTTTGTTAGTATCTCAAGATTTCCAAACAGCGATGTATTGAAATGATGATAACCACAAAATGTTCAGGGAAAAAGCATCACCAAAGCAGTGTTTCCCAAAGTGGGGCCCATACCCACACGGGGAATTTGATTGTTAAGGGGGACAAATTGATTAAGGGAGCAATTTGATTGTTAAGGTGGTGGGGGATTAAATACTTGAATTTCACTTCTCCATTATATATTTTGAAAATTTACTTACTGTGTTTCCGCAACAACTGCCTAGTGATTTCTTCCTAAAACCTATCATTTATGTTTCTTCAGTGAACAATTCAATTTTTAAAAATTATATATATGCTAATAGAGGCATAATAATTTTAGAAGGCTTGGGCATGCACAAACAATGTTAGAAACACTGATCTAAATTTGGTGAGACATGGCACAAAAATGTTGGGAAACACTGATCTAAATTTGTGAGACATGGCACAAAAATGTTGGGAAACACTGATCTAAATTTGGTGAGACATGGCACAAAAATGTTGAACACTGATCTAAATTTGGTGAGACATGGCACAAAAATGTTGAAACACTGATTTAAAGCATTGAGTTGCTCAAAAGAAAAACTACTGAAAATAATTAATCTTATAACGTCACCAGACACGACACATGATGATAGTTCTAAATGCACTTTAAACTTGAAATTTGCGTGTTGTGAATGTTACTAAAGGCAAACTGTTCATTTAACACCCAGGTGGTACTGTAAGCCTTATCATAGACTCCTCCAGCTACACATTTACAGCCGAGATAAGATATTTTATTTATGACCATAATCATTGCCTCCATGTTTTTATGTCTGTAAAATGACATATTTTCTAATACCTTCTTAAAGGCAGACTCACCAGTGAGCACACACACACATACCCGCACGTACATTCAGAACGTGGCTTCATAAGTTGAATAGATGTATCTACGTTTGTATGATGACAGAAGTAGGGATGGAAAGACCCCTTTCCTGTGGAATTATCTTTCACTTCCTCTCATCAGTTCATTTTCTGGAAATAATTTTTTCTGAAAACCTTTTCGAGTTTTAACACGGGAATGTAAATGCGGTTCTGTTTACTTAATGAAGATTATGAGTTGCAACGGCACCTGTTGGACATATGTAGCAATATTGACATCCAAACTGTTTGCTGTTTGTCGATTTGGAGATACATTTCTTAAATGTATTCTTCTTTTAATTCTCAACGAAGCACAGATCGTCCAGAAATTGATGTCTTCATTTCTACACTGGTCTCTTCTTGATACCTCCAACATTCTGCGTAGACACTTCGTCTCTGTCGTGGCTAGTTTTTTTTCTATCTTTTGATGTCAGCTTGCAGGCTTGACACTAATAGCATAATGTTGGGAGAAAGACTTTGTGTGAACAATGCTTATGCTCCTGTTAGTGTTATGCTGTGGCTCCGGTTAGTGCTGGTTATGCTCCTGGTGCAGTGCCGTTAGTCGACATGTCAACAATTGGCGTCATTTGTTCTTTGATTTTCTTTTCTTCTGTGTTGTCACTAGATTGGGATTTCAGATTCTCTAATAAAGGCAGACGTCTGCCTCAGATTATCAGCACGCCATACAGTTTGTCTTCTGCGTTCTCACTAGATTGGGATTTCGATTCTCTAATAAAGGCAGCCGTCTGCCTCAGATTATCAGCCACGCCATACATTTGTCTTGGAGGCTAGTGTAAGTGGCCACCTCTTTCTTATCACATCTGCATACTGGGGAAGTTCTGTAGGATATAATTCTATGATTTCTGCTTCCCGTTTGTGCCGACCTCTTCCCGCAGTAAGTTTTGGCCACCTTCGTCTGATATTCTTACTGCGTGGCTATATCTCAGAGCAGATTGGCACCGTAGAATCCGTTTTCCCATTCCTCATTGTGAGGGGTCGTTGCACCATGTTATGCGCCTTACGCCCTGGTGCATCCGTTTTCTGCAAGCATTTGTTTCGGGTTAGCATTCTCTAGCGGACACATGCATCCGATTTCAGGCAAACCTCCTTAGTCGTCTCTTACGACATGCGTAACAGGTAACAGTGGTTCTATTCTTTACATCCCAAATTTGATCCCTGGTAACTACTTGATCGATTCTTTGATTTGATTTTCTTTATTGCATCTATGTTAGATTTCGTTTGTTATAATATCATTGTAACACTTCAACATGTTCATGTAATCTTATTTGGTGATTGTGAGTTTCAAACGATTACAACTTAACATATAAGAGATGACTGCAGTAAAACTATGTAGCAATGTCGATATAAGAGATGACTGCAGTAAAACTATGTAGCAATGTCGATATAAGAGATGACTGCAATAAAACTATGTAGCATTGTCGATATAAGAGATGACTGCAATAAAATATGTAGCAATGTCGATATAGAGAAGACTGAGTAAAACTATGTAGCAATGTCAATATAAGAGATGACTGCAGTAAAACTATGTAGCAATGTCGATATAAGAGATGACTGCAGTAAAACTATGTAGCAATGTCGATATAAGAGATGACTGCAGTAAAACTATGTAGCAATGTCGATATAAGAGAGACTGCAGTAAAACTATGTAGCAATGTCGATATAAAGAAGACTGCAAGTAAAACTATGTAGCAATGTCGATATAAGAGATGACTGCAGAAAAACTATGTAGCAATGTCGATATAAGAGAAGACTGCAGTAAAATATGTAGCAATGTCATATAAGAGATGACTGCAATAAAATTATGTAGCAATGTCGATATAAGAGATGACTGCAATAAAATGATGTAGCAATGTTGATATAAGGAAGACTGAAAAACATGTAGCAATGTCGTTAAAGAAGACTGAGAAAACATGTAGCAATGTCGATATAGGAAGACTGCAGTAAAACTATTAGCAATGTCGATATAAGGAAAGACGCAGTAAAACTCATGTACATGTCGATATAAATGACTCAGTACAACTATTTACAAGCGATATAAGATGACTGCAGTAAACAATGTATGAATGTCGATATAAGAGATCTCTGCAGTAAACATGTGAATGTCGATAAAGAAGACTGCAATAAACTGTATGCAATGTCGATTAAGGAAGACTGTGTAAAACTATGTAGCTTCATTACGAGACTGCAGTAAAACTATGTAGCAATGCATATGAAGCTGCAGTAAATTGTACATGTCGTATAAATGACGAGTAACTATGTTAGCATGTCATATAGATGACTGAGTAAACTGTACAATTCATAAGAGATGACTGGAAACAGTAGCAATGTCGATACAAGAGTGACTGCGTAATATTGTAGCAATGTCGATAAGAGATGCTCGCGTAAACTCTTGCAATTCGATATCGATGACGCTCTAAACATGTGAGCATGTCAATATAAGAGATGCTGCAGTAAAATGCTAGCAATGTCGATATAAGATGACTGTAGTAACTATGTGAATGTGATTCCAGGAAAGACTTCAGTTAATCTACTGCTCTTCAAATGTCGATATAAGAGATGACTGCGATCAAACATAATATTGTCGATATATAGATGACTGCATATACATTGTAGCAAGTGATATAACGGAAGACTGCCATAAATATGTGGCAGTGATAAAAAGAAGACTGCAGTAAACCTGTAGCAATGTCGATATAAAGAGTGCGTCAAGAGTTGAGCAATTGAATAGAGACTGTCTAAAACTATGTAGAATGTCGATATAAGAGATGACTGCAGTAAACAATGTAGCAATCATATAAGGATGACTGCGAAACATGTATCAATGTCGATATAGAAGAGACTGAGTAAAACTTGTTGAAGACGATATAAGAGATGACAGAAAACTCATGTAGCAATGTCGATATAGAGATGACTAATAACATGTAGCATTGTCGAAAAAGATGATCATAAACTTGTACATGTGTGTAGGATGATAGAAACTTGTAGCAATGTCGATATAGGAAAGACTGCAGTAATACTATGTAGCAATGTCGATATAAGGGATCTGCAGTAAACTATGTAGCAATGTCGATATAAGAAGACTGCAGTAAACATGTAGCAAATGTCGATATAAAAGAGACTGCAGTAAAACTATGTAGCAATGTCGATGTAAAAAGAGTGCAGTAAAACTATGCAGTAATGTCGATATATGGGAAGACTGCAATAAAACTATGTAGCAATGTCGATATAAGGAAAGACTGCAATAAAACTATGTAGCAATGTCGATATAAAAGAAGACTGCAGTAAAACTATGTAGCAATGTCGATATAAGGAAAGACTGCAGTAAAACTATGTAGCAATGTCGATATAAAAGAAGACTGCAGTAAAACTATGTAGCAATGTCGATATAAGGAAAGACTGCAGTAATACTATGTAGCAATGTCGATATAAAAGAAGACTGCAGTAAAACCATGTAGCAATGTCGATATAAGGAAAGACTGCAGTAAAACTATGTAGCAATGTCGATATAAGAGATGACTGCAGTAAAACTATGTAGCAATGTCGATATAAGAGATGACTGCAATAAAACTATGTAGCATTGTCGATATAAGAGATGACTGCAGTAAAACTATGTAGCAATGTCGATATAAGAGATGACTGCAGTAAAACTATGTAGCAATGTCGATATAAGGAAAGACTGCAGTAATACTATGTAGCAATGTCGATATAAGGAAGACTGCAGTAAAACTATGTAGCAATGTCGATATAAAAGAAGACTGCAGTAAAACTATGTAGCAAAAGTCGATATAAAAGAGTGCAGTAAAACTATGTAGCAATGTCGATGTAAAAAGAGTGCAGTAAAACTATGCAGTAATGTCGATATATGGGAAGACTGCAATAAAACTATGTAGCAATGTCGATATAAGGAAGACTGCAATAAACTATGTAGCAATGTCGATATAAAAGAAGACTGCAGTAAAACTATGTAGCAATGTCGATATAAGGAAAGACTGCAGTAAAACTATGTAGCAATGTCGATATAAAAGAAGACTGCAGTAAAACTATGTAGCAATGTCGATATAAGGAAAGACTGCAGTAATACTATGTAGCAATGTCGATATAAGAGATGACTGCAGTAAAACTATGTAGCATACGAAATACGTAAAACAAGTACTGTAGTTTACAAAATAGAAAATAACAATAACAATACATAGCAACGTTTCGACTTAAAGGCCGTTATCAAACAGGATACAGCAGAAGTAAAGAAATTCTCTTCTACATGGCACACTATATATAGAATCAGACAATAATTTTCTAAGACTGTCAGGAATATATTATCTGATTATATATATTTATTATGTAACGTGTAAGAAATGCATTTCTTACTTCTGTATCCTTGATTGATAAAGACCTTTAGTCGAAACGTTGTTTTGTATTGTTATGGTTTTGTATTTTGTAAAACTACAGTACTTTATTTTACTGTGTCGACAACTTAACATACTGAAGCCTGATAATCTGTCTTCTCTAATACTTTGACGATGTAATGTTATAACCCTCAATATGTACTGAATGAACGTTCAATTCTACAAGTAGTTACTGGAAATGCTATTTACAAAGTGATGTAATATTTTTGTCAGTCAGCAGATTTCTCTCTCTTTCTCTTTTTCCTTCTCGCTCTATAGCACGTGGCTTCCTGGCGCTTAGGCAGCAACAAATGCTTACCATTCTTCTCTTTCTTTGACCGTCCTTTGTAATGTGTTCCATTGTGATTCAGTTCATCTACTGCTCTTTCAAATCGTCTTGGTTCTTCCAAGGTAGCCGATCACAACATCAATATTTTCGATGAACTTAATGATTCACTTCATGTGGTCGCCCGAGTGGTTACCGGGGCCCAAATTTGGGGTGTAAAATAGAACCATTGTTACCTGCCACGCATGTCGTAAGAGGCGTCCAAGGAGGTTTGGCTGAAATCGGATGCACGTGTCCTAAATATGTAGAAGTCTGCGTTTAGGGGCCTACTAAACCAATGTGCAACATATAACGTTCTTGACAAAGATCAAACATATCACACAGAGTGATTAAAATTGGTTGTAAAGAACGAATGCAAAGAAGAAGAAGAAGACTTCATAGTAGCATATGTTTAGAAATAATGATGTTTCGATAGATCATTATTTTGTTCTGTGTGTAGGGCTGAAAGAAATTTCTCCCAACTGCTCTATTCTGGGCCACTTTTACAATCTCTTCTAAAGGGTATTCTGTGTCTCGGTTGCACAAGTTGGTCATACCGATAGGTGCGGCAAGACGGGGAAATCATGAGAGAAACCCCAATAGATACATCAATCAACACAGAACGGGAGTTGTTAGCCTAAACACACTGAAATGCATGTGTGGGAGGAGATCAGAGCAATAATGGACATGTCCGATGTGCGATGATCCTCAAATGAACAAACTCTTCTATGGAATTGAACTCAATATTTCTCTTCTTCCACAGTAACGTTCGTTTCAGGGTTTCCCTATAGTATTTGTTTCTTTCTTGGCCTATTTGTCTCCTACTTCATTGCTTGCTTTGTTATTCTTTGATCGTTCATTCTCAGAGTATGTCCAACATATCTTCATCTTCTATTTCTTACATACAGAGTAGCGCACAATTAATTATACATTTCTAGAAGCTTAGACTTATACACTGATGGTCGATTATGCTAACATTCTGTTCAATTGATATCCCAGTGACGTTTCTGCCAGATTGTCTCCATATTATGCAAACTTTCTCAAATCAACATATCTTGAGCAGAGTTACCAATACATCCCTTTGAGGGCAAGGTGTAGTTACCAGATCAACATTCTCAATCAGGAAATGGTCTATCTTAATTAACAGCAGGCCTTGTAAACGTTTTGGTATTTTAAATACACCATGACAGAGATTTCTTCTGAGCTGGTCTCTACAGCTGTTAAGCGTATATGTCATTAATGAGGCGTAAATGTTCCGCTTTTCGAGATACGTTTTTTTACGAGGATAATTCTCGTCTGATTTACGCGTTTGCTTGTGCTATCATTTACGTAACTAAACACCGATGTAGCCTCATTTTGAGACAAATCCCTTATCACGTGGCTATAAATTGGCTATCTATTGGCTGATTACAACAGCGGGGGAGGCACTCTGCCGAGGATAATTCTTGTATCAATATAAGTTGTATCCTTTCAACAACCGATTTCATCTCTACATCATATTCAGAATGTGTGTGGTTCATTTCTTCACATTTAGAACTTTGATCTTCAGAATGTCACATTTAAAGCGACTATGAAGTTGAAACGCTGGCAATGTTTAGTAACTATCAATACGAAAATGGTGGGAACGACAGACTTGAGTGTTATCATCAATAGCGATAAGAAGGCGTTTGAAAATGATGACAGCAATAAGGATGTAGATGTTCTAGAATTTCCATCTATCAAGTTTTATTTATTTCTTATGTGGGGGCTACAGGAAATGACATTCGAAGTCATAGAAGAAAAAATGCATGCCCAAAATACATATTTTTAAGGAACGAGAGGATGCAAATATTAAGGCTGCGGTCAGGTGCGTTCTTGTAACGCTGCATATCGAACACTTGTTAACATCTCTGTGTGATTTGTATGTTATCTGAGCCTAAGAGCGATTTACGTTGTGCCAGTTATGCGCCTACAAGCACATCCGATTTTTACGATGATTTTTATTTACTAGGGTAGCTTCCCTAGGTTCTACATCAGTTGCCTCTTACCACATGCCTTGTAGGTCACAGTGGTATTCTTCTTTACTTCTCTTGCGTGCCCCGGCACCACACGGGTGGTGGTCAGGTGTCGAAATCAACTTTTTTCTAAAATGAAAACAGTAACATTTTTACACAACATCTTTACCAAAGAGAGAAAAGCACTAATTGAAAACAAAAATGTGTGGACTTATTTATCAATTGTCGGTCAATTTACGACATACATCAGAACTACAAAAATAAGATGTAAATACAAATAAAAGTTTGCCATTACAACATCAAAATTGTTATCAATTCTCACCTGCAATAGAGCTACCATCTCTGCTTAGATTTCCACTACGAGCTTTGTGACTCCTTCCTCCTCCTCCGCTACTGCTTCCACTACCACATGTGCCTCCTAAAATGGCAGCGATACTAAAATTAGAAGCCTTTGGTGAAAGCTGCGTGGGTCTGACTGTGGGCAACTGAGATAGGTTGAGAAAATGAGAATTTGAGGTATTGCACTTCGCAGCCGGCAGCAAGTCATGCTGATGTTGGTGGTTGTAACGTTGATTGTTGTGGTAATATTGACTTAGAGGCGGCGATGGTGTTGTTGAGGGTGACCGCAAGATTGATATAGACGACGGTTGAGAAACGTGGGAATCGTTATCACAAGTAAAGTTTCTGTGCTCCTTAGAGTTGCAATATTCTTTGGCGTCATCTGCGCATGAAGATCCTAACATATTCTCCAGCATTAGTGTACCGGACGGAGAAGACTCATTTTCCACTTTAATAAATCTAGATTCGGGCCAGCATTGTCTTTTTTCTTGGTGGTCGGAAAGTTCAGAGACATCAGATCCTTCATTATGGCTAGCAGATGTGACAGGTGATAACTTGAAGTCCTGGACAGTACTTGATATATGCGTCTTTGAAGCGGTAACTACCTCAACAGGTGAAGTCTTGCTCACTCCAACTGTATTTTCACTGTAACCTGTAACAGATGTCGAAGAAGAGCAGGTAGTCACCAGACGAGGTGTGGTAGAGAAAGTAGGTGTTTGTCCTGTAGATGATAGTAAGTGAGGGGACACCGGACATGGTGTCTGTTTACGAAAGTTTGTTGTCAGTTTGGATTTTCTTCCCGAATCAAAATTGTCCACAGATCTCCAAATGTTGTTATTGTTGTTATTGTTCTTACTAGTATTGAAATTATTTCCTACATCAAGTTCATCAGATGACGATGAAGAGACTGGAGAAAGTACACTATCAACATCCATACTTCCCAAGTAATGTACTAATCCTCTGTGATGTCGTCGAGACTTTACTGTTGCACTAGAAACAATTTGAATGGATGACGTTTCAACAGATATATCCATAGTATCCACGCAGATCAACTTGATGCATAAGAAAATTGTCTGGAAGCTGCAGCCGATGAGAGAGGGCGTCAACCTGAAACTGTATGGAATATAAATAGTAGATGATTCATTTGATAATACAATATGGAGGGAGGAAATATAGTCAGATTAATCAATGATATATATATATATTAATGTTCTAACATGCCAGACAGTGTCGTCTTCGTGGTAGAGAGAGAAGATATAGTAATCAACTTCTCATGGGTACTGTAAGCAAATGGACTTTGGGATGGCTGCTGCAACGGAGGACAGAGCACGAATGGGAATGCCCAATGTGCCATGACGTCGATCGCATAACATAACATAACATAACATGTTCTAAAATATAAAATAAGAAGTGAAACTCTAATAATCTAGTAATAAATGAAATTGAAAATGAAGATCGTGGCATATCCTTTACATGACGTAACCACCAACCACAGTAAACAAGTCGTGGATATTTCTAGGCACTCCTTATACGTTCAGTAGTTTGTCCTTGCTTTCTGAACGGTGAGGTTTTTTTTACCTTTCGTAAAATCCGCGGAAACGAATTTGCTTCAAATTACCGACCGAGGAGTTTGAACCAGGGACGCTTGGGTTGGGATCGAGCTTACTACCGCTTAAGTTACAGACGCTCAGTATAGTCCGTTCAACAACGCATGCCCACAGTCCAATGCGAATTGTAGCAAAACCATCAATTCTACAGTAGCGAAACATTGCACCCAATCGTAGAATTATACCGACGCAAATGCCTGATGGAAAATTGCTATAGGAAACCTGGATTTTGTAATATAACGGTTTCCTTTGATTTTGGCGGCATATTTGTCTAGTCTGAAACGAAATTTTAGTTTTTACAGTAAACGCACCAATATGACATTTGATGACAAGTCTCATGTAAAGGCGTATCATTCCAGTTCATACACGGGGACCAATATTGATATTTGCATTAGAGTCATGAAATAAACACGAAATGTAGACTTAGTTGTATTATTGTTTTTAAATAACTTACATTACAGTTACAGTTAGATGCCATGTCATATGTCATTTTTCCTATGCTTTGATTTGCTTTATCGCTGTTTTATTCCGTTATTTATTCTTCCATTTGCTGAAAAAATGTTCCCAAGTTATGCAAAGTCTTTGTCCTGCTTTAATTAATGTTTGTCGATGGAGATATTGGAAGCGTTTTCCTCTTTAGCGAATGTCATTACTTCGGTTTTGTCGATGTTTATTCTCATATTGTATTCATTGCATGTTAACTGGAGTCTGTTAACTGGAGTCTGTTAACTAGAGTCTAACTAGAGTATGTTAAACTAGAGTCTGTTAACTGGAGTCTGTTAACTATAGTCTGTTAACTAGAGTCTGTTAATGTGTTGATATAGCTGGTGCTCTGTTGATATAATTTTCCAATCGTCTGCACACACAAAATTCGTTTACGAGTTCCCCAAGATTGTTCCCTTCATTGGTTTCACCTTGATCGATATATCTGATTACTTTTTATAGAATTTTATAAGTGTTTTTGATAACACACAGAACAAGTTATTGAATGATCAACATTAACAATAGTAAGCAATAACAAAACACACACAAAAGATAACTGTGTCATCCATGATCAACCGTCCTTCACTTATTTATTTTATTATTCACGTTGATATTCAGTTTCATTTTTTTTATTCTATTCGATCATCGATGTTGTCCGCCCCAGTGGTTACCGGGGCCCAAATTTGGGGTGTAAAGAATAGAACCACTGTTACCTGCCACGCATGTCGTAGGAGGTGACTTAAGGAGGTTCGGCTGAAATCGGATGCACATGTCCTAAACGTGTAGAAGTCTATGCGTTTAGGGGCCTACCAAACCAATGTGCAACGTACACACGTTCTTGGCAAATATCAAACATATCACAAAGAGTGATTAAAATTGGTCGTAAAGAACGAACGCAAAGAAGAAGAAGATCAGTGTTGTCAAGTGGTGAAATCTCCGCCATGGGTTCTGAAGATCGTGGGTTCTAAACCCGCGCCGTTCTGGAGTGCATATTTAGGAGATATTTCGAATTGTTAAGTCCGTGTTTCGTGCATAAACACGGCAGATGTTGTCTCGTTCTTGCGGAGATTGAATAATGTGAGCAATATGGGGAAAACCCATTGCAATGAAGTCACACTTTCGTCCTGAGATAATTTTAGACCTTTTGTCATATTGAGCGCTTGTATAGTTAAGTGTTTACATCGTTGAAAAGTCAAGTGGTTGAAGAAATCGATAATCAAGTGATTACAGCAATGAGGTAAGCTATGTCAAGTGATTAGAGCACTGAGGTAAGCTATGTCAAGTGATTAGTACGAATGTGTAGTCAAGTTTTACAAGTTCTACAGGGTTTAGTTTCGGTATAATACATTATAAAGTGAGTGTATGTGGCATAGCGGTAGTGAGCTTGATCACAACCCAAGAGTACCTGGCTCAAACACCGCGGCGGGCATTTTGGAACCTACTTTGTTCCCGTGTATATTTACGAATGGTAAAAATACACATTGGAACAACACCTGTGATTAGATTCACTGAAAAACAGAGGCTCAAATGGTTTGGCCACTTGGTGAGAATGAACCAGAATGGACTAGTTCCAAGATGGTACAACCTGAAAATGGAATCATCAAGAGGAAGGTGCAGACCAAGAAAAGATGGGTTACAGACATCTTAAAACTCCACAATACCACAGCGAATCAAGCAACCGAACATGCACTATCTCGGAAACTGATGTCCAGCTAAACTTGCTGCGCCTAACTGCAAAAAAGCAGAGAAGAACACAAGAAAGAGAAAGAAAAATAGACATCACCGTTCAGAAAGCAATGTAAACTACTGAACGTATAAGTGGTGCCTAGGAAATCAACGATTTGTTTACTGTGTTTGATAGTGACGTCATGTAAAGGATATGAGACGATTTTCGATTTCCATAATAAATTAACTGAGAGACACGACAGCTTAGTGGTTAGTGTACTTGCTTCGTAGGCGAGTGGTCCAGGTTCAATTCAACAGTAAAGGTGGCATTTTTTTCCAACTGGTGGCTCTCAGGTCAACCCAACCTCAATTGGGTAGCAAAAAAATCATTTATAGTATATGCGTCCGGCGTTTGCTAACCATCATCATCTATCGTGTGTCGGTCACTTCCCCTTCCACCCCCCTTCCCAAATACGGACTTAAAATCGTATTAACCAATATCGTCATCTTATGGAAATGGGTTCCTTTCTTTTTCGATTCTTCATCATCATCATCAAGTAGCTTGTTCCTTCCAGAACTTACAACACATTAAATAAGTGAAAGTGCATCATAATGAAGGAAATACAACACAAATGTGAACGTATTTCGTTACTTTTTTATCATCCATATCAAGCAAGACTGCAGTTCTACTGTGAAGCAATGGTGAAACACATAAAAACAATGTACTGTAGTTTTAAAAAATACAAAAACAATAACAATACACAGCAACACCTCGACCAAAACGCTCTCAGTTTTCAGAAACGTTTTCATTCAGATTTGTTCAAATTTTAACTTATTCACTCCGTAATTATTGTTAACCTTCAGTGTACAGAATTAGTCACTATGCTGGCTTTAATAAAAATAAGTCCTCTCGTACCGTTATAAGTTACATAGGGCCTGCGAGCAATTTCTCCATACCGCTCTATCCTGGACAACTCGCTCAGTCTCCTACATGGAACTGAGACCAATATTTCTTGCCTCTCTCAGTAAAGTTCGTTTCAGGGTCTCCTGATGTCGTCCTCTTTTTCTTGAACCCTTTGCATCCCACTTCAATGCCTGCTTTGATATTCGTTGATCATTTCTCCTCAAGGTGTGCCCAACATATCTCCATCTTCTCCTTCTTATAACAGTTGTTACTAGTGGTTGACCAGACATTTTTCTGATTTCATCACTTCTCCTGAATTCGTTCCATTTTATATTCATTATTTTTCGCAGATATCTATTTTCAAATTCATTCAACTTGCTTTTTATATCTTTAGTCATTTTCAGACTCTCGCTGGTATATGTTAGAATTGATACAACATTTGAATTGAAGCTGTATTGGCTTTGCGTTTATCTTAGAAATTATGCGAGCCGTTATATCGGTTCAGAAGGATGAAGGGGTTAATCAATGTTTTCAAAGTGCAAATTGTGATTAAGTTCTAAAGCGGGATGTGTGATATCTATCGTGTTAATCAGTTCATATCCTGTAACAAATGTGTCATTCGGTGCATTGTGCTACACATCATGCGTACATAATGTCATAGTTTCTATTTTTAGCAATGTGACATAGATGCAAGAGAAAGGAATTTATAATGTCCTCGTCAAGTCCAATGACGGACTAGGCAAAAACGAAAAGTATGTAAAATAATTTAAAGCTAGTGCCATTTAAGTGCTCTAGATCTTTATGCGCAGTTTAGGTTTGTCTCTGTCTGTGTTTCTGCAAATGCCTTCTTTTTTTTACAGTATGAGGTCGCTGGTTCCACGCTAAACATAATGTGGGTCTCCGCCACCTACTCGTAGAAATCCACCGTTTGGGAAGTACAAAACCACTGTGAAGGAGCCACCTACTTGTAGAAATCCACCGTTTGGAAAGTGTTAAAACCACTGTGAAGGAGTCACCTACTTGTAGAAATCCACCGTTTGGAAAGTGTTAAAACCACTGTGAAGGAGCCACCTACTCGTAGAAATCCACCGTTTTGGAAGTGCACAACCACTGTGAAGGAGCCACCTACTCGTAGAAATCCACCGTTTTGGAAGTGCAAAACCACTGTGAAGGAGCCACTTACTCGTAGAAATCCACCGTTTTGGAAGTGCAAAAACCACTGTGAAGGAGCCACTTTCTCGTAGAGAACCACCGTTTTGGAAGTGTTAAAACCCTCACGATGACGCAACCTACTCGTCGATACCATCAACTATACTGGTAAAGCAACCTACTCGTCGATACCATCAACTATACTGGTAAAGCAACCTACTCGTCGATACCATCAACTATACTGGTAAAGCAACCTACTCGTCGATACCATCAACTATACTGGTAAAATCGGTAAAGTCATCTAGTTTCTTAGATGCATCATCAAATAGCTTGTCCTGAGCAGAACTTTGCGACCTTTACAGTCCTTCGGAATTTCTCCCTCTCATAGGTAAGATCTGCAGCGGTCATGCTCAAACCATCAGTTGCATCCTGAATCCATCTTCTCCGTGGTCTTCCTCTTCTCCTCTTTGCTGGGATACCTCCTTCCATGATGGTCTTTTCCAATCTTTCGTCACTTTTTATATCTCCAAAATACATTAATTTTCTCAATTCTTATTTGTAGCATCATCCAGTTTTCTTTGATTTTGAGTTCTTTCTAGATATATCTATTTGTTTTCTTCTCTGTCCATGTTATACGGGGGACTCTTCTGTAACACGTATATTCAAACACATATATGTATATGTTTTTCTACTGCCTTAAAGATGACATTAAATTCAAATACATACACACATATCTTCTTCTTTTTCTTTGAACGCTCCATATCGACCACTTGTCAACCACGCTGTGGGATTTGTATGTGATCTGAGCCTAAGAGCGATTGTACGCTGTGCCAATTATGCGCCTACAAGTAGGCCAGCACATCTGATTTCTGCGCTGCTTTTTTTTACTAGGGTAGCATCCCTAGGGCCTACATCAGCCGCCTCTTACGACAAACATTGTAGGTTGCAGTGGTACTATTCTGTGCTTCCCTTACGGGCCCCAGCACCACATGGGCGACTCACACACACACACACACACAAATAACTTTATAACAGACGATCAATAACGTTTACTTCAGTATGAACTTTGGAAGTCACATTTGCTCATGTATACACAATAACGTTTACTTCGGTATGAACTTGTGAAAGTCACATTTGCTCATGTATACACAATAACGTTTACTTCGGTATGAACTTGTGGAAGTCACATTTGCTCATGTATACACAATAACGTTTACTTCGGTATGAACTTGTAGAAGTCACATTTGCTCATGTATACACAATAACGTTTACTTCGGTATGAACTTGTGAAAGTCACATTTGCTCATGTATACACAATAACGTTTACTTCGGTATGAACTTGTGAAAGTCACATTTGCTCATGTATACACAATAAGTATATAAGAAGTTTTAAGAACCTCATGGGAAGCATCACAACCAATGAATATGATAAATAAATGGACAGTAAACAATTTCATATAAAGGTTCGTAGTTCGAATCCTGTGTGTGGTAAACTGTTTTTCCCCCAAGGCACTTAATACTTGTATACAGTCTATTTATTTATCATATTAATTTGCTCTGGTGCTTCCCATGGGGTTTTACAAACATTTTATTCACTTGTTACAAATATACTTGAAGCTACTATGAATAATGTGTGCATGTATGTTATATGTGTATACTTTCATTATGTGTATGTATGATGTTTCTTCTCATATATACAAACACAATAAGATTATCACATGTATTTGTGCATGCACTATTCGGTCGAATCTAATCTGATTTATCTATGTTATGCAGTCCAGTGCCAAACATGGACAATAGCAAAGCCCGGTCGCAAAAAATAACTGATAAAATTGACTGACAAAAGCAGGCAGCAAAACGCAGCAATTTCATCACATAATCTCATTGAGAAGATATCTATGGTAGCGGCTTTCCAGTCTACTTTTATTGATTGTCAACTGTCAATGGTCCTTTATAACTACATGTGTAATGCGGTGCCTGCGAAAAGTTACCAACAACACCAGAAAAGACAGAGTCACTAACATCAGCATAAGAAAGAAAGTTGGCACAAAACCGTGCTTGAATTACATAGATAAACAAAGAATGAAGTGGATATGGTCATTTAATAAGAATGCATCCAAACTCCACAGTATACAGAGTCTTCTACAACAGAACATCAGGAAAGAAGGCGAGAGGTAGACCATGAAAAAGATGGTTAGATGGCATAGCAGAATCCTGTCAAAGAGCAAAAATAACAATCACCCAAGCCATCAGAACAGCGCAAGACAAAAACAGAAAACCACGACACTGGGCAATAACCCGGTAGCAGTGTGACGACACTGGGCAACAACCCGGTAGAAGTGTGACGACACTGGGCAACAACCCGGTAGAAGTGTGACGACACTGGCAACAACCCGGTAGCAGTGTGACGACACTGGGCAACAACCCGGTAGAAGTGTGACGACACTGGACAACAACCCGGTAGAAGTGTGACGACACTGGGCAACAACCCGGTAGAAGTGTGACGACAAAAGAAGAAGAAGATGATACGCTCGGCACCGTTAGAAAAGAAACAACTAATAAAACCCTTTTTTTAAATAGCTAGCCGACTGTGCTCTGAAAAACGCCCGTCTGCTCTGTAAAACGCCCGCACGCCCGTAAGGTAATGGGAGCTGTAAGAAAGAAAGCTTTGTGGTTCGAATCCTGTATCTGGTAAATTGTTTTTTACGGAGACTCTTAATACTTGCTGTCTATGATCCCCCGTGTGTTGCCGGGCCTCGAAAGGGGAGCAAAGAGTAGTACCACTGCGACCTAAAAGGCATATCGTATGAGACGACTGATGTAGGACCTAGGAAACTACCTAGTTAATAAATAGCATCGAAGAAATGGGATCTGCTTTCTTACTTGTAGGCACATAACTGGCACAACGTACATACCCTCTTAGGCTCAGATCACATACAAATCAAACAAAGTGGTTAACAAGTGGTCGATATGGGGCGTTCAAAGAAGAAGCTGTCTATATATACACAATATAATACTTATAGCAACACGCACATATAGATGACAGCTTAAATAGCAGAAGAAGCTGTCTATGTATACACAATATAATACTTATAGCAACACGCACATATAGATGACAGCTTAAATAGAAGAAGAAGCTGTCTATATATACACAATATAATACTTATAGCAACACGCACATATAGATGACAGCTTAAATAGAAGAAGAAGCTATCTATATATACACAATATAATACTTATAGCAACACGCGCATATAGATGACAGCTTAAATAGCAGAAGAAGCTGTCTATATATACACAATATAATACTTATAGCAACACGCACATATAGATGACAGCTTAAATAGAAGAAGAAGCTGTCTATATATACACAATATAATACTTATAGCAACACGCACATATAGATGACAGTTTAAATAACAGAATTGAACATTTTAACTATGTAAAAACGATAATTCTCGAATACAATATTCTTTTTATTTTGAAAATATTCAATAATGTTTTAGTGAATTTATTTTTTACTTCATATGTTGAATACATTTGTACAAGACTGGATTTGTACAAGGATGGACAATACTTTAATTTAAAGTTAACTTTGCTGTGCTGTAACAAACGGGGTGGGGGCTGAATTGAATTTATGTCCTATTACCTCATTGCAGATGTATGTACAAATTCAGCTGTAGTTTCGTTAATTATTAGCCAATTTTATGAGTAATACATCATTTTGTAGGTGAATGAATTTTATTTAAAATAGAGCTAAAATAAATACACAATGGCGCTCCCAGCGGCTCATGAGAGCCAATCAGTTAATTATTTATATATATATATATATATATATATATATATATATATATATATATATACACGTAAGAACAGAGTACTGTAGTTTTACCAAATACAAAAATAATAACGATACACAACAACGTTTCGACCAAAATGTCTTTATCAAGCAAAGGATACAGTAGAAGTGAAGAATTTCACTTCTTACACGATACAGAATATAAATGTATAAATTTATTATATATATATATATATATATATATATATATATATATATATATATATATATATATATATATAATAAATTTATACATTTATATTCTGAAGATAATTTATATTATATTGAGAAGAATGGAAACTTATCGCATACCAAAACAAATGTTGTTCTGTGAACTTTCGGAGGAAGAGGCACCAGGGCAGACCACTGCTCAGATATAAAGATGTCTGCAAAACCTCAATGAAAAACTTTTCTATAGATCCCAGCACATGGGAGGAACTAGCTGATGACAGAGTTGTGTGGAAAGCCAAATTACGGAAGGGCGCAGAGTCTTTTGAGAAGAGACTTATGTAGGAGCTGAACGACAAGAGAAAAAAGCGAAAACTCAGAAGTTGTCACAGTAAAACACTTGCCAATTGACCGTCTGTAAAGATGAAAAAGGCCATATAATAATATATATGGCCTTTTCGTCTTTTTCGTCAAGTGGCAAGTGTTTTACCGTGACAACTTCTGAGTTTTCGCTTTTCTCTTGTCGTTCAGCTCATACATAAGTCTCTTCTCAAAAGACTGCACCTTTTCGCAATTTGGCTTTCCACACAACTCTTGTCATCAGCTAGTTTTTCCCATGTGCTGGGACCTATTTTATAATATTACTGCTTAAACAGATTGGATATTTAAAAACTAGGTAGAAAGTACTATAGTCTCAAACACCATCGAGATTAGAACAAAACTAAATATTTCTAATAAAAGGGGAATGTTTATTAATAGATAACCAAATACTCCAGATATAGTGAATAGAAGACAAGAAAGTATTAATGTCTTCAAAATATTCATTTGTTGTTAAATGTATATGAAGAAAATGTCAAATAAAGAAGTCAACTGTGTAATTAGAACAAAATACAAATATCATTAGCACTTGTCTTATAATTATAACTTAAGTCATCTAACTAGCCACCACTAACAAGAGCTAGTAGAATGACCAAGTATCTTATTTAACATGAAGAATTCAATCACAAAATTCATGGTTGTTTTTAAAGAATTTCACAGCCCGTGCGTTGCCGGGGCTCTCAATAGGAACAAAGAATAGTAGCACTGAGATCTACAAGGCACGTCGTAAGAGGCGACTGAGGTAGGGGCCTAGGGAAACCACCCATGAAAATAAAAAGCGTCGAAGACATCGGATGTGTTGGTCTACTTGTAGGCACATAACTGGCATAACTTACAATCGTTCTTAGTCTTGAATCACATACAAATCACAAAGAGTGCTTTAACAAGTGCTCAATATGAAGCTTTCGAAGAAGAAGAAGAAGAAGGATTTTATCAAGAAAATTGTTAACATTGTTACATCAGGATGAAAATAAAAACAATGAACATATATATATATGCCTACTGTATAATATGGACTAATATTCGAATTGTACTAGCTGTATACTGCAGTCTAAAATCGATTCATTGATATGTACTAGAATCGATATCTATATTGTTTTACACACTAGATACCATATTCGATATTGTGTTACGTACTTCTTCATTGAACGCTCCATATCGAACACTTGTTAACCACTCTGTGTCACTTGTATGTAATCTGAACCTAAGAGTAGGTTGACATTGCTTACTGAACGGTGAGGTCTTCTTTTACCCTTTGTAAAAATCCCATGAAAACGAATTTGCTTCCAAATTTACCCACCGTGGAGTTTGAACTAGGTACGCTTGGGTGTTGTATACTAGAAACTATACTCTATATAGTGTTGTATACTAGAAACTATACTCTATATTGTGTTGTATACTAGAAACTATACTCTATATAGTGTTGTATACTAGAAACTATACTCTATATTGTGTTGTATACTAGAAACTATACTCTATATAGTGTTGTATACTAGAAACTATACTCTATATTATGCTGTATACTAGAAACTATACTATATATAGTGTTGTATACTAGAAACTATACTCTATATTATGCTGTATACTAGAAACTATACTCTATATTGTGCTGTATACTAGAAACTATACTCTATATTGTGCTGTATATTAGAAACTATACTCTATCTTGTGTTGTAAACTAGATACTATACTCTATATTGTGCTGTATACTAGAAACTATACTCTATATTATGACATCTAATAGACACTATAAACTAAATTGTATTAGCCAGTACACATTTATTCTAAATTTCGTTCCTAATTAGAGATTTTATTGAATTGAACATTATCTCACATATTATTTTTTTTTATAGAGACTATGTTACAAATTGTGCAGCATACTAGACCTCTACATCTCTAAAGTGTTATTACATGTCGGGAGAACATAGGCGAAGTGATTAAGACGTTTGCTTGTAGTTCTAAAGGTTGCGGATTCAAATCTGGATCGAATCACATGTGCAACTTTTCATGAGATTCCTAGGATTCCTGATGGAGCTACGGAGTTCGTGCAACACTATCGGTAGATGGTTTGCCATTTGCGCCTACTGAGACAAAACCGTATGGAGAATCCTGGTTTAATGTTGTCAAATCTTCGCGTTTAGACCCTTTATTAACTCTTTGTGTACCAAACGCCACACCATATGGCTTTGGGTCTTATATTTTTTTACAAGGAGCCACACTAAAGGGCGTTTTTTATTGTAAAAACAAATGGCTTGTAAAAACATGGCTAATATATGACAAGATACTAGAGAACATACTTAGAACTTTTATTTGACGCCTTGGATATTTTTTTTATTTCCCTTTTTTTTACTGTTATTGCCTGACTTGTAGTGGAACATTGTTGAATCTCTAAAATTGTGTTTGGCATAAATATTCTTCCTAAATGTTATTTCGTGTGCATGTTCGGTATTTGAATTCTAAAACAAACTTGGTTGAAAACAGAAGGTTATTCAAAATGCAGGTTATATTCGGTTCCGGTCTACAAACAATTTTTTCTACTGGTCAAACCTCTGTAATTTTAAACATATCCATATAGGGGGAGATCGCAGTCATCTTCTTCTTCTTTACGTTCGTTCTTTACCACCAATTTTAATCACTCTTTGTGATATGTTTGATCTTTGCCAAGAACGTGTATACGTTGTACATTGGTTTGGTAGGCACCTAAACGCATAGACTTCTACACGTTCAGGACACATGCATCCGATTTCAGCCAAACCTCCTTAATCGCTTCTTACGACATGCGGGGCAGGTAACAGTGGTTCTATTCTTTACACCTCAAATTTGGGCCTCGGTAACCACTCGGGCGGGAGACCGCAGTAAAACTTTGTAAAATGGCGAAACACGTAATAACAAAGTACTGTAGTTTTACCAAATATAAACACAATAACAATACACAGCAACGTTCCGATCAAAGGTCTTTATCAAGCAAGATACAACAGGAGTGACGAATTTCACAGCACACTACATATAGACTAAGACAGAGACATTCCAACGGTCAATAAATCATTTAATTTCAATTTATTGACGGCCTCTGTCGTCTATATGTAGCGTGTTGTGAAATTCGTCACTAGTGTTGTATCGTATGCTTGATGCTGGAATTTTGGTCGAAATGTTGCTGTATATTGACTGTCATTGTTTTTTTGTATTTTGTAAAACTACATTACTTTGTTATTACGTGTTTCACCAGTTGAAACATAGAAATAACATATAATATATATACGAGTTGCCCAGGATAGAGCGGTATGGAGAAATTACTTGCAGGCCCTATGTAACGTATAACGGTACGAGAGGAATTATTATTATATATATATCAAAATGTGACGTTACTCATTGAAAGTTGACAGCAATGAACCTTCTAAATCCTGTCTCTTGTCTTGATGTTACACTCTAAAATGCTATAATTAGCCCAGCTCTTGATGTTTCTCTCTTATTGATGTTGCACTCTAAAATTCTGTAATTAGCCCAGCTCTTGATGCTTCTCTCTTATTTATGTCTTGATGTTGCACTCTAAAATGCTGTAATTAGTCCACAGCTTGATGTTTCTCTCTTATTTATGTCTTGATGTTGCACTCTAAAATGCTGTAATTAGTCCACAGCTTGATATTTCTCTCTTATTTATGTTACACTCTAAAATGCTGTAATTAGTCCACAGCTTGATATTTCTCTCTTATTTATGCCTCGGATTTCATCTTGCTTGTTGACCTTCAACTTTGACTTCTAAAACATTTTTTGATCAATTTTGCATCTCTTTTTGTGCCCGAAATATTACATTTCTTTGATTTTAGTTTTCTGTAGTTATTCTTGGTTTTAATTACTAATTTTTCTATACCTTCTTTACTCGTCTTTTTCTTTTCATTAAATATGTCCCTTTTTGTTTGTAAATTGAAATCTAAAATGTTTGTTTATTGTCCTTGTATCTGAACGATTTGCTTATTATGTAGAGAATTAAAGACTATTTAAGCCGAGGTACGCGCTTTCAACACAGTTTGTTTTAGTTATATCAGAGCGGTGTAGACCAACAAACGGGAAAAATAAGAATAAATTCCTAAATTCCTAAATTCCAGAGAATACAAGTATTTTCTGAACTATATTTCTTCTAAGAACTCTCTATATTGACAAAGTGATAACCACTCTTTGTGATTTCTATGTGATCCAAACCTAAGAGAGATTGTACGTTGTGCCAGTTATGCGCCTACATCCGACTTCTGCGATGCTTTTTATTTACTAGGATAGCTTCCTATGCCCCAACCTCAGTCGCCTCTGTCTTGTAGGTCGCAGTGTTACTATTCTTTGCTCAACTTATAGGCACCGCAACACACGGGCGTCTGTGCAATAGAGAAATTAAATTAAATATAACACTTGATAATCCTCATGTGATATGTGCATATATATTATCATCTTTTATATGCGATCTGAAGCGTCTCTGTTTATTTAATATCTGTCAACGTTGTGGTTTCCATGATAGTAGCACTGGACATGTATGCCGTTAAGATGAGGTTACAAATTTATCCAAGAGAGAGAGAAGCGAAGAGACGTATCATGCTCGGTTATCTTGAAGTTTATCACTGAGCCGCTGAATGCCGTCTCAAGTGAGATAGTTAATGAATATATTTTAATTCATTCTAGATTTTTCACGAATGAGTTAGACTAAACAGTGAGACATGAACAAAAATTGCTTGTTTTTATTTAAAATTAAGACAACATTATACAATACAACTAAACAATTAAAAACAAAACATCTAAAAACAGTATGGAATTTAACTGATAAGAAAATAAAGATCAGAATACTAAGAGCATGTATATTCCTAGTGGCAAAATATGGGTGAGAGGTGAGGTATGGACATTTAACATATATATCACATATGTATGTATATATATATATATATATATATATATATATATATATTGAAAAACATATCTGTACTTTTGAATATGAGTGTTTCAGAAGCGTCCTCCGTATGTTCTGGACAGAGAAAAGAACAAATAGATCTATCTAGAAAGAACTCAAAATCAAAAGAAAACTAGCTGGTGTTACAAATAAGAATGAGAAAATTATTTTTAACATATAGGTTTGGAGAAGACAAAGGGTTGGAGAAGGCTATCATGGAAGGAGGCATCCTGGCAAAGAAAAGAGGAAGACAACGGAGAAGATGGATTCAGGATGTAACTGATGTTTTAAGCAATACGGCTGTAGAGGCCGGATATCTGGAAATATGAGATAGTGAAATTCCGAAGGACTGTTAGGGGGGCAACAATCTGCACAGGGCAAGATAATTAAGGATGCTATACTGTATGATTTATAAATAAAATTGAGACAATAATTTAATTCAACAAGAGCAATGCATTGCTTGGTATTTTAATTACGCACTATGAAAATAATATAATAAAGAAATTGCAACAACCTTTGAAGTTGGAGAAGGCTCGCCTGAATGACGTGGGACACTGATGATAGCGAAAGCAAGCCTTCGCACAAAAATCAGTCAGAAGCACATACTCAACTGGACGAACCTGAATTGATAACGTACGAACAAGATGAAGAGGAAGATGACATTGAAACAGAATTTAAAAGGATTTTGATGACAAAGTTTCTAGTAACAGGATAAGAATAACAGTTTTAATAACGCTACTTTCTTGTGGAGAAATGAGAAGAACATTAGTAAAATAAAATAGAGATTGTAAATGATACTTTCTGCATTGAAATGATTTGTTTTGCTACTTACTTGAATCTGCGACTGGTAAGTCTAAATCCAGTAACACTAGTTGGAAAACTTGTGACACAAATAAATGCACTTCAGCGTTAGTGTTTTGTTTGATTAGATATCGGGTTGCTGTCTCCATATCAGTTTGCTACCACCTTAAGTTGCGTTAGGCTGATCTTTATGTTCATGCCAGGCGAAGAAAGCAACATTGCAGTTTGACAGTATCAGCAAAAATATAATTATATATCAATTTAAAATTCACTTTGAAGAATTGTCTTAAGTTGGTACAGACGAAACTGGTTGCTGATTATGTATGACAATCAAACTGATTTGTTGATGAAGTCATGAGTATATAATTGTGTGTTAGTACATCTAATGTCGTTGCTCTTTCATCCAAACAATGCCCCTACTGGACTCTGCTACGACTGTACGCTTTAAAGTCCGGCGCTGATAGAAGTTCTCAGAGATGGAAGTATCCGGTTGAGTGTGTTTACATTTGGCTGGCGACTAAACGATCTCTTCGTCTCTTCCTGTCTCATCCAGCCTGACAGGCCAATAGTGTCGCTTCAATCATTATTAGACTTGCCGCTGGCTGCCACGTTTGTTCTCTACCATTCTTTAGGAGTATCAGAATAAATGAGAGAGGAAGGGGGTAAGTACGGCAAGACGTAGATCGGGAATGAAAACGAACAGTGAAGCAGGACGGAGTTAACCAATTTGTTAACTCCTTTACTGCCACTCTGAAAATGTCCACGCCCACTGACTGGAACAAATGGCAGAAGAGAGGATTCTGTCGAACGTGAGATTTTATGGATCCGCACATAATAGGAGTAGGAGGAGTCATCGTTCTGAATAAGTGCTGGATTTGAATCCCTATGGGAGGCGCGTCCGGTGTAAAGAGGGGCATCTTTCATTCGGCTAATTGACAGTGACGAGCGAGCGACCTGCGATCGGTAGAGGATGACTTTCATCACTGATCAAGTTGATGGTGGTTACATTCATTCAATATCTTTAAATATTGTTTTCTCTCTCTGTGACTGGTCTCAGTTTGCGACCAAGAACAGTAAACAGTACGTCATGTCGTATCAACTGTCCTTACTCACTTACTCGTCTAGCTATGAGACTGTTAGCTACTCTACCGGAATGGTGAACTATTTATTTATTGCTTTCATCATTGCATTTCAGGGAATAAATATGTGTGCTCTGATGTCTTTCTTGCACGGGGTTCTCCGAAAGGAGTTACTTCTTATTTTTCATGTTATTTGGTCTACACACTACGAACAAGGTTCATCTTAGGTTCTGCTGCTTCCTCTTCGAACGCTCCATGTCGACCACTTGTAAACCCCTCTTTGTGATTTTTATGTGAGCGTCTGTAACTCAAGCGGTAGTGTGCTCGATCACAAACCCAAGCGTACCTGGTTCAAACCCCACGGTGGACAAGTTTGGAAGCAAATTTATTTACATGGGATTTTTGCTAAAAGGTAAAAATAGACCTCACCGTTCAGAAAGCAATGGCAAACTACTGAGCGTATAAGTGGTGCCTAGAAAATCAACGACTCGTTTACCGTGGTTGATGGCTACGTCCTGTAAAGGATATGCCATGATTTTCATGTGATCCTAGCCTAAGATCGATTGTATGGTGTGCCAGGTACACGCCTACACGTAGACCAGGACATCCGATTTCTGCGATGCTTTTTATTTAATAGGGTAGCTTCCATAGAACTATACCTCAGTCAACTCTTACGCATTGCTTTGTAGGTCTCAGTCTTACTATTCTTTGCTCCCCTAACGAGCCCTGATAACACAGCCGACACCTACATTGAGATCAGACATGACAGACAGAGAATAGCCAGTTGACTGTATGTGCTACTCAAATCGATTACGTTTCAGACTAGATGAGAACATCTACTTCACGGACACACTTAAATGAGCCAGACCAATTTATTCTCACATCAACCTTAGAGTTTCTCGATGGTTCAAGTAATCAAGATTAGCTTGGACACTTATACAATCTTATACAACAAATGGAAATGGGATGAAGGAAATTAAAAGAAGAATAAGCATGGCTTTACAAAAAATTAAACAATTCAAAACAGTATGGAACGGAACTGAAAAGAAAATAAAGATCAGAATACTAAGAGCATGCATATTCCCAGTGGCAACGTATGGGTGTGAAGCATGGACATTTATAAGGCAGTGGAAAAACATAAATGTGCCTTTGAATCTAAGTGTTACAGGAGAGTCCTTACATATATCTGGACAGAGAAGAGAACAAATAGATCTATCCAGAAAGAACTCAAAATCAAAGAAAATTGGCTGATGCTACAAATACGAAAGAGAAAAGTGAGGTATTTTGAACATATAAAAAGACATGAAGGACTGAGAAGACATCATGGAAGGAGGCATACCGCAAAGAGAAGAAGAGGAAGACCACGGAGAAGATGGATTCAGGATGTAACTGATGGTTTGAACATGACGGCTGCAGAGGCTGGTGGCATGTGAGATAGAGAAATTCCAAAGGACTGTTGGGGTGGTAAAGTTATGCTCAGGACAAGCTATTTAATGATGATGATGATGACTTATACAAACAAAATATGTAGGAAAGCATCCATCTCTGTACACATTTATAGTGTATTTATACAAGAGATGAATGATGTTAAAACTGCGAAATGAAAATCGTGGCATATCCTTTACAGGACGTAAACATCAACCACGGTAAATGTGTCGTCGATTTTATAGGCACAATTTACACGTTCAGTAGTTTGCCATTGCTTTCTAAACGGTGAGGTCTATTTCTACAGTTCGTAAATATCAACGGCAAAAATGTGCTTCCAAACTGCCCGCCGCGGGGTTTGAAACAGATACTCTTGGATTGTGATCGAGCTCACTAACGTTTAAGTTACAGACGCAACAAAATGCGAGAAAATATGTGAAAGGCAACGGTTGACGTCATTTCATTGGGTTTCCCCATATGACTCAATCTCTTGCCACGAAAATGGCATGCCACCTGCCGAGAGTACTACTGCACAAAGCACACATTCTATAGTGTCAGCAAGAATTCTGTTGGAGAAGTGGATACAAGTGGATACAAGAGTAACAATAGATAGTCGACAAGTCTCTTCTTCTCTTTCATCATTTACTTCTTTATAGAAGTGTTGGGGGCGTAGTGATCTGTGTGTGCTTGTTTTAATGCACTTTGTAAGCTGATATTCATTTTCGTAAGGCTGTTCTTGATGCCGTCGCTCCATCTTTGCGTGGTCTTCCTCTTGCTTTGTACTCGTTATACTTTTCTGTGGGGCTCTCTGTGGTAGACGATACCAGGACATTCTTGTCAGGTATTCAAACCATTTAATCTGTTGTTCTTGTATGAATTGCATGACTGGTTTCCCACCCAGTCTCCTTCTGAGACGATTGTCATCTATAAAACACACTCTTTTAAAAAAAATATTTGAATGGACGAAGAAAAAACTACATTAATAGTAAAAGTGGAAATGGAACATATATATATATATATATATAATATAATAATAATAATAATAATTCCTGTCGTACTGTTATACGTTACATAGGGCCTGCAAGTAATTTCTCCATACCGCTTCTTCCTGTGCAACTCGCTCAATCTCCTCCATGGAACTGAGACCGATATTTCCTGCCTCTCTCAGTAAAATTCGTTTCAGGGTCTCCTTAGGTCGACCTCTCTTTTTTGAACCCTTTGCATCCCACTTCAATGCCTGCTTTGATATTCTTTGATCATTTCTTCTCAAGGTGTGCCCAACATATCTCCATCTTCTCTTTCTTATAACAGTTGTCACTAGTGGTTGACTAGACATGTCTCTGATTTCATCACTCTTCCTGAATTCGTTCCATTTTATATTAATTATTTTTCGCAGACATCAGAGAAAGAGAGAGTTGGCTATTAAAGAGCATAACATTGAGGAAATATTAAATATTTCGGAGACATCAAACGACATGATTGATATATTTTATTGTTCATTGTGTACTTGTTCTTCTTGTTCATCTAACATTATTTTATCTTGTTCTTCTTGTTCATCTAACACTATTTTATCTTGTTCTTCTTGTTCATCTAACATTATTTTATCTTGTTCTTCTTGTTCATCTAACATTATTTTATCTTGTTCTTCTTGTTCATCTAACACTATTTTATCTTGTTCTTCTTGTTTATCTAACACTATTTTATCTTGTTCTTCTTGTTCATCTAACATTATTTTATCTTGTTCTTCTTGTTCATCTAACATTATTTTATCTTGTTCTTCTTGTTCATCTAACATTATTTTATCTTGTTCTTCTTGTTCATCTAACACTATTTTATCTTGTTCTTCTTGTTTATCTAACACTATTTTATCTTGTTCTTCTTGTTCATCTAACATTATTTTATCTTGTTCTTCTTGTTCATCTAACATTATTTTATCTTGTTCTTCTTGTTCATCTAACATTATTTTATCTTGTTCTTCTTGTTCATCTAAGACTATTTTATCTTGTTCTTCTTGTTCATCTAACACTATTTTATCTTGTTCTTCTTGTTCATCTAACATTATTTTATCTTGTTCTTCTTGTTCATCTAACACTATTTTATCTTGTTCTTCTTGTTCATCTAACACTATTTTATCTTGTTCTTCTTGTTCATCTAACATTATTTTATCTTGTTCTTCTTGTTCATCTAACATTATTTTATCTTGTTCTTCTTGTTCATCTAACATTATTTTATCTTGTTCTTCTTGTTCATCTAACATTATTTTATCTTGTTCTTCTTGTTCATCTAACATTATTTTATCTTGTTCTTCTTGTTCATCTAACATTATTTTATCTTGTTCTTCTTGTTCTTCTTGTTCATCTAACACTATTTTATCTTGTTCTTCTTGTTCATCTAACATTATTTTATCTTGTTCTTCTTGTTCATCTAACATTATTTTATCTTGTTCTTCTTGTTCATCTAACATTATTTTATCTTGTTCTTCTTGTTCATCTAACATTATTTTATCTTGTTCTTCTTGTTCATCTAACACTATTTTATCTTGTTCTTCTTGTTCATCTAACATTATTTTATCTTGTTCATCTAACACTATTTTAACTTGTTCTTCTTGTTCATCTAACACTATTTTATCTTGTTCTTCTTGTTCATCTAACACTATTTTATCTTGTTCTTCTTGTTCATCTAACACTATTTTATCTTGTTCTTCTTGTTCATCTAACACTATTTTATCTTGTTCTTCTTGTTCATCTAACACTATTTTATCTTGTTCTTCTTGTTCATCTAACATTATTTTATCTTGTTCTTCTTGTTCATCTAACACTATTTTATCTTGTTCTTCTTGTTCATCTAACACTATTTTATCTTGTTCTTCTTGTTCATCTAACACTATTTTATCTTGTTCTTCTTGTTCATCTAACACTATTTTATCTTGTTCTTCTTGTTCATCTAACACTATTTTATCTTGTTCTTCTTGTTCATCTAACACTATTTTATCTTGTTCTTCTTGTTCATCTAACACTATTTTATCTTGTTCTTCTTGTTCATCTAACATTATTTTATCTTGTTCTTCTTGTTCATCTAACACTATTTTATCTTGTTCTTCTTGTTCATCTAACATTATTTTATCTTGTTCTTCTTGTTCATCTAACATTATTTTATCTTGTTCTTCTTGTTCATCTAACACTATTTTATCTTGTTCTTCTTGTTCATCTAACACTATTTTATCTTGTTCTTCTTGTTCATCTAACATTATTTTATCTTGTTCTTCTTGTTCATCTAACACTATTTTATCTTGTTCTTCTTGTTCATCAAACATTATTTTATCTTGTTCTTCTTGTTCATCTAACACTATTTTATCTTGTTCTTCTTGTTCATCTAACACTATTTTACCTTGTTCTTCTTGTTCATCTAACACTATTTTATCTTGTTCTTCTTGTTCATCTAACATTATTTTATCTTGTTCTTCTTGTTCATCTAACACTATTTTATCTTGTTCTTCTTGTTCATCTAACACTATTTTATCTTGTTCTTCTTGTTCATCTAACACTATTTTATCTTGTTCTTCTTGTTCATCTAACACTATTTTATCTTGTTCTTCTTGTTCATCTAACACTATTTTATCTTGTTCTTCTTGTTCATCTAACATTATTTTATCTTGTTCTTCTTGTTCATCTAACATTATTTTATCTTGTTCTTCTTGTTCATCTAACATTATTTTATCTTGTTCTTCTTGTTCATCTAACATTATTTTATCTTGTTCTTCTTGTTCATCTAACATTATTTTATCTTGTTCTTCTTGTTCATCTAACTATTTCATTTTATTTTTCTTACTTGTTCATCTACATTATTTATTTGTTCATTATTTTCACTAGTAATTTTGCTTATCTGTTGATATCTTTTCATTAATTTATATTTTTATCTTAATTTTTAATTCTAATCTTGAATATTTTATCTTCTTTTCTTTGTCATCTCTAAATTAAGATTATTATTTGTTCTCTTTTAATTCTAAATAAATCTTATCTTGATTGTTTTCTATTTTATATAAATATTATTTCTTGTTTTTTTCCAATTTTTAATTCCTCTTTTATTAAACCTGATCTTTTTTGTCTGCTTCTAATTTTATATAAATATTTTTATCTTTTTCTGTCTTCTTCTAATTTTTATTTAAATCTGTTCATGTCTCGTTCTTCTACGACATGCTCTTCATCTTTGTTCTTAATTTTCTTTTAAATTTTATCAATATTTCTTCCTTGTTCTTATCATTTTTTCCTATTCATCATCTGTTTCTCCATGATCAGCCTGATCCACCATTGACCAATCAGATATTAACATTATGCCCTTAGGATTCTTTTAAAGAACTTGTATATCTAAAGACAAGAGAAAACTAAGTTGTATAGTAACACTTGATTGACGTCTTAAGAGAAACATTATATCATAACTCGTATGTGGTACTTAGTGATCTTTTCTTTTGTTTATCTACAGTTACTCTTTACATTTGTGTCTGTTGAATAATTACATATTTGTCAATTGTGTTTCTTTTTCATAACACTGAGGTCTAACGAGATGTACAGATCAAATGTTGCTTCTTGGGTTTATACTAACACAGTCATTGGTTTCTCTCAGAAGAATAGTTGACCTAGCATGTCTGATGGATTCGAATCTAACATTAGTGTTCTAACTTGTCTGACTTGTTCATTCTATAGACATTCATTTTATCCTTCAGGGTTTTATTATGCAACAAGTTCAGTTTAACAATAAGGAATATCAATATTATAAATATTTTTCCTAATAAATAACCATAGACTCATGTTTCCCGTTAGTTATGCTGCCCAATATTAGAGTTAGCTGTCGTGCGGCATAAATGATCAGGGTTGGACATGTAGATGTTGTGTGTTCTGTCTTTTTCCCGCAGCTCGCTTTCTCTGCACCTCAGCAGTACGGCAATTCTTAGCTATGCGAGTTCCTCTTGTGTAGTTACAGCGCCACATTTGGCAATCTCGCGCAATGGATTACTATTTCGAGGCATTTTAGAGACAATTTGAAAAGTGATGTTAAAGCGTTGTTCTGTCCTACAAACAATCGTCTGTCCCCATCATGTCCGCCACACATCAAATGTTTTGAGATGAGTTTATCAGGTGCAATAAGTGACGATCCATCACACCTGTGCCTTCTGGAACAGGCTGATGACGTTTGAATTTTGACTTTTATCAAGATATCAGAGCATCAATTTTAGACTTCGAACCCAACACAAAACACTTAATAATTACTTGAACAGAATTCAACTACAACACACTCCAGAGTGTCAACTGTGTGCACATCATCATGAAACCGTTCACCATCATCGCTTCAGGTGACAAGCACTAGATGACACTAGGAAGACCCTTCTTCCTCCAAGGCCAGGCAAGTGGAACACATTATGCAGAAACAAAAGAACAACTTACAAACACATGCAGATACCACTACATAGCATCGGGCCGAAGGTCAAGAGATCAAGCGCCGCTGGATCATTGAAGAAGAAGAAAAGAAGAAGAAAATAAGCATCATGTAAAACTGAGCATTGAAGAACATCTTAGAAATAATTTCTTCTTCTTCTTGGATCGCTCCATATCAACTACTTGTTAACCACTCTGTGTGAATGGTATGTAATCTGAGCATAAGAGCGATTGTACATTGTGTCAGTTATGCGTCTACAAGTAGGCCAGCACATACGATATTTGCGATGCTTCTTATTTACTAGGGTAGCTTTCTAGGTCCTACATCAGTCGCCTCTTACGACATGCCTTGTAGGTCGCAGTTGGGCTATTCTTTGCTTTCCTTGCTGGCCCCGACACCGCACGGGCGATAAATAATATCATGTTTCTCAAACTAAAATGTGTTGGTCACATTAAACGGTTTAGTAGCTTGGAGAGACCAATAATGGATGTCAATAGTTTAGTAGCTTGGAGAGACCAATAATGGATGTCAATGGTTTAGTAGCTTGGAGAGACCAATAATGGATGTCAATAGTTTAGTAGCTTGGAGAGACCAATAATGGATGTCAATAGTTTAGTAGCTTGGAGAGACCAATAATGGATGTCAATAGTTTAGTAGCTTGGAGAGACCAATAATGGATGTCAATAGTTTAGTAGCTTGGAGAGACCAATAATGGATGTCAATGATTTAGTAGCTTGGAGAGATCAATAATGGATGTCAATAGTTTAGTAGCTTGGAGAGACCAATAATGGATGTCAATAGTTTAGTAGCTTGGAGAGACCAATAATGGATGTCAATGATTTAGTAGCTTGGAGAGATCAATAATGGATGTCAATAGTTTAGTAGCTTGGAGAGACCAATAATGGATGTCAATAGTTTAGTAGCTTGGAGAGACCAATAATGGATGTCAATAGTTTAGTAGCTTGGAGAGATCAATAATGGATGTCAATAGTTTAGTAGCTTGGAGAGACCAATAATGGATGTCAATAGTTTAGTAGCTTGGAGAGATCAATAATGGATGTCAATGGTTTAGTAGCTTGGAGAGACCAATAATGGATGTCAATAGTTTAGTAGCTTGGAGAGACCAATAATGGATGTCAATAGTTTAGTAGCTTGGAGAGACCAATAATGGATGTCAATGGTTTAGTAGCTTGGAGAGACCAATAATGGATGTCAATGATCCTGGAAGAGAAAGAATGAGACGATCTATTAGCAAGACTTTAAGGAAACTCTTAACATGACGATGTGTAGACGGAGAACTGGATTAGAGTAATAGTTTTTCAGACTTTCTATGATGCATGACGGTCTGCAAAGCCAATAATCAGATGATGATGTCTACAATATTTGTTCAATATTTCAGTATTTTTGTTTCATTAATGATCTTAGATTCATTGAGAAACAATTCAAATGGTTTAGTTAATAGTGAATGAACTCAAAATACATAGTTCAAAAGCGTACAACCTGAAAATTGAATCATCAAAGGAAGGGGCAGACAAGAAAAGATGATTGATGGAATTAAGACATCTTAAACTCAACAATACCACAGCATATCAAGCGACCGAGGCCGTCTGCCCAGCTGTTCGTAGGCCTTTGACTACGGGTGACAAGCTCCTGTTAGTGCGGGTTCAATTCGCGGACTGGCAGAAGAAGCCAAGGTTCACCAGATTCACGTGTTTGTGGCACGAACCGAAGGAGTTACGATGTCCACGGCACCGAGCCGATGCCCAAGTGCTTCTGGATCGGTTAAAAACATAGAGCGACCGAGCTGCACTATCTCGGAAACCGATCATCAGTTAAACCTGCTATGTCTAACTGGCAAAACAAAGCAGAGAAGGACAAAAGAAATGAAGAATGATTCTCCTTTTTATGATCGTATTATTATTGAATGTTGTTCTCGTCAACACTAATCGCTGCTGTTTATGGGCAGCTATATTGTCGGTCTTCCGACTCACACTCAGGTTGACTCAGACGCCCTTGAGGCGTAATTCGTTCCGTTACCAGGAACGATAACCAACAACACAGGTTCTCACTATTGGGTTGTTTCCCTGCCGATAACCAGAAAACCCGAAGAAGATAACTCAGATGTAGGTCCCAAGAGTAACATTGCAATTATCAAAATGGGCGTCGACTCGTGGAAACCGGAAACAGAGGGTTGAACAAATAATTGGCAATACGTCTAATACAGATTATGATTCTGAATTTCTCGCAAATATTTTTTTAATGTTTTATTTCATAGGCGTGATAGTCCATTAATTGAGATACACAACATTCGCTGAAAGTGACAGTATCAGAGAAAGGCATTCAGTTATGCCGACTATTTCTATTTTCCTATGTGTTCTATTTCGAGGGTAGACCAGGCAGAGAAAGACAGAACGAGAAGTTTTTTGGATAGTCTGACTTCATGGCACGGTAGAGCGTCAACATCTGAGTTGATAGCAAACACCAAAGACAGAGATTTGTGGAGATCCATGATCGCTTACGCCAGTCGGCATGGCACCTGATGATGATGTATTTTATTGATGAAAATTTGTATCGCTTCTCGGCCTTTTGGTTAAGATCAACGTGTAGCGGTCACATGTTTGCCACCAACGGGGGCATTCATAGAGCCAATAGACACTAAACAACACTTTAATATTCCGAGCAGCTATCGTTCGAAAGAATGACAACGCTTGAGGTTTTACACGTTTAAAAGGTGACCGGGTACTACCCTCTACGGCACTACTAAAGGGTAAGAGCAGAAAATATAAAAATATAATATTAACAAATATATGTTGAAATCTTCTTTCTTCGAACTTTCCATATCGACCACTTGTTAAACCACTCTTTGTGATCTGTATGTGATCTGAGCCTAAGAGCGATTGTACGTTGTGCCGGCTATGCGCTTACAAATAGAGCAGCACATCCGATTTCTGTGGGGATTTTTTATTTTCTAGAGTAGCTTGTCTAAGCCCCTACCTCAATCGCCTCTTACGATATGCCTTGCGGTCGAGTGTTACTATTATTTGCTGCCCTTGAGAGCCTGACAACACATGGTCGTATATTTAGTAAGTATAGTGATTTGTGAAGCACAGAATCCTTGATCTCTCCCCCTGACGTGATTTCAACATCGCTGGCTATGTACAGAACTGGAGTTACCAAACAGACTGCTTTTGACGTACGCGATATATGTTGTGACATATATATATACCGCCCAAGTGGTTACCGGGGCCCAAATTTGGGGTGTAAAGTATAGAACCACTGTTATCTCCCAGGCATGTCGTAAGAGGCGACTAAGGAGGTTTGGCTGAAATCGGATACATGTGTCCTAAAGGTGTAGAAGTCTAGTGTTTTATATTTTATATATATATATGGCCTTTTCGTCTCTACAGACGGTCTTGGCAAGTGTTTTACTGTGACAACCTCTGAGTTTTCGATTTTCTCTCTTTGTGCATTATCGCTTTCCACACAACTTTGTCATCATATATGGTTTCCCGGCACAACACATGATGTATATATATTAAACGATATAATAACATACAATACACACGCGTATACACATACAATATACATGAACACGTCATTCATAGGTAGGTTCAAGTATATTTGTAAACATGGGTAAACATTTGCAAGCACTGAAAATTTGTAGGAAATTGGTGTTTATATTGTTAATTTATTTTGTCAAAGCAGCGGCTTTCCAGCCTGGTATTATCGATTTTCAACTGTCATTTATTTCCTACTACGTGCTGAATTTGAACACAAGATCTGCTTTTTCTCGTCGGTCTGCAAAAAGACTAATAACCCGATCCACGCAGTTAGCGCAGCGCGTTTGCCCTAATTTATCCCAACATCTGTGCCATTGCTGGCACACTTTGCTTTATTAAGTTTAATTGTATTTTCTGTGCGTTGCTAATAATTTTTTCATCTTCTAATGGTGAAAACAAAAGGACTAAATCGTAGGACAAAACTTAAAATATATAGAAGTAATGTACTGGCAGTGCTATTATACAGTAATGAATGTTGGACGATGACCCAACACATAATACACAAGTTGGAGACATTTCAGAATAAATGTTTAAGAAGAATCCTGCAAATATTCTGGCCAAATACCATAACAAATGAGGAGCTTTTGAAACGAACAGACTGTGCATCCTTAGAGACCATCATTAAGAGACGAAGATGGAGGTGGTTTGACATGTATGTCGTATGCCAGTGGGGGCATTGGCTAGGACAGCTCTCAGATGGACAGCGGATGGGAAAAGAAGGCTGGACGTCGAAACGAAACATGGAAAAGAGCTGGGAGAGAGAGTTGAAGACTGTGGCCTGGCATGGGAGACGGTTGGTAGAAAGGCAGCAGAACGGCAACAGTGGAAGTCTCTTGTGGAAGACTTATGTATCAATCGGGGCACACGAAGACGATATAGATAGACTGGTGACTAAAGACATCAGGTTTGTTTGTATACTGGGACTTTCTTCCCTAGGGGGTCAGAGCTTATGACAAACTTCTGCTCTTTTAATGTTTCCGTTATTAAACCTATGCTATTGTTTCTGTGGCTAAGTAGTTAAGCCCTTTACCTTGTGAGTCGAAGTTCGTGGTTCAAATCCGACCGCGCCGTTCTGTTCACAAGTGCAGTTTTTACAGAGACCCCTAGGATTATTGCTGAAGCTACAGAGTTCGTGCTTTGTGCTCTCGGCAGGTGGCGTGCCATTTCTGCGGAGAGGGACAGAGTCATATGGTATAAAACCCGGTGCAATTAAATCAATACTTCGTCTGAAAAACCATTTTTATTAGATTCATTATTGATTAACAGGAACAAATAGCTTGGCTACTTGATAAGAATGAACCCAAATACACCAGTTGAAAGAGCGTAAAGTATAACAATGAAATCATCAAAGAGGAAGGGGCAGACCAAGAAAAAGATGGATTGATGGAATCACTGACATCTTAAAACTCCCACAATACCACAGCATATCAAGCGATCGAGCGTGCACTATCTCGGTAACTGATCATCAGTTAAACCTGCTACGCCTAGCGACAAAAAATCAGAGAAGGACAAAGAAGAAAGAAAGTAAAGAAAGATTGAACCTATGGATCATTTTATTGGATAGTAAACAATGCCATATGTAACCAAAAACCACATAGTTTTGGTAGGCTTCGATGTTTTGTCCACTAATGCTTTTTTGTTTAATATTAAAATTACCAACACCGGCTGGTAAGTTTATGTCCTAACGAAAATCACATTTTTTAACAACTCCTCCATATTTTCACCATATTAAATTAGGGAAATCTTTAATCATCTATTGCTCATTGAAGAGCTGTTCTAGCCAATTCCTCTACTGACATACGACATGCATTCATCTGTTGCTCATTGAAGAGCTGTTCTAGCCAATTCCTCTACTGACATACGACATGCATTCATCTGTTGTTCATTGAAGAGCTGTTCTAGCCAATTCCTCTACTGACATACGACATGCATTCATCTGTTGTTCATTGAAGAGCTGTTCTAACCAATTCCTCTACTGACATACGACATGCATTCATCTGTTGTTCATTGAAGAGCTGTTCTAGCCAATTCCTCTACTGACATACGACATGCATTCATCTGTTGCCTGGCATTGAAGAGCTGTTCTAGCCAATTCCTCTACTGACATACGACATGCATTCATCTGTTGTTCATTGAAGAGCTGTTCTAGCCAATTCCTCTACTGACATACGACATGCATTCATCTGTTGTCCATTGAAGAGCTGTTCTAGCCAATTCCTCGACTGACATACGACATGCATTCCCAATCCATCTCCATCTTCGTCTTTTAATAATGTTTTCCATGATACAGTTATTTCGTTTCAAAAGCTTTTTATTTACAGAAGTTTTTGGCCAGAAAATTTTGCTAGATTCTTAAATTTTTGTTTTGGAATGTCTAAAATGTGCGTATGGTCTTTTGGATCCTTTTCCAGCACTCACTACTGTGTAATAACACTTCTAGGACACTGTTTCTATATATCTCGTATTTTAAGTTTTGATTTAAGAGTTAATACTTTAACTTTCCAGATTTTGTTGAGCATGTTTAACTTACTTTCTTGGTTTTTCTATGACATTTTCCGAATTAATATGCTTTATTATATGTATAGTTCATATGTTCATATGTACGGTTCCAACTTCACTGCAACGGGTCACTCCATAATTGCTCCGTTCCTGTGCCAACGAAAATCACACGAAATGCTAACAACTGTGAACTGTCTCCTGTGTGAACTAATTCCAGAATGAAACAGCCGTACCACCACAAACAGCGACCTGCACCGCATAAATGCATATGGCCGTCGCAAAAGTGTCAACACAAAACTGTTCATTACTTGAATTGCAATTCATGTGGAAGGGAAAATCAATCACGACAAAATCCAATTTTCTGCGCAAGCAATATCACTGCATACGGCAGATTGAGTCGGTTCGTCATAACCGCTGTCCGCCATTTTCTGAATACCCCCAACAAACGCACGGTTAACACAGTAGAACGCATTCCATGTAACATTCATAGCTCACAGCGTTGCTCAAGCACTAACTCAGTAGCTCGACAAACGAAACCGGAAAATACCCGACCAAACATGATGAAAATGCGCTAGTAAAGTCGTGTTCAGAATCAAACAGTTCTTATTCTAAATGGCCCTCCCGCATTCCGCCATTGCTGGCCAGATTTTTAAAATTATATGTATAATTCTTCTTTTCCGCTCGGTCAACACCAATCACTTGTTAAACCACATCCAGTGGTTGGTATATGAGTTGAGCTTTAGAGCATGAACCCGTTGTGTCAGTTAGACAACTACAGACTCGTAGACCAGCATACTCGTTTTCTGCATGCGTTTTTTTACTCGGGTTCGCGTCTCTAGGTAATGCAGAAAAGTGACATATAGAGTCCACTCCCCCTCCTAGGCGATCCAGGCCTTGTTAACCTTGCTGTCAAAGTTTCCCGGTCTAAACCACTGATAGATGATATTGGCTTGTGTATCCCACCAGGTCATCATCAGGCTACACATTTTCACTTGTTGCATTTCCTAAGTAAGACTTGCCCATTATACTTTTAAAAGTATAAGCTAAGTGAAACACTTTCAGCAGCATATCCTGACTACTTTCTTTTCTTTCTTTCTTTCTCGAATCCTGTATGCCTCACAGCGTCAGGTCAGGAAGAGATTTCTAAAACGGGCCCTAGTATGCGCTTCGTAGATAGTCTCTTTCGTCGCCTCTGTTATCTCTGAGGTCCATCTTTTCGTGGCCGGCCTTTTGCTTTGTACCCATTGTATCGGAGCAGCATTGCTCTTTGGGGTGCACTGTCTGATGGTAATCTGCTTACGTGACCGAACCATTTAATTTGTTGTTTCTTGATGAAGTCTAGTACTGATGTTGTACCCACTTTTTCCTGATGTCTTCATTTCTCAACCGGTCTCTTCTTGTTACACCCAGCATTCTGCGTAGACACTTCATCTCTGTTGTGACTAGTTTTCTTCTATCGTTTGTTGTCAGCGTCCAGGTTTGGCACTGGTAACATAGTGTGGGAGAAATATTGTGTTGAACATTGCTCTTTTGTGTTCATGGTGACGTGTTTGCATCTTAAAATTGGCCATTTGCCCTATCATTTGATTTGCTTTGTTGCATCTGTGTTGAATTTCATTAGTTATTCTTCCATTTGCTGAAAAATGCTCCCCAGGTATGTGAAATCTTTTGCTGATTTAGTAGATGATTATCGATGGAGATGTTGGTAGTGTTTTCCTCTGGCGAATGTCATTACTTCTGTTTTGTCGATGTTAATTCTCATGTTGTATTCGTTACATGCTAACTGGAGTCTGTTGATGTGTTGTTGTAGCTGTTCTTCTGTTGTTGATTGCTGTCTTCTTTTGCTTGATTTAGTAGATGATTATCGATGGAGATGTTGGTAGTGTTTTCCTCTCTGGCGAATGTCATTACTTCTGTTTTGTCGATGTTAATTCTCATGTTGTATTCGTTACATGCTAACTGGAGTCTGTTGATGTGTTGTTGTAGCTGTTCTTCTGTTGTTGATATGATTGCCTGATCGTCTGCAAAAAGAAATTCATTTAAGAGTTCTCCGAGGTTGTTTCTTCGCTGGTGTTAGCTATTTTACAAATGTGGTCAATGTACGTGATGAATAGCAGCGGGATAGTACTCAACCTTGTCTTACTCCTGACCCTACGTGAAACTTTTCTGATAATCCTGTATTTGTTCTAATCGTACATTGGCTGTCAGTATAAATGTTCTTGCAAAGGTTGATTAGGTGTTCATTAACCCCATAGGTTGTTAGTATTTTCCACAACTTGTGCCTGACTACTATAACACCCAAAGATAAAGATGGAAGTGAAAAGACAGATGATTAAAAAGTATTTTTATACCAACACTTTGTTACCAGTGCCAAACTTGAATGACGACATCAGAAGCAGAGTGGGCATAACTTCATGCACCGAATACATTGAAAGACAACAAATGCAGTGGTTTGAACATTTAATGAGAATGAAATACAACCAAACACCAATAAGAGCATACAATAAAAAGAGATCAGGTGCTAGTGCCAAGAAAGACCAAGAAAAAGATGAGTAGACAATATCAAGCGTGACGTCTGTTGCTTAGGGGATAGTGACTCGGTCTATTAACCCTGACGTCCTGAGTTCGAATCACGCTGCGGACAGTTTATTTGCAAATTGTTTCGCGTGGATTTTCACCCGTTCAGAAAGCAATGGCAAACAACAGAACGTAATAATGCCTAGAAAAATCACAAACAGCGTTAAAAGCTGGGTTGATTAGCAAAGTAATGTAAAGGATATGCAACTTTTTCAGACAATATCAAGAACACAAGAGTGGACAACTATCATCTACCTAGGGAAAGACAATAGACAATATACCGATTCTAAAATTTCGAACTATGTAACGAAAAGAGGAAAATCAAGTTCTTAGGCGCCACTGCTACACCTGAAGTCAAGCGAACAAAAACACAGAAAGCGCATAAAAGAATCACTGGCAGTTAAAAATCGATGAAAATAGGCTGCAAAGCCCCTGTCATAAACATTATTTTTTAAATTAAAAACATTTGTACAAAAACTTTTGATATTTTCAAAAGTGCACATCGGGAACACTCGCCAGTGCTACGGATTTCGTGCACTGACACTGACAACTTCCTGTGTAAGAAAGAGATTGAATCACTCATGGTTATTCATCGAAGTTCAATGATGGTTGTCCTATCAATCAATCAATCAATCAATCAAACACAATCGATGATGCTATTAACATTCTATCGATTAATTTGACTAAATATATTACTCTGGTACACAGTGTCGTCTGAGCATTAGGTGGGTGTCTGTAGCTTGAGAGGTAGGGAGCTCGATCACAGCTCAAGAGTAGCTGGTTCAAACTTTGCAGTGATCAGGTTTGGAAGCAAATTAGTTCCCTTGAATTTTTACGAACGATAGAAATAGACCTCACCGATGAGAAAGCAATGACAAACTACTGAACTTGTAAGTGGTGCCTAGATCGTTTACTGTTGTTGATGTCCTGTAAATAATATACCACGATTTTCATTTCACACAATGTCGACCTGACATTAACCGTTTCTGATCGGAACAATTCCACATCAACTGGAGATTGAACACAGACCACTTGTCTACAAAAAAAAGTGCACTAACCATTGCTCTATCGCGACTCTCAGCAAAGTAAGGTAATTATTGAAATGAACATTGTTCAAATCTAAGCAATGCATGCAACATTTATTCCCTTCTTGGGCATATATCTCTTACTACGAGTTTTGTTTCTATTTACTAGTTTATCCTAGTGATGGATTGGGCTTACATTGTGTACGAGTCCAAACCCAGGTTTCCTAATTGTCCCGGATTTATGTTATTATCTTAGTCATCCTCTTTGTCTTCTTCCTCCGTTTTGTATCTGATATTCTCAATTATAGATACGCAAACTAAATATATTTTGTATTTCTTATGTAAGTAACATCTATGAACCGTTTGTTATATCTGTATTTAAACTGACAATTGTCATCTTCTGGCCAAATCTAACAGGAAAACAGCAAAAGCCAATAACAGTCCCTGGTTTGCATCAACCGATTCATTACACACGCACACTTGATCACGTGATTAGACCAGAATCCAGTTTCCTGTAATATTGTCAGGTCTGACTGGGAACACCCAGAAAATTATATCCCTGACAATACCGAGACGTTTTTAGATGTCCAAGACGGCGATCACAAACCGATATTCTCCCGTTACTTGAACGTTTCTCACGTCAACCAGACCACAATCAAACAGAAAACTTGATGTCCTCTTCCCGCAAGAAACGCATCAGCCTTTCTGCTTTTTTAAAAATGAAATACAATTATCGCTGGTCATCGGAAAGGAATCAAGGGCAATTATCCAATGGCAAGGAAAGTGAGGGTGACCAGAAAACATCAAAATTATCTGGTCAGAGCGTCAGGACGGGAGAGCATCCAGACGCCAAAACAATCCAACAAGATTTGAAAATTGCCCAAGCTGAATATGAAGAAGGGTGTTTAGGAATATGCTCCGGTAAGATGAGAATGTATGACGCCGGGAGATGATCATAATGCTAGCGAGGCCGCTGATGCGGTTTTGATGTTTGCACGCGCTTAGAACGATGCTCAGTCGTTTTGTCAGTCAGGGGGAATAATAAGCGTCATTTGTTATTGACGGGCAATTTTCTCGGGTTCTGTTTTGATTATCTAAAGAAATGTGGGGGAATGAATGTTTCTTCAAATGAACATTTCTTCCTCTCTTGACATATGATACAGAGAAGAGAAATATTGAGGAAATCAACAGATAGAAAGAAAATGAGATATACTCAACATTAGAAAGTGAAAAATATACAGATACGGAAAGAAATGAGAGAGAGAGAGAAGAGAAAAGAAAAGAAAATAAGAGAAGAAGAGAGAAGAGAAATAACAGATCGGAAAGAAATGAGAGAGAGAGGGAGAAATACACAGATGCGGAAAGAAATGAGAGAGAGAGAGAGAGAGAAAAATATACAGTAGGAAAGAAATGAGAGAGAGAAATACACAGATGGGAAAGAAATGAGAGAGAGAGAGAGAAAATATACAGGATCGGAAAGAAATGAGAGAGAGAAGAGAGAGAGAGAAATATACAGGTACGGAAAGAAATGAGAGAGGAGAGAGAGAAGAGAGAGAGAGAGAGAGAGAAATATACAGGTACGGAAAGAAATGAGAGAGAGAAATACACAGATGCGGAAAGAAATGAGAGAGAGAGAGAAAATATACAGATACGGAAAGAAATGAGAGAGAGAAATACACAGATGCGGAAAGAAATGAGAGAGAGAGAGAAAATATACAGATGGAAAGAATGAAGAAAGAGAGAGAGAGAGAAAATACAGATACGGAAAGAAATGAGAGAGAGAGAAAATATACAGATACGAAAAGAAATGAGAGAGAGAGAGAGAGAGAAAATATACAGATACGGAAAGAAATGAGAAGAGAGGAGAGAGAGAAATATACAAATCAGAGACAGAAGTAAACTGTTCAGACAACTATAGAGAAAATTAACAGATAGAAAGAAGAAGGAGATATACAAAATTAGAAAGTGAAAGAGAAAAAAAGATACAATTACGGGAAATGATGAGAGAGAGAGAGAGAGAGAGAAAGAGAGAGAGAATGTGAGACACAAAGAGAAATATACAAATCAGAGACAGAATAAAACTGTTCAGACAAATACAGAGAAAATGAACAGATAGAAAGAAAAAATTTCACCATCAATAAAATTACAATGTAGAACCTCGCCGTTGCTACTGAGTGCATGCACTGCCGCTGAGATCTGCATGTGTAGAATAAAGAATGGAGAACACATGGTTATTCACTGAAGTACAGTGATGATTATTATATTAATCAATAAGTTAATCAATCTGTTCATTTATTATTCCAAAATTAAGTTAAATTGATATTTTTTCGGCCGTTTCTTTGTCGTTTGATCTAAACCAGCCTTTCCCAAAGTGGGCGGTACCGCCGCCCCCTCCAGTGTCGCTGAAGCGTTCTAGGGGCGATAGTGGGTTCAGAAGAATTTGGAGGGTGTTCAGGCGATTAGGGGTCGGTAGCTCCTAAAAGAAGAAAATTAATAATACATATTTTAAAATAAATTGTTTTCGTTATTTTGCGATTGAATAATTATTTAAAATTTGAATTCTGCATTTAAATTCATTGCCCGTCTTACACGATCCATTTTTTCATCAATTTTCTATTTCATGTATATAATCATTTGAAAATTGACCATGTATGACAGAAATATATATCAATTTTCTTTGTCAAAGAGAAAATAGAGCATATAAATGTGGGAGAGGGGAGCGTTGACAAACTGTTTTTTTTTCGTTTTTTTCCGATCCAGAAGCACTTGAGCTTTTCAGCTCTTCGGTTCGGTGCCATGGACATCGTAACCCTTCGGTTCGGTGCCACGAACACTGTAAATCTGGGGAATCTGTGGCTTATTCTGTCATCCCGCGGAGGAATTGAACCCGCACACACAGAGGGATAGTCACCCGTAGTCCAACGCTCTACGAACGAAAAAGTTTGATAATCTATGATCATCCGACAAGTGCATCCGATTTCAGCCAAACCTTCTTAGTCGCCTCTTACGACATGCGTGACAGGTAACAGTGGTTCTATTCTTTACATTCCAAATGTGGTCCTCGGTAACTACTCGAATGCATATCGAAATCTAATCAATCGAATAAGAAGCAGACAATCAAGGTTTTACGGACACATAATTAGAAGGAGCAGTTTATAACATTTGGTTACAACAGACAAAATACAGGGTAAGAGAGATAGAGGAAACAAAGGGACAAAATTCTAGGCGGCTTAAAATCGTGGCTCGGCATATGGTTCGGTGACGGAGTTGATGGTTTATACCAGAGACAGACAGATGTGGAGAGACATGATCGCCTACGCCAACCGGCACGGCACTTACAAATTAAAGAGTTATTAGCCAACCCCAACTCTACTAGATGCAGATTCAGGAGCAGACCACACATTGTAGACAATATTTATATTTTGTATTTGTCATACTGAAGTCTAAGAATGTACAAAATAAACATATAGAATTTAGTATATATGAAGTGTCAAAAAAAACTTGCGACAAAGACACATAAAAACACAAAAATACAATGCAAGAAATACAGACAAGAAACAAGCTATTAAGAGAGATAAAGACCAAGAAAAAAAGACGCTAAATAATATATGACCAAGAATTAACGATTTGCGTCTTCAGTGATGACCATGTTCACCAAAAGCAGAGACTCGACGCTTGAAAGTCTGTGGTACGGTCCACAAAATCTTACTGGCGCATCAGAAAATGGATGGAATTATTCATAACACAAATATCACAAATAATATGTTTCTGGCCTATCCAAATTTGCAACCAGTAATGCATTCAGCTAACTAAATCCTTGACTAATGTGTGTAGAATTGGCAACCTGCAGACGCCATTTTGACCGGCGTCTAAATCTTTTCTTAATGCAATCAGCGCGTATCAGATCATCTTCGGCAGAGAGCTGATGTATTCCTACGCCCTTAGGGCCCAAAACCGCCACATCCCGCCAATATCTTTACCATAACTGAGAAACCAAACGACAAAACCGTGAGTTGAGATAAGAGAGATTCTTAAAGTAGGAAGAAATTCGACAGAAAACGACCGCAGCTCGATCGACACTGATGTTGATATCAGGGGATTTCTTGGCCCTTTCGATGCTGATGGTAAAGTCTGATATCGCAGACGTCTTTGAGGATCAAGTATATTTTTCAAACGATGCCAGTGCGAGACCAGCAGATCTCACCTAGAGCTCCCACAAACCAACGTAGTTAACGAGTGTCGCAAAACCAACTAGATTGCATCAATTTTTCTCCACTTTTCTTCAATTTTTATTCCACTTGCTCAATCGCTAGAAGATGATTATCTTACACAGATCAAAGCTGCGATAAAGTGATTAATGTCCGCGCCATTTGTGAATCAGCGTCAAACATCAAATTTGAGAGATTTTTTGACATGAACTTTTCCATCTTGGTCGTATATCTTCATGTTTTCATCCCCCCACACAATTCCTCGTCCACCCATCACCCACTCCACACAGCACTTCAATCCTCACCTCATCTGCCCCATCCTTCCTTCCTTTCCTCCTTCGTCTAACCAACCATAGCCATCGTTTTGACGTCGGTGCTCTGAAGTGGAAAATCGCTTGCGCTAGTGGTACAAAATCAAACCCCCTTTCATCGTTCGAACGTTTTGAGGTTAGAGGTCAGGAAAGGGTCAATATATGACCTCAGCTAATCAGCAAATGATTGTTTGGACACACATTTACGAGGTGGCGGGAATTGGCCGAGTTTTGTCCAGAATCTGAAAGCATGTTACATCAGGCGTGACCGAAGCTCAAAACATGGCACTACGCTCTGAACAAAAACTTGTTTTATGTGTCATTTTCTGCACTCTATTTGGAAATGGGCTAGCCAAAATTATGACAGAAGCTCTCTCAATTTTCATTAAGCATTTTTATCTTTCGATTAAATTATAACATCAATAGTGTCATTTCTTTACCAGCTTGAGAAGAAAAACATCGAATGTAACTAGTAATTAATAATTGTTATATTCTCCTTCTTCTTTAGTGGTTTCATTTGTTTTGTTTTCCTGTTCTTTACTTGAACGCATTCTTTGTCTATTTTTTTGTCATAGTTAAGTTAGTATGTTTTTTGTCATAGTTTAGCTAGTATGTTTTTGTCATAGTTTAGTTAGTATGTTTTTTGTCATAGTTTAGCTAGTATGTTTTTGTCATAGTTTAGCTAGTATGTTTTTGTCATAGTTTAGCTATTATGTTTTTTGTCATAGTTTAGCTAGTATGTTTTGTCATAGTTTAGCTAGTATGTTTTTTGTTATAGTTTAGCTAGTATGTTTTTGTCATAGTTTAGCTAGTATGTTTTTGTTATAGTTTAGCTAGTATGTTTTTTTGTTTATAGTTTTATAGCTAGTATGTTTTTGTTCATAGTTTAGCTAGTATGTTTTTGTTATAGTTTAGCTAGTATGTTTTTGTCATAGTTTAGCTAGTATGTTTTTGTCATAGTTTAGCTAGTATGTTTTTGTCATAGTTTAGCTAGTATGTTTTTGTCATAGTTTAGTTAGTATGTTTTTGTCATAGTTTAGTTAGTATGTTTTTGTCATAGTTTAGCTAGTATGTTTTTGTTATAGTTTAGCTAGTATGTTTTTGTCATAGTTTAGTTAGTATGTTTTTGTCATAGTTTAGCTAGTATGTTTTTGTTATAGTTTAGCTAGTATGTTTTTGTCATAGTTTAGCTAGTATGTTTTTGTCATAGTTTAGTTAGTATGTTTTTGTCATAGTTTAGCTAGTATGTTTTTGTCATAGTTTAGCTAGTATGTTTTTGTTATAGTTTAGTTAGTATGTTTTTGTCATAGTTTAGCTAGTATGTTTTTGTCATAGTTTAGCTATTATGTTTTTTGTCATAGTTTAGTTAGTATGTTTTTGTCATAGTTTAGCTAGTATGTTTTTGTCATAGTTTAGCTAGTATGTTTTGTCATAGTTTAGCTAGTATGTTTTTGTCATAGTTTAGCTAGTATGTTTTTGTCATAGTTTAGCTAGTATGTTTTTGTCATAGTTTAGCTAGTATGTTTTTGTCATAGTTTAGCTAGTATGTTTTTGTCATAGTTTAGCTAGTATGTTTTTTATTTGCTATATGTTTGTCATTTTAGCTAGTATGTTTTTGTCATAGTTTAGCTTAGTATGTTTTTGTCATAGTTTAGCTAGTATGTTTTTGTCATAGTTTAGCTAGTATGTTTTTGTCATAGTTTAGCTAGTATGTTTTTGTCATAGTTTAGCTAGTATGTTTTTGTCATAGTTTAGCTAGTATGTTTTGTATGTTAGCTAGTATGTTTTCATAGTTTAGTATATGTTTTTGTCATAGTTTAGCTAGTATGTTTTTGTCATAGTTTAGCTAGTATGTTTTTTGTCATAGTTTAGCTAGTATGTTTTTGTCATAGTTTAGCTAGTATGTTTTTGTCATAGTTTAGCTAGTATGTTTTTGTCATAGTTTAGCTAGTATGTTTTTGTCATAGTTTAGCTAGTATGTTTTTGTCATAGTTTAGCTAGTATGTTTTTGTTATAGTTTAGCTAGTATGTTTTTGTCATAGTTTAGCTAGTATGTTTTTGTCATAGTTTAGCTAGTATGTTTTTGTTATAGTTTAGCTAGTATGTTTTTGTCATAGTTTAGCTAGTATGTTTTTGTCATAGTTTAGCTAGTATGTTTTTGTCATAGTTTAGCTAGTATGTTTTTGTCATAGTTTAGCTAGTATGTTTTTGTCATAGTTTAGCTAGTATGTTTTTGTCATAGTTTAGCTAGTATGTTTTTGTCATAGTTTAGCTAGTATGTTTTGTCATAGTTTAGCTAGTATGTTTTTTGTCATAGTTTAGCTAGTATGTTTTGTGTTATAGTTTAGTTAGTATGTTTTTGTCATAGTTTAGCTAGTATGTTTTTGTCATAGTTTAGCTAGTATGTTTTTGTTATAGTTTAGCTAGTATGTTTTTTTGTCATAGTTTAGCTAGTATGTTTTTGTCATAGTTTAGTTAGTATGTTTTTTGTCATAGTTTAGCTAGTATGTTTTTGTTATAGTTTAGCTAGTATGTTTTTGTCATAGTTTAGCTAGTATGTTTTTGTCATAGTTTAGCTAGTATGTTTTTGTCATAGTTTAGCTAGTATGTTTTTGTCATAGTTTAGCTAGTATGTTTTTGTCATAGTTTAGCTAGTATGTTTTTGTCATAGTTTAGCTAGTATGTTTTTGTCATAGTTTAGTTAGTATGTTTTTGTCATAGTTTAGCTAGTATGTTTTTTGTCATAGTTTAGCTAGTATGTTTTTGTCATAGTTTAGCTAGTATGTTTTTTGTCATAGTTTAGCTAGTATGTTTTTGTCATAGTTTAGCTAGTATGTTTTTGTCATAGTTTAGCTAGTATGTTTTTGTCATAGTTTAGCTAGTATGTTTTTGTCATAGTTTAGCTAGTATGTTTTTGTCATAGTTTAGCTAGTATGTTTTTGTTATAGTTTAGCTAGTATGTTTTTGTCATAGTTTAGCTAGTATGTTTTTGTCATAGTTTAGCTAGTATGTTTTTGTCATAGTTTAGCTAGTATGTTTTTGTCATAGTTTAGCTAGTATGTTTTTGTCATAGTTTAGCTAGTATGTTTTTGTCATAGTTTAGTTAGTATGTTTTTTGTCATAGTTTAGCTAGTATGTTTTTGTCATAGTTTAGCTAGTATGTTTTTGTCATAGTTTAGCTAGTATGTTTTTGTCATAGTTTAGCTAGTATGTTTTTGTAATAGTTTAGCTAGTATGTTTTTGTCATAGTTTAGCTAGTATGTTTTTGTTATAGTTTAGCTAGTATGTTTTTGTCATAGTTTAGCTAGTATGTTTTTGTCATAGTTTAGCTAGTATGTTTTTGTCATAGTTTAGCTAGTATGTTTTTGTCATAGTTTAGCTAGTATGTTTTTGTCATAGTTTAGCTAGTATGTTTTTGTAATAGTTTAGCTAGTATGTTTTTGTCATAGTTTAGCTAGTATGTTTTTGTCATAGTTTAGCTAGTATGTTTTTGTCATAGTTTAGCTAGTATGTTTTTGTCATAGTTTAGCTAGTATGTTTTTTGTTATAGTTTAGCTAGTATGTTTTTGTCATAGTTTAGCTAGTATGTTTTTGTCATAGTTTAGCTAGTATGTTTTTGTCATAGTTTAGCTAGTATGTTTTTGTCATAGTTTAGCTAGTATGTTTTTGTCATAGTTTAGCTAGTATGTTTTTGTCATAGTTTAGCTAGTATGTTTTTGTCATAGTTTAGCTAGTATGTTTTGTCATAGTTTAGCCAGTATGTTTTTGTCATAGTTTAGCTAGTATGTTTTTGTCATAGTTTAGCTAGTATGTTTTTGTCATAGTTTAGCTAGTATGTTTTTGTCATAGTTTAGCTAGTATGTTTTTGTTATAGTTTAGCTAGTATGTTTTTGTCATAGTTTAGCTAGTATGTTTTTGTCATAGTTTAGCTAGTATGTTTTTGTCATAGTTTAGCTAGTATGTTTTTGTCATAGTTTAGCTAGTATGTTTTTGTCATAGTTTAGCTAGTATGTTTTTGTCATAGTTTAGCTAGTATGTTTTTGTATAGTTTAGCTATATGTTTTTGTCATAGTTTAGCTAGTATGTTTTTGTCATAGTTTAGCTAGTATGTTTTGTCATAGTTTAGCTAGTATGTTTTTTGTCATAGTTTAGCTAGTATGTTTTGTCATAGTTTAGCTAGTATGTTTTTTGTCATAGTTTAGCTAGTATGTTTTTGTCATAGTTTAGCTAGTATGTTTTTGTCATAGTTTAGCTAGTATGTTTTTGTCATAGTTTAGCTAGTATGTTTTTTTGTCATAGTTTAGCTAGTATGTTTTTGTCATAGTTTAGCTAGTATGTTTTTGTCATAGTTTAGCTAGTATGTTTTGTCATAGTTTAGCTAGTATGTTTTTTGTCATAGTTTAGCTAGTATGTTTTTGCTAGTTTACTAGTAATGTCTTTACATAGTTTAGCTAGTATGTTTTTTCATAGTTTACTTAGTATGTTATGCAAGTTTAGCTGATATGTTTTGTCATAGTTCTAGCTAGTACTTGTCAGTTCTAGCTTATGATGTATAGTCATAGTGTTACAGTATGTCTTTTGCATAGTTTATCTTACGTATGTTTGTTAAGTTTAGCTATATTTTTTGTCATAGCTTTATAAGATATGTTTTGTCATAGTTAGCTAGTATGTTTTGCATGTTTAGCTAGATTTTGTCATAGTCTTAGCTAGTGTTTTTGTCATAGTTAGCAAAAGATGTTTGTAATAGTTCTAGCTATAAGTTTGTATAGTTTACTAGTATGTTTTATGTCAAGTTTAGCTAGATTTTTGTACTAGTAGCTAGAGTTTGTAAAGTTTAGCTAGTATGAATCTTTGTCATTGTGTATAACTAGATAATAGTTTCTTGTAATCAAGTGATTAGCTAGTATGTTCTTTGTATAGTTTAGGTGAGCATGTTTATGCAGGTTTAAACTAGTCAAATGTTTTTGCCATAATCTCTACATGTAGATATGGAAATTTCTGTTATAGTTCAGTGAGTATGTTTTGGGCATAGTCTTAGCATATGTTTTTGGTATATTAGCTAAGAGGTATATAGCTAATGTTTGATGTTTAGCTTAGATGTTTTTAATATAGTATGAACTAGTATGTTTTTTATATAGTTTAAGCAAGTATGTTTTGTATAGCTGAAGCTAGTATGTTTTGTTATAGTTTAGCTAGTATGTTTTTGTTATAGTTTAGCTAGTATGTTTTTGTCATAGTTTAGCTAGTATGTTTTTGTTATAGTTTAGCTAGTATGTTTTTGTGATCTGAGCCTAAGAACGATTTACGTTGTGCCGGCTATGCGACTACAAGTAGGCCAGCACAGCCGATTGCTGCAATGCTTCTTATTTACTAGGGTAGCTTCCCTAGACCCCTACCTCAGTCGCTTCTTACGATATGCCCTGTAGGTCGCTGTGTTACTATTCTTTGCCCCGCAACACACGGGAGTTTAAATATTCTAATAACATAAATTGTTGCAGTTAAGGTGCTCGCCTCTATCTCTAAAGGCACTCGCTTCGTTCCGCGCGTGTAGCAACGGAATATTTGTTCTACAGATCTCTGGTCTCAGTGTAGGTGAGATATTGTTCATATCCATATCGGAGACGGACGAGATAATCTAGGCTCCTTATTCAACTTAAGCTGGTAAAGGATCCTTGGTAGTTTTAAATAAATAATGGTAGACTGCAAAATTGTTTGGAAAAATTCGTTCAAATATTACAATTTTACAAAATTGTCAATTCCTAAAAATTAAATCGGATACCATCGCTGGAGCTAAGGAGTTCGTGAACTACCGTTGAGATCTTTTTGTATAATCATTCGACTTGTTGTGAAAACTATTAAGAATAAACGAAATATATGAGTCATGGAAAACTTGTGCAAAATAAGACAACAGAGTGATAAAACTAAGTAAATTAATTAACATTTTAACTTTTCAACATGATAGACATATGATACGGTTGATGGACAGTCGCCAGTGTATTGCCGTGGCTCTTAAGTAGAGCAAAGAATAGTACCACTGCAACCTACAATGAATGTCGAAGGGGTGACTGAGGTGGGGGAAAAAGGAAGCTACCTAGTAAATAAAAAGCATCGCAGAAATCGGATGTGATGGCCTACTTGTAGGTGCATAACTGGCACAACGTACAACCACTCTTATTCTCGGATCACATACAAATCACAAAGAGTGATTAACAAGGGGTCGATTTGGAGCGTTTGAAGAAGAAGAGAAGATGCACAGTAATAAAAACAGAATGCAAACAAAGAGGGTTTTGCAAGAATCCCAAGGTAAGCAACGGAAGCAACGGAAGCAACTGAAGCAGCAACGGAAGCAGCAACGGAAGCAACTGAAGCAGCAACGGAAGCAGCAACTGAAGCAGCAACGGAAGCAACTGAAGCAGCAACGGAAGCAGCAACGGAAGCAGCAACGGAAGCAACGGAAGCAGCAACGGAAGCAGCAACGGAAGCAGCAACGGAAGCAGCACGCAACGGAAGCAAGGAAGCAGCAACGGAAGCAACTGAAGAAGCAACGAAGCAGCAACGAAGCAGCAACGAGAAGCAGCAACGGAAGCAGCAACGGAAGCAGACGAAGAACAAGCAGCAACGGAAGCAGCAACGGAAGCAGAAGCAACGGAAGCAAGGAAGCAAAGAATATGATCAATAAATGTACAAGTATTAAGAGCTTACGGAAAACAAACAAATGACCAAACACATGACTCGAACCAACTACTCTTATTTCTTATGGCGCTTATTGCCTAGCAACTCAAGCGTTCTGATATCTATCTATTCTCTAATCCTGTTTTGCCTTTCAGCGTCAGGTCGAAAAGAGACACCTGGAGCGAGCCTCTCTATGCATCTTTTTATTTGAAGTACCTATTCGCCCGCGTGGTGCCATTGCCCGCAAGGAAGCAAAAATTGTACCACTGGAACCTATAATGCATGTCGTAAGAGGCGACTGATGTAGGACCTAGGGATGCTACACTAGTAAATAAAAAGCAGTGCAGAAATCGGATGTGCTGGCCTACTTGGGGACGCATAACTGGCACAACGTACAATCGCTCTTAAGCTCAGATTACATACAAATCACACGGAGTGATCGATATGAAGCATTTAAAGAAGAAGAAGACAAATAGTTACATTTTCACCAAATGTTTCCATATTTGAAACAGCAGAAAGACAGTCTTTGATTTTAGATAATAGATGAGGAAATATGAAAATCAAACTGAATGTTTTGTTTGGTGCTGGCCAAATCTGTTATCTGATAGACGAGATTGAAAGTGCTCTGACATTTTCCGTGGTTTCTTGCGAATGCCATCACGCCCCTTCTAATCCACAGGAGGGGTTAATCCCCGCATTCGTGGCGAAGGTGAGACCAGGGGCCAGAGATCATGTCAGACAGAATGAGAAACTCATGAGCCAGCTTATTTTCAGTATTCCCTGGCTCAGCCCATCAAAACATCTTCATCTTCTGCTTCTAACACGAAACTCCTTATTCGTGTCCGGCGTTAGCTTTCAATTTTAGCATGAAACGGACTCCCTCGCTAATGCTCAGAATTCGTTTGCTGTTTCTGTCCAAGTCTGGCATCTCGTCTCTAACCCTTACAACGGCTACTTTCGCCAACTCTCGTGAGATTCAGATAGCTGCTGGTGTGACGTGCTGCCAACCCGCTTTACGTCATGTCCGCTCACAACCCGATACGAACACGCGCATGCGCGAATGAATAGTGAGATGTCGCTAAGCAAACAAACATGGGACTATGAAGAAAGAACCTCAAAGATGAGCAGACGAGACGGTTGGCCATTTTCATTAATTTACTGGGCTTAGTTTAATCACTCTGTCGAGAATCTTTAAAAAATAACGGCTTGTACACTATCTGCTTACAGTTTAAAAATAATATTAATAATAATAATAATAACGAGTCAGCAATGAAGAGAAACGATACATAACATCACTTTGTATTTTACTCAAAGGGAAATAACCAATTTGAAAACTATCACAATAATATTCATAAGAATGTGCACGTTGAATGAAAAGAATATGCTATTAGAATTGTATTACTTTTACTTCTGAACTTGGAGAAGGTTTGCCTGTATGGCGAGGAAACCAGTAAAACGATATGCAGGCTTTCACGCAAAAATCAGTCAGAAGCGCCACACAGGGCGCAAAGCTACATCTGAATTCATAGCGGGCGAGCACAGAAGAAGAAGTATTACTTTTTATCTCCGCTATGAATTTAGAGCTAGCCATGATCCATGGCAACTAATATGACACATTTGACTGATTTTTGTGTAAAGGATTGCTCTCCTTATCTCCAGTGTCTCTCATTATTAAGGCTAGCTTTTCTCCAAATTCAGAGGTACTTGTGAGTTCGGGTCGTACCGCAAATAAAGGATCAGGGTTTCATGGTAAGCCAACCTCGTACCGTGTTAACACCGAAAATTGTTACCCGGCATCGAATACCAACATTTCCCTGACACTTGGTCACTTGAGTGTTACCAACTTAACTATCAACGCTCCCTGGTGGTTATTCAATCATGAAGACTTTTAACAGAGATAACTGCTCAGTGGATGAGATACTGCTTCTTCTTCTTTTTCTGCTTTTGTCCTTAACACTACATGGTCATTAATTTATGTGGCCTATAAGTGGCTTAGACATAAAGCGGGGTTACTTTGTCCTGTCAGTTTACGAAGTCAGCTGAACAGCTGCGATATCTGCACATTTCGGCCCAGCACAGTTTCGGTGTCTGGTGATATTCGGGTTTGCCACCGTCGGCCATGACAAACATTTCGCTGTCGGCTGTGCACCCCATTTTCCTACAAGTACCGGTTTGCTTTTGCTCTTGCATTGACCGCTTTTCAACCACACCTTGTAACTTATATATGATCTGAGCCGAAGAACATTGGCAAACCGTAGTAATAACATACTCGATCATCCGCTTTGGAACATGCAACTTTACGTCGTCTATACAAATTTAGAATTTTCACTCCGTATTATTTTCATTTGCGGAGAGCGCAGCCGTTAGACCTGAGACATATATGTTTTAAGTGGCTGTACTGATATGTCCAGTCAGTCCCCGGTACGTCAAATATCACGATCGCCTCGACGTGGAACACTTTGTTCAAATTTTCCCTGAATGTGTCCAGGTTGATATTCGGAAACAACAGCCACTGACAGTATTTGTCAACATTTTCAACCGTTTTTTGAAAGTGGATCGTTTTCTCAGCTCCAGGCAATTTGGAGTTTGTGTATTTTCTCTCTCAAAGAAGCAGAAATATTAGAAACAGGAAATAATACGAAAAAAGGACAATTTCACTAAGTACAAGATTTGATATTGCACACTGTAAATCCTGGCCACCTCTTCCCACGCGTTCCGTCTGTGGTATAGAGTTTACTGTTGATAAGGAAAGCTAGTAATCACGCAAAAATCAGACAGAGGCTCCATGGCTAAGCCTGAATTTATAGAGAGCGAACGGGAACAAAACCAAAGAACTTCCTGTAGTCTTCTTCTTCTTCTTCTTTGCATTCGTTCTTTACCACCAATTTTAATCACACTTTGTGATATGTTTGATCTTTGCCAAGAACGTGTATACGTTGCACATTGGTTTGGTAGGCCCTAAACGCATTCAGAGCTGGGCGGTCAACAACTGACATGATATTTACCCTTCGACAGCTACAAGAGAAGTGCAGAGAGCAGAGTAAGCCTTTATGTTTTGCTTTCGTGGATCTGACTAAGGAATTTGACACAGTCAGCAGGCCAAGTCTTTATAAAATACTGTAGCATATTGGCTGTCCCCAAAGTTGCTCCAGTTGATTGTCTCCTTCCATGAGGGCATGAACGCCAGCATGCAGTTCGATGGCAGCACGTCTGATAGTTTCGAGGTTAAGAGTGGAGTCAAGCAGGGTTGTGTCCTTGCCCCCACTCTCTTTGGCATCTTCTTCTCATTTCTTTTGAACCACACCTTAGGGGACGCTGATGGTGATGTTTTCATCCGCACTAGATCTGATGGCTCACTCTTTAACTTGGCTACGACGGAAATTCTTCTCAAGGACCTCCTTTTCGCTGACGATGCTGTCTTAGTCGCCCACAGTTAGACTACACTGCAATGCCTAATCAATAATTTGTCAAAGGCATGCGACCTATTTTCTCTGACTATAAGTGTCTCCAAAACAGTTGTACTGTGTCAGGGAGGTAACACAACAAATATCACTTTAAATGGCAACCATCTGACACCAGTTCAAAAATTCGGCTATCTCGGGTCCATGGTCACTGCCAGCCTGTCTCTTGATGAAGAAATCAACGCTCATGTATGGAGTGCGGCTACTACATTCGGCAAACTATCAAAGCGAGGTTGGGACAACACAAAACTGACATTGCAGACGAAGATTCAAATATATCGAGACTGTGTAATTAGTTCTTTACTATATGGCTCAGAAACATGGACAGCCTACTCAAGATACGAGAGGAGACTTAACATCTTTCACCTTCGATGTCTCCGCAAGATTATGAACATCAGGTGGTACGACAAGATAACCAACTCTGAAGTACTGCAACGTGCAAACCTGCCTTCCATCATGGGCATGCTCAGCAGTAGACGACTACGATGGTTTGGGCACGTGAGAAGAATGGAAACTTATCGCATACCAAAACAAATGTTGTTCTGTGAACTTTCGGAGGAAAAGAGGCACCAGGGCAGACCACTGCTCAGATATAAGAATGTCTGCAAGGTCTCAATGAAAACTTTCTATAGGTCCCAGCACATAGGAGAAACTAGCTGATGACAGAGTTGTGTTGAAAGCCAAATTACGAAAGGGCGCAGAGTCTTTGAGAAGAGACTTATGTATGAGCTGAACGACAAGAGAGAACAGCGAAAACTCAGAAGTTGTCACAGTAACACATGTGCCAATTGACCGTCTGTAAAGACGAAAAAGGCCATATTAAAAAAACGCATAGACTTCTACACGTTTAGGACACATGCATCCGATTTTAGCAAAACCTCATTAGACGCCTCTTACGACATGCGTAGCAGGTAACAGTGGTTCTATTCTTTACACCCCAAATTTGGGCCCTGGTAACCACTCGGGCGACTTCTTGTAGTAAAATAAAGGAGAATTACTCCAAGAAATAAGAGTTAGACAAGTATATTGTATTTCCTAACATTAAAAAACATTACACTTGTTGAATATCATATTGGAGAGAAAAATAAAGATATTACATACTCGTACACACACAGATATGAGTGCATGTCTGCATAACACATCTCTACCTGCAAGAGCTGAACAGCCCTCTCTCTCTCTCTCTCTCTCTCTCTCTAGCCTGTGAGACCCTTAACGAAATGTACACTATTCTTTTCGTGTTCTAGCTGGGGTTTATTTCTTTCAGTTCCTGTTCTACTGTTCTCCTCCAGGTTGTTTTGGGTCTTCCACGTTTTCGTTTACCCTCTGGTATCCATCTCAGTACAGTTTTGTGACAGAGTTAGCCTCTATGCGTATCACATGTCTGATCCATTTTCAAAAAAGTGAAATCTACTACTGCCTTGTAGTTAGATTGGGGACAATCAAAGAATAGCGGAGCAAACCGTATACAAAACTGGACGGTAGGCAAACCAAGTAGTCCACACAAAAAAGGTACCCTGGGCAGAATACGATCAACAACCCGGGAGGGCAAGTCGTCTACGGGTCGATACCCTAAAATAAATAACAACCTGCTGCTTTGCATGTAGGCTGTGGACAGCCAATGGCTGATGGAGAGCGAACCCAGTAAACGCTGGCTGAAACCGGACACGTCACCGAAGGATAAGCACTAGAGCTCCAAATGGAACTGAACGATGTGACGTAAAATTACGTTCTTGACAAAGGCGGTTTATATATCACAATAAGAATGATAAAAATGGACGAAAAAGAACGATCGAGAGAGAGAGAGAGAAAAGTGTGGAATAAGAATAAAGAGAAAGCATGCTTTATTGGGCTCCTCCATAATTATATTTGTATAACTACTCAGTGCTGTAGCTTCTTCTTCTTTCTCTTCTTCTCATTTTAACTCCCAACGGAGCACATGTCTTCAGCAAACTTCTTCCAGCTGTTCCGCTCTCCTGTCATCCCATCCAATTCTTTTAGTTGTGCTGTCCATATTTGTTGAAGATGTTGGCTTATTTTTTCTACGGAGTGTGGTTGCCAGCCCCATGTAACCCTCCTTAGTCGCCTCTTACGACATGCCTGGCAGGTACACATTGCTGCACATTCTTTCCACCCCTTTCGAGACCCGGCAGTATACGGGCGGACCCCTACCTTAGTCGCCTCTTACGACATGCCTTGTAGGACGCAGTGTTACAATTCTTTGCTTCTCTTGCGGGCCCCGCAGCAGACGGATGAAACGGTGCTGTAACTACTGATTGTGAAACTATTTGTTTATGAGGTCGCCAATAGCATATTGCGTTAGTTACCACGGGCCATTGCAATTCCAGAGTTCAGTATCAGCGTGGATCAAACATTCTCGGTGCGCACACATTACGTTGTTGAACTTGGTTATTGGTTACTAAACTGACGTCATTGCACTCGGGGCAGATCCATAGGTGCTCAGTTTCCCCCAACAGATAACGAAGAGTATGCATACTGATGGTTCCTGTGGATCTCTGATTAAACACAATCCTCACTCTGCCCCTCAGACATCCAGTTCTACTTGTACAACGGGTAGCTCCAAACTGCTGAAATTGCTAGATCGATTCAACATCTATTTTAGTGTCTTCATCCTACAAGCAATCGCAAAGTGACTGAAGAACATCCCCCTTATCCATCTTCAACTTCCCAACAATCGACGCTGTTGATGCAAGACTGTCGGCTCTCTTATTACCGCACACACCCGCATGCCCAGGACAGTAGATCCATGTTGGCTTCTGTAGGTTATAAACTTCTATAGACGACATCCACATGGTTGAATTAGAGACCTTGATCCTTTTCTTGTGGACATAAATTATAAGCATTTTTGAAGTCGGTATAAGGCTTGCGTGAATGGAAGAGACTCTGTGATAAATAAAGCAAACCTTCTCGCAAAAATCAGTCAGTCACCATCACTACGCATGCATTCATAGCGGTAAAACGAAAAGAAACAACTTTGTTTATCAGAGTTATTTTTCGTGTTTAATGATCTCTGATGTTGTTTTCAGTACATTTTAAATTCTTAAGTTACTTGAAAACAATCCTCTACTTCCAGGGCGAACTTAACGGCTCTTTCTGCTCTTTTTCTTTGCGATCGGTTCTATATAATCAGTCTAAACTATGAGATGGGTTGTCTCTATGAAACTATGCCAGTTTGACTTCTTTGGGGTTCCCATAACTTGCTATGTAGGCGTCGTTGGTGAGACTACGATTCGCTTCGTTGGCACATGTCGCCCGTGGGTTGCCAGAGACTGTAATGTGAGCAAAGAATAGTAATAGCGCATAACTGGCACCACGTACAATCGCTCAGGCTCAGATCACATACAGATCACACAGAGTGGTTAACACGTAGTTGATATGAAACGTTTGAAGAATAATAAGTTGGCACATGTATGAAGGACAAGACTACAGGATATACTTTGGAATCTTTGTTTCAGCTTTCTGCTCCACGAAGACTATCTCTGCTTTTGTAAAACTGTAATTAATGTGTTCTAAAGTCATTTTCTATTCTGTTGTCACACTGCTACCGGGTTGTAGTAGTGTCGTTGTCTTGTGCGCGTGTCTTGCGCTTCTCAGGTAGCTTGAGTGATGAATTTCTGTTGGAATGATATAGAGATCCATCTATCCATCTTTTCCCTAGTCGTCCCCTCGTCTTTCTCCCTCTTGTTCTGTTTGTAACTTCAACAAATAGTCTGATTTGGCTACATTCTTACTAAGTGGTAAAGCAATTTCATTCTTTGTTTTTCTATATAATTCAAGCAAGGTCATGTTCCAGCCTTCTTTCTGATGCTGGTGACTCTTATTTCCTATGCTTATGCTTTATTCCATTGTCCATGTTTGGGCTGGTAGCACAAAGTAGGAATGAAGATGCTTTTAATCGTGTGCTGCTTAGTTGAAAGGGAGAATGTATTACCAAAACAAAATTATAACTGAATGTGAGAAGCAAGCGGCAAACAAAGGTATTATTTTTAAATAAAAATATATAGTACAGATTGAACTCGTTACTTAAGCTAGTGGTTCGGCTTCAATTCCACAATGGACGTGTGATATTTGTCCAACTATAACGGCTCTCAGTTTGATCCAGCCTCAATTAGTTACCAGGAAAAGTATCGAAAAAAGGTGGAGACTGCAGTAAAACTTTGAAAAATAGCTGAACACGTAAACACAAAGTACTACAGTTTTACAAAATACATAAACAGTGACGATAAACAGCAACGTTTCGACCAAAAGGCCTTTATCAAGCAAACAATACAACAAGAATGACGAATTTCGAGGAACACTACAAATGGACGATTACATGTGGAAACATAAACCTATCTAATGAAAATCTGGAAATAAAAACGAACAACGAAATGAGTGCAACACAAAAAACCGAAAGTGGAAAAGAAGAGAAACAATAAACAATATAGTGGATAAATGACACATATATGGAGCAAACACACATATAGATAACAAGGCACGAGATAAGACAGTACTAAGAAGCATAGGAATGTAATGCGTTGAGTCAAAGAGGTCGCAAAGTGCCATAGAATGAAATAAAACGGTTCTCCAGGGCGAATCGACTGCGATCATCGGAGGAACATGATCGGATGGCTGTGACCTGGACATCGTCAACTCCTGAATGGCCAGTATCATTGAAATGAGTGGCCACAGAGTCACAGAGCATTGGCGAATATCGCGTAAGTGTTGGGCGAATCGGTCACTGAGTCTCTTACCGGTTTCGCCAATATAGGACTTGTTGCATCGTTTGCAGGTGATGGCATAGATGATATTACGGACTCACACGTGAAACTGTCTTGGATGGCATACGTAGCTTTTGGAAAAGAGACAGTGCGGGTCTGTATTACATATGCACATGTATAACAGCGCCGACGTCCGCACTGGATGGTGCCAAAGTGACTCTGGATATTAGGCTGAGGCGACTGTGTACCAACAAATCCTGAGGCTTCAGTCGTCTGTAAGCCACCAAAGGATAGTGTTGGAAGACTGAACTGTCTCAGGATCAGACTGAAGAATAGGAGATGATGGAATAAGACCTTTTCACCAGGGAACTGTGAGGGTGGAAAGTTAAGATAAGTTTAACCCTGTCAGAATTGGGGTTCTATGTATGTGAGAAAGGGCCTCCTGGCGAGCAATTAGCTGAACCCGATGCATGGCAGATGTAAGCACATTCTCCGGGTATAGGCGCTGGCGGAAGAAATCCAGCATCTCGTGAGCTCTATCAAGAAAATCGTCGTCCTCACTACAGAGGCGACGAAGGCGTAAGAGTTGAGAGAAAGGTAAAGAGTCACGACAGGCCTGGGGATGGGAAGAGGTATACAGAAGAAAGCTATGTGTATCAGTAGGCTTGTAGTATACTGATGTAGTGATAGTGGATAGGCTGATGGTGATAGTGATGTCAAGAAAATTGACACAGGAGGTAGAGATGTGAGAGGTGAACCGAATAGCAGGATTGAAGGCATTGATGAAGGTGATGAAGCGTGACAAATCGGCTTCAGACATATCGGTAACTCCAATACAATCATCGATGTATCTATGATACACGGACGGAAGAGGGCCATCATAGGTGTTCCATACTAAGTGTTCAAGATGACCCATGAATAGACAAGCATAGCTGGGTCCCATTTTAGTACCCATGGCGACCCAACTAATCTGTTCGAAGAACTGGTCATTGAACTGAAAGGAGTTGAGAGTGAGAACTAGTTCTGCAAGACGAAGGAGAGTCGAGGTGGAAACAAGAGGGTTAGTTCTCCTGTCGAGAAAAACTGGAGAGCTTGAAGTCCGTCAGAATGAGGTATAGAGGTATACAGTGAGCAGACATCAAGGAGGAAAAGGCGATAAGTCTTGCCAGGCAACAACTTAATAGAAGAAAAACAGACAAAGTGTGGTTAGTACCTTTCAAGAATGAAGGTAGTGTGGTGACTATAGGATTGAAGATACTATCAAGGAATTCGGAGATATGTTCCGTAGGACAAGAGCAAGCAGAAACAATAGGCCTAACAGGATTGTGAAGTTTAAGGAAAAGTACTGAGAAGTAAAGACGGCCGGCGTGATGTTGATCATATCATCCATCGTGTGACGACAGTTCAATGAAAAATACAAGTCTAACACCGTATTACCCAATATACCACGAGCAATACAAAAAAAATGGTTCCTTTACTGTTTTTGGGACTATATAGTGCAGACGACTATATAGTAATCTGTTGAAACTTTGAAGATGCAGGGGCATTAACTGTATCGACTAAAATGCACAATACATCTGCTAGGGTTGTGTAACTTTAGTAAACTCGATTTTAACGAAGTTACATGAATACGTTGTGGAAAACAATACAATTCATTAATTTTGGTTATTTTTTGTTTATATTAATACTGAAACAATGTTTGTGTTACAAAATGTTATATAACTTGTGTAAATGAGTTTGACACACCAAGCATTATGGAGAGTCTCCTCATCCACCATTTATTCTTTATAGAAGTGTGTGTGTGTGGGGGGTTGTTATGATCTGTGTATATTCTAATGCACTTTGTAAGCTGTTATTCATTTTCTTAAGACTGTTCTTGATGCCGTCGCTCCATCTTTTGCGTGGTCTTCCTCTGTGCTTGGTTTTTTTAAATTTCTTGATGGAGAGTGATGTTTATTTAATAAAAGGTCTAACGGCGAGGGATTGACATCATTGTATCGGGTTTTCCCATATGCTTTGATCACTCTCAAGCAGACATGACATGCCTCCTACCTAGAGTAAGGCACAAAGCTTTCACTTTGAACAGGAACCCATGATGACACTGGTCAGGAGGAGAAAATGACGATGGGCCTGGCATACACTACTTAAAGACACAATCAAGTGACACACTAAACTAAGAGAATCTTTCACATAACATGAGCACTATAACGAAGCAATTTCTTTCTCCTAACTGCAACACTATAACTGAAGACAATTTCTTACATAACAGACACGATAACTGGGAAAACAACTTTTTTTTCATAACAGAACACTATAACTCAAAGACAATTTTTTCACATACATGCCACTATAACTGAAGACAATTTCTTTTCATAACATGACACACTATAACTGAAGACAATTTCTTTCCATAACATGCACACTATAACTGAAGACAATTTCTTTCTCATAACATGCCCCCCTCGAATTGAAGACATCTTCTTTCTCAGAACAATGCCCCTCTAAAAACCGAAGATAGCCACAGTAACTGATAGCCACAATAACTTTTGATTGTACATGTACTTCCATCAGGATGTTCTCATTAAATAGATGTTCACTGTATCTCAATATTCTGTTACAAAAACATCTTTCAAGAAATAAATTACCAAAAAAATCACAAAATTTCAAATAACATATTTCAATTTATTTGTACAATACACAACAATAGACTCAATATTTCAAAATTAGAACAAATCATGAGCAGTCAAAGTTGACAAAAATAACAAGGGCATTCAAATGCTGATATCTACCTCTGACACACATTAACAAAACACACAGTTCAAACTTGTATTGAACACATTAGCTATCAACAGTCACAGACTGCATCTGTTTGTCTGTCCCATTTTTGGCTTAAGCCATGGACTTAATGTCCATGTGGTCGTACCATAACGTTTCATTGTCAAATTAACTCTAAATTTATGTTAACCCTTTCCCTCTGTAGTTTTTTTTTCTAACTATGGACGCATTTATTTTACCCTGTATACTCAACTAGCCACTGTTTTGGAACCCGTAGGGCGAGAGAAGTAAGGGAAGGCGTAGACAGACCTGGAGAAAAGAGTTGGAGACTAATATTAAAAGCAAAGGTAAAACATGGAAAGAATTGGAAGGGATGGAAGGAGAGAGGAAGAGCTAGAAGAAGTTTGTTGAAGACCTGTGCTCCGTTAGGAGTTGAAAGATGAAGAAGAAGACTCAACTAGCCAATATACTGACTTTGCGTTACCTGAAAAAATACTGAGAGCCTATAAATCAGCTCAGAAGAGTGAAAGGGTTAATGTATTCCTATTATTCTCAGTTCTTAATATATTCTTAAACTATATTTCAGGGTGTGATAAATATACACTAACTCATCTCAATCAATCTTCTTCTTCTTCGAACGCTCCACATCGACCACTTGTCAACCACTCTGTGTGATTTGTATGTGATCTGAGCCTAAGAACAATTGTACGTTGTGTCAGTTATGCGCCCACAAGTAGGCCAGCACATCCGATTTCTGCGATGCTATTTATTTACTAGGGTAGCATCCCCAGGGCCTACATCAGTCGTCTTTTACGACATGCATTGTAGGTTGCAGTGGTACTATTTTTTGCTTCCCTTGCAGGCCCTGGCACCACACGGACGATCTCAATCAATCAAGTGCCATGCCTGCCAGCGTATGCGATCATGTTTATCCACAACTCTCTCTGATTGTTGCATGTAATCAGTTCTGACGTTGATCTTGTGTGGAACCATGATGTTAGGTCATCCAACATCTTCTCCCTCTGTCTTCCACAATCTCTCATTCATCTACAGAAATAATCTTCAAATTTCATTATAAAATTAGAAAATATACCATAATGTGTAGAAACACCTACGAATTGATATAGTTTCTTAAAAAGGGTTTCATAGCCAAGGATTGACTTCATTGCACCGGGTTTTACCCATATGTCTCGCCCTCTACGCAAAAATGGCAAGTCACCTGCTGAGAGATTTTAATCAAGCATAAACTCTTGTAGCTTCGTTAACAATCCAGGGGGTTTCTGGAAAAAATGCACTTGTGAACAAACCAAATTCAAACCCATGACCTTCGGATCGAAAGGCAAGGGCGTAACCATTTAGCAAACAGAAACCACATAGACCATGATATAGTTAACACAACTTAATCATTTGGCTTGAGTGACAGAGCTATACTCATGTGTGCATTCTGAGTGATTCATTGAGTATGATATGGAAGGTGGTTTGGTATGCAGACTGAATCCCTACAGGGGTCAACAGTTGACAGAATTACATTCATCTTCGTTCCAGGGTATAAGAGTGTCGATCACAAAGAGTGATCTGACACTGGCTGGCTTGCCACCATATCAGGGTCAGCCAATGGATAGATCTGACATTCTGAACGCCTCATGGAATGTAGCCGCAAAGAGGAATTTCATCTAAACCAAACCACTGTCAACAGCTAGATTTCAGGCACTTGAATGTAAGATTGGAGCAGCAAGAAAAGAGCAGAAATCACAGAAGATAGGCTCATCAATCAACATCAAATAGGTATGGTTGGTCAGTCCATGGACTCTAGTTGGAGATATTGAAACTGAGTACTATGGATATGTCCTACTATGTTACTATGGATATGTTCTACTATGTTACTATGGATATGTCCTACTATGTTACTATGGATATGTTCTACTATGTTACTATGGATATGTTCTACTATGTTACTATGGATATGTCTTACTATGTTACTATGGATATGTCCTACTATGTTACTATGGATATGTCCTACTATGTTACTATGGATATGTCCTACTATGTTACTATGGATATGTTCTACTATGTTACTATGGATATGTTCTACTATGTTACTATGGATATGTTCTACTATGTTACTATGGATATGTTCTACTATGTTACTATGGATATGTTCTACTATGTTACTATGGATATGTTCTACTATGTTACTATGGATATGTCCTACTATGTTACTATGGATATGTCCTACTATGTTACTATGGATATGTTCTACTATGTTACTATGGATATGTTCTACTATGTTACTATGGATATGTCTTACTATGTTACTATGGATATGTCTACTATGTTTGATAAGAACAATTTGGCTTTAGAAAGAACAGAGGAACAAGAGAGGCAATACTTTGTATAAGACTACTCGCTGACAAGTATATAGAAGTGCAAAAAGTATCTACTTGTGTTTCACTGACTATAGCAGGGACGAGCCCTCTCTCCCTCTGAAAAGGTGCTGAAGTCGGCGATACTAGGCCAAAAGGCGCACAAAAACCATAGTATCACGCTTATATAAGATGATTATACCGTCCGATAAAAATTATGATGTAGATCGACACACCGAGCCGTGCGTAGTTGAAGTAGTGTTGGGCACGAAACCCGGTCCCGACCTACCCTTCCCATAGACATCGAAAGACACCCCCGTATCAGGCGACAGTATATTGAACATGATTCAGAAAACGAGAACGCCAAAGTGCCACTTGTCATTATGCACTGGAAGCGAGAAGGAGTAAACAGCAAGCAGGCTGGATATAACAAAAAACGGAATTGGAAAACATCTTACACGAAAAGCAGGTCAGTATTTGTTGTATCCAAGAGACGCACTTGCAAGTAGACCAAACATTCAAAATAAGGGGATACCAATGCCATAGATCGGACAGACAAGATAGGAGAAAGGGAGGAGTACTCACTCTAGTGACTGATAAGCAGAGAGATAGGAGATCAACTAGGAGGAAGTGACCATCGGCCAGTATTTCTTACCATCCGGAGTGTAACCATTAACACCAGCCCTGCCATCACTAGATGGAACTATAAAAAGGCCAACTGGGAACTCTTCAGACATCAGACAACTTCACTTTTATCTGAACTAATTGTGAAAGATGGTGACATCAATAAAGTAGAAAAGACTTTAACAGATGCATTCTTCTAGCTGCAAAAGAAGCCATTCCTAGAGGATGTCAGCGGGGATACATTCCATACTGGTCAAGCACACTGCAAAAGTGTCAGGAGGACATGAATGAAGCCAGGAAGAATGCAGAATCTCTGCCTTCACTAGAATCCCACAATAAATGGAAAAGGGCGGCAGCAGCATTCCAGAAAACAAAACTAATAGAAAAACGGAAAAGCTGGAGAGACAAAACAGCAGCTCTAAACCTAGAAAAAGATGGTGGAAAACTCTGGCAGCTAGTTAAGTCCCTAAATGAAGAACCTACATCAACAAGACAGAGTATTACACTGGAGGAAAGCGGCAAAATTATAAGGAAAAAACAAGCCGCAGATCTGCTTGCTACTACATATAGTAGAGAAAGCAATCTCAGCATAGACAAAGACCATCAAAAAAAATTAGAACAGAATTACAAGGGAATGAAGGCTGCCTACACCCTCTGCTCCAATGAGAGAACCTATCACTCTCGGAGAACTACAAAACTCAATTTCTAAACTTAAAAATAAAAAATCACCTGGCCCAGACAAAATTAGCAACGAAATGCTTATAAACCTGAGCTTAGTAGCTAAGTTAAAGTTGCTTGAAATTATAAACCACAGCTGGCAGAAAGGTGTAGTCCCCAAATCGGGAGAGAAGCCATCACACTACCCATACTGAAAAAGGAAAATGCAGAACCAAGGCTTCAAGCTATCGACCAATCAGTCTGACAAGCTGTGTTGCTAAAACCATGGAAAGAGTCATCAACAACAGATTGAAATGGTTTTAGAATCGGAGCAGATTTTGGTTCCGGAACAAGCAGGATTTAGGGAATGCCATAGCATAGAAGACCAAGTTACCTATGTAGCCCAGTCCGTTGAAGATGCCTTCCAAGAGAAAAAAAGGTGCTAACATTATGGGTAGACTTCAAGCAGGCCTTCGACAAGGTGTGGAAAGATGGTCTTATGGCAAAGCTCAAAAGAAATGGAATCCAAGGCAACATGCAAAGATGGATCCAATCGTTCCTGCACAATAGAAGAACCAGAGTCACACTCGATGGACATCAGAGCAAAAAGGTCTTACTGCGTCATGGGGTACCTCAGGGAGGAGTTATGTCTCCAACTCTATTCCTTGTCTACATCAACGACCTAGTAAAGGATCTGCCAGCTGGAGTGAAGGCCGCTCTATATGCAGATGATTTAGTGCTATGGTGCGCAGATGAACACACAACATCTGCAACCGGTAGAATACAGCGAGCAGCAGATAAACTTATGGAATGGGCAGAGAAATGGTACGTTACAATCAACACAGACAAAACCTCCACAACACTGTTCTCCCTCTCCCCAGGGACAAAGCAGCCAACATACACTTAGGAACCACCCCAATACAAGAAGAAAGCAATCCAACTTATCTAGGGATCACATTTGATAAACGACTGACATGGAACAAGCATATAGAAAACACAGAAGGAAAGGCCAGACGAAAAATTAGATCACTAAGAAAACTGGCAGGTACCAACTGGGGAGCTAATGAACACACACTTAAGAAAGTCTACAGCGAACAATTAGACCTCACCTAGAGTTCGGCTCAACAGCATGGGCTACAGCTACTAACACACACCTGCAGACATTGGACAGAGTGCAAAATCAAGCACTCAGGATCATCACTGGAGCCATGAAATCTACGCCTATCACAGAGATGCAAAAAACCACTGGAGTACAAGCCCTGGCTCACAGAAAAGAAACCAAAAATATGATCCAGATGGAGAAATACACCAGTATGTCCTTGCATCCAATGAAAGCAAGATTGACAGACTAAAACATAGCAGCTTCATCAACCTGGGAAACGGTACTAAAGACAGTACTAGATGACCTACCAATGCACAACACCTTGATACTTAGTCTCACCCTGTTCCCTGGAACAAGTTAGGATACAGCAAAAATCAACAACAATTAAGTGGAATCATAACTGGAGAAACACAATGACTTGCAGAAGAGAACAGCCACTATGTGCATGATCCAAGAAAACTACCTTAAACAATCATGGATCCACGCCTACACCAATGGATCTGCAACAGATGCAATTAAGAACGGAGGGGCTGGTATCTATATTACATATCCCAACAATCACACGAAACAAAGTACATGCCAACTGGTAAATTTTGTTCAAACTACACCGCAGAGGCTCAAGCACTAATACAGTCCGCAATCATGATCAATAATTCCAACTCTGACTGCCAAAAAGTGGTATTTTTCACAGACGCACTATCTGTTTTGCAAGCCCTACAGAGTAACCATCCATCCCTGAGAAAAGAGCTCAGCAAGATCTCTACCAACAAAGAGTTACACTTCAGTGGGTACCATCACACTGCGGAGTGCCAGGTAACGAGAAGGCAGACAAACTTGCTAAAAAGGGAGCAGAATGTGAACAAATAGATAATGAAATCACATACTTTGAAAAAAAAGAGCTATCATGGACATTAGTAAAGAACCTACACCATCCAACGATGACTACCATACACTTGACAGACAAGGACAGACTATCATCTTCCGACTCAGGATAGGTCATAACAGACTGAACAAACACCTACACAGGCTGCGATTGTCCCAACCCCTCTGTGCCCCTGTGGCTCCGCTGAACAAACCACAGAACATGTCCTGCAAGACTGCCCCTGTATGTCCTCCCAAGAAAGGAATGCTGGCCCTACAACACAACACTACATTCAAAACTACATGGCACTAGAGATAAGCTCCAGACAACAGTCGATTTCATCATAAGAACGCGTCTAACGGTATAATCATCAAAAAGCGATCGCAAAGAAGAAGAAGACTGACTATAGCAAAGCTTTTGGCAGAGTCCAACATGAAAAGTTAATCATATGTCTACAAGAAATAGACCTAGATGGGGATGATATCAGACTAATAAGTAACATGTACTGGGAACAGACAGCAATAATAAAATATGAAAATAGCTACTTTCCATACATAGACATAAAGAGAGTAGTGAGACAAGGATGCATTCTGTCACCAAGCCTATTTAACATCTACACAGAGACAACCTTAAAACAACTAGAGGGAATGCCAGGACTCAAGATCAATGGAAAAATAATAAACAACTTAAGATATACAGATTTGCAGTATTGGTAGCAGAAAGTGAACAAGAATTACAAGAACTAGTGGACCAATTAGACAGAACTAGCAAGGAATATGGATTAGACATTAACATACAGAAAACAAAAACTATGGTAATCAACAAGGAAATGGAAAAACCTAAAATGAATATAAAAATACATGGAGAATTACTACATCAAGTAAAAGTTTCTTATATCTTGGTCAGATGATAACAGATGATGGCAGATGTATAACAGAAATTAAAAGAGAATAGGAATGGCCAAGGATAATTTCAATAAGTATGAGAAAGTTACTGACATCCAAACAAATTACAAACAGGCTAAAAATGAGAATGATCAAATGCTATATATATCCTATATTAATGTATGGCTCGGAAACATGGACAATGAACAAGCAGTTAGAAGACAGAATTCATGCATTTGAGATGTGGATATTTAGAAGAATAGGCAGAGTTTCATGAACAGAAAAACAGACAAATAAACAAGTCTTAGAAAAACTAGGCATGAAGAACAATTATTAAGAGAAATAAAATTCAGACAAGTAAAGTATTTTGGGCACATAAAAAGACATGACACCTTGATAAAATATTTACTAGAGGGAAAGTTGGGGGGAAAGAGCAAGAGGAAGACCGAGAGATAAGTGGAGGGAAACTTTAAGAAATGGACAGGTTACAGTCTGGCAGTGTGCAACACCAAGGCAAAAGACAGAGAATGCTGGAGATTCATTGCAGCCAACCTTCGATGTGGAGATGGCACCTGATGATGATGTCTCTGTGCCTTGTTGTTCCCTATCTTAACAGGTGAGTTGCCCAGATGTAGCTAGGTTACAAGCATGTCTCTGCATAGAAATCATCCAGTTATTTTAGCTGTGAAGCCAGCCTTCTAATGACTACATCAGAATTCAAGTAAGAACTAATGTGTATCAAAGGAGCACTAGTTAGTATTAAAAAACAACTTGTTTCTAGTAGGTCCTGTTGCCAAAAGAATGATAAAAAATATGTAATACAAATCCAAATGTTCAAAAATGCTGCCAGAGCATGCAAATAGAATTATACAATATTTGAACCTTTGAGTAAAAAAATAATGTAATATATAAACCCCAAAACTTAAACTAAACAAGTAACTGATTGAACAAATATGTACAGTAAAATATATGTGAACACAATTATCCATAGTGATTTGAGAAAGAAAATCTGAAAACTTGTTGAAAATTCACATTTTTCCCATATGTGGAACCCAGTCACTTTCAGTTCATTGAACTGACAACGGTAGAACACTAAGTTGTAATTCTGTTAACAATTTTTAATTGTTGACCAACTCGCCCAAGTGTTGCCAGGACGCGTAGAGGGAGCAAAGAATAGTAACACTACGACTGACAAAACATGTTGTAAGATGCAACTGAGGTAGGGGTCTAGGAAAGATACCCTATGTAAATAAGTGTCTCAGAAATTGGATGTGCTGACCTATTTGTAGGCGCATAACTGGCACAATGTACAATCACTTTTAGGCTAGAATCACAGACAGATCAGAAAGAGTAGTTTAACTAGTGGTCGATATAGAGAGTTTGAAGATGAAGTTGACAAACTCGGATGGCCATGATACTCACTGTCAGTTAGGTAGACTACAGAGTCGACAATACCAGGAATTGAACTTATATAGGTTGGTGATTGAATGCAGAGCACTGGAACTGTGCTATTCTGACTCACCCAAGAAAGAATGAGGTCAAAGAATGATGCATTTTATTGCGGCTGAACTTAATTCTGAAAATAATTCTGTGGTAGACTGATGTGCTGTACTGGTATATAAATAAACTATGCAATGGTTCAGAGGAAATGGGGTCACATTCATACCTGTAGGTCATATGCAAATGTTTACATTTAAACTGCAAAAATGGGAGCATACAGGTGACTTCAGTCTCAATTGGAAACAATAATAATCATTAGTTAAAATGTGTGACACATATAATTGTAATAAAACCTATGTGGACAACTGGGAGAATGTTGCTCAAGACAGATCAGCCTGGCGCACACTTCTTCGACATGGTTCATCAGCCTGTGAGGCAGGTAGAACTGCATGGATGGAACAGAAACGACAAACTAGAGAGGCAGTAAAACTCTCCACAAGTGCAAGTATTCCTTGCCCACATTGTGAAAGAACATTTCAAGCCTGCAATTGAGCTTACTAGTCATCTACGCACACACAGACAAACATAATGTAACTAAAGGGTGTTCAAGACAAAAGCAGTCTCATGTTAAGGAAGCATCGTCGTCAAGGGAGCTAATCTGGCATATGTTTATGAAAATGAGAAGGTTCAGTTATGACGTAGTATAGGTCAAGGTTGTGTAATGGTGTGTAATTATAGTGTGGGAAGGGGCGATGAATAAATGTGACGTAGGACGAGCTAGTCAGAACCGGTTTAAATAGTAAATAGACACAATGGCAATAAGTAACTGGCAACTTTTGATTTGTTACTCGGGCCGCTTTTATCTTGAACACCCTGTACATTCTCTTGGATGAAAAATGGTGGTCATCATCACCCATGATGGATGAGCATCATCACATCCTCAATAAAACCTATAACACAAAATGGTCATAGGGATGGAAGTAAATAAATGGAAGTAAATAAAATAAAAGCTTTTTCAGACCTTAGGGTATGAAGTCACTTTACCTTTCTAAACCTTAGTGTCCAGAAGGTAGGAGGGCCAATTATTTTCTTTGCTTGTGGAATGTCAAGTGTGGGATTGAACTCACAACACTTTTGTGTCCAAGTCAATAGGTGAACACTTATGCAATACACTAATCTGTTCCACAACAATGGAATTACCAACACATAATTTCCTTCAAATACTTCTCTAATCTGTTAAGTGTTTGAGTGTGGACAAATTTATTTCCAGATCAATCTTTGATGTTATCAATCCATCATTTTCTTTGCCTTCCTCTTCTCCTACCATACACAACTATTTCCTGAAGAATTATTTTTGAGAGGGATTCATATCTGTTTCACATCTAGCTTACAAAGTTCACCACTGCTAAAAGTGCTTCCTGCCGTGGTGCGGGTGTAGTTATTTTAATGAACAAATGATTTGTTTTACATTCTTTGTAAGAGCTCAGCAGAATCTTACTACGACGTTTATATTGAAAATACTGAAATCTAGACTTATTTTTCAGCTCTCACTGTTACTGTTGTTCATGTGTAGGGTGGTGTAGGAGCTGTGGGACGAGAGCCTGAGGAAGTTAATGGCTAGTGTAGTCGCTGCAAAGTTGTTTGGGTTATGATTTTTCTTTTATGCCCACAACAGAAAACAATCCTCGGCCTTACCATGGATTGAACACGGGTCTCCGCATGGAGCCACGTTCTAATCCATTCGGTAGATGCTCCTCTCCCATTTATACACAGGAATAGACAGTACTAGCGATTTATATATTTGTTAGATAACAGCTCATTTATAAACATGAACTGAATCATGACAGAGGCTACGAAAGAGACTATTTATAAAGTGCATACTAGGGCCCGTTTTAGAAATCTCTTCCTGACCTGACGCTGTGAGGCAAACAGGATTCGAGAAAGAAAGAAAGAAAGACTGAATCAAAATTGTTTTAATTCCTATAAACCATTTTCAGATAGCTAATAAATTAAAGAATTTATTAAAGCTTATAACTGCAGAGAAATAATTGTGAACAGCCTGTATTTTAATTTAATAATTGTCAGACATTTAAAGCAAGGGCTGAGCAATGTGAGAATGGAAATCTGGCCAACAGAAACAACCCTACAAAACAAACTATGGGGACCGGTAAAGACCTCAAACGCACTGCCCTGTTTATGACACATTCCAGAGTAGTCGAATAGCAGAAGTTGATCGAAGTAAAAGAAGGAGAAGAAAGCAAGGACATGGAAGGTAATAAAATACTGAATGAATAATGTGGGATATGAATAACAAACACAAGCTTGTGTGAGTGATGACTCCTATGTTGGCAGATATTTATGTATATAGTGTGCTCGTTTTCGATCAGCGTTTGGTGACTGTGTTCCTGTTGATGAGATGTGTGATGTTTTATTTAGAGTAACCGCAACGTTACTGTGGGTAGATGATGTACATGTGACAACTGTGGTCCTCGATGGCTGTTGTACGCTCGGTTGTTGGGTAAAATTTGTGAAAGATGTAGATTCATGTGTGAATTGTCCAACATTATTTATTGTAGAAATGGGCGGAGTTGCAGCTCTGCAAGAATTACTAGAAGATGTAAGAAGGTCTAGGCTGGTTCTATGAGGCTGGTTCAAATTCTTTTCTCGTGAAGCAAGATTTTCTACAAGAATACACCCTGTATCTGACTGCACTGTGACTGCACATATTGTCATTTTCTTAACAGTTTGTCCAGTATCATGAGCTTCTGCACAGTCTTGTTTTCTAGGTAGCCAGTTTTCATCAGGAACTTGTGTTGTCTGACTGGTAGGCCTGATAAATCTTCTGCTAGAGAGCAATGAACGTGCTGATGTAGCAGTTTCAGCTAATATGTGCAGACCAGATGTTCCTGAAGTACAAGTTGAAGAAAGACATGAAGGTACTGTCCCAATGCATTTTGCCATACTTCGAGAGGAACATAATTTTCCGATTGAATACTCATGTTCACAGAATTCCCTGTTTCCGCCTAATCTGGGCAAGCAAATTGCATTAGTATTTCTTTCTGCAGTTAAGTTATTAGTACTGTCTATAGTCTCTATACTAGTTTGTTGTAGTCCATTGTTTAGAGTAGTACCAATGTGGTCACAATGACTAGTATTTCTATTACTGCTTGTGATGCAATTAATCCCAGCTAATGTACAAGATGAAGTCACATCCACAGATAAGTTTTCAATACACTTTAACACACTAGTAACAGGTACCATGTTGTCTACAGTTGGATTCTTAGATTTCATGTTACAATCATCTGATGTGCCACAGTTTTCAGCTAACAAGTTGGATATTTGTCCTTGCTCATTTTCATCCCCTGAAACCTTTTGTATGTTACTTGTACAAACAAGTGAGTCACATTCTTCCTTAGCACAGCACGATTTATCTTTACCATGTGTGCAAGTTGAACATCTAGACTGCCAAGGGATGTCTTTTGTGACCGGGGAAGCATCTGCAGCAAACATTTGGGAAAGACATTCCTGAGAACTGGTTAGACCCCCACTGCTGGAAACTGATAGTGAATCTTTATAACCATGACCAGCTGTAGAGTCATCCTTGAGAGTTTTATCTTGATTGGCACTCTCATTTGTCACACTTTCTCCCTCTCGATCTGCTTCAATCAAAAATGACTTTGGACTAATTTGTTGGGTTGTCAGTAGCTGGCCATCTATATCTGCTCCACGATTTAATAAATTCTCGGACACAACAGACTGGCTGTTGTAAGAGAGAGCAGCTGAAGTTGCTGTTGGTGCAAGTTCATCTTTACTTCTCTCTTGGCTGTATCCTTGAACAAATAGGTCAGTCCCTTTAGCTTTGCTAATATAGGTCTTATTATCAAATCCCTTTGAATCCCCAGTAAATTTTTTCTTAGGTGTTAGTTCTGTGTATTCCAATGAAGAAGCAGGGATGTCGGAGCAGCCAGGTGAATACACAGATGAAACAGTATCTTGTGAGGTCTCCGTTGTATGATCATTGCCTTCAGAAGTATTTTCTCTAGTTATTTCAGCATTTTCAACTGTGCGCGTACCCACCACTCTAAAATCGCCAGAATTCATATCTGCTAATTCATGAAATAGTGAGTTTGTATAACTGCGTTCAGAGATGATGTTTGCTCTGGAGCATACTCGAGTTTCCCAATGATTGAAGTTCTTGGCTGAGATACATGTGTTTGCTCCTACCATGTGTACACTATGAGTTGTAATGGCTTGTGTATTAGCTACACTGACACCTGTATAACTGCAGCTGGAGAAATCAGACATTGATTGCATGGTTGTAGCAATACAAGAGGAATGTGTTACATGAGAGCTTCTATTAACAGTAAGTGGACTCACCACCATGGCTGCTTGAGTAGATCCAGCTGTCTTTATATCAGAAGAACTTGATGGGCTACTGACCACCGACACCAAATGAAGCTGAGTTGTTGATCTTAGATTTGTTGATGCAGGTTGCATTGTGACAGGTCTCATGGTTCCAATGAATGTTGAATTGACTGGTCTTGATGTAGAAACAGTGTTGTTGCACAGGCCATCTGAGATGGACATCTTAGTCAAATGTTCCATCTCATTGACTGCTTGGAAGTTTAGAACCTTGGCAAGAACACTGGTCGGTGGGTTGGCTCTGACATTGTACTGACATGCTTGGGTACAGGGCAAATTTCCATAGGGCTCAAGAGAATTGGGTTGCATATTAAAGTTTTTGACCTTTCCTTTAATATATGAGGTTTTTCTTGACTCTCGTAATTTTGTGATGGGAATTTTTAGAGTTTGAGTGGATAGACAAACCTTGATTTGTTGCAGATTACCATGACCTCTAGGGTTGCAGGTCTTATGTGTAGTGCTGATCGGGATTGTGTGTGTTGTTCGTCTATGTCCACTGCTGCTTCCTGCTGTGAGTTGCATTCGTGGTCTGTATGGTACCATCTGACATTGTGGGCTGTAAGATTTGCCACTGTGGCTGTATTTAAGACTCCTAAGTGGGGACAAGGAGGTGATAAGTGGGCTCGGGTTGTTGAGACCGATGGGTTGAGCTGACATACGCGAGGATGTAACCGAGGATGCCGTCATAGGTTGACTCCCCAGCTGACTTATGTGATGAGGGCCAAGTTTGTCTAGCAGAGTTTGATTTGTCGGAGAGTAGATTATTGTTGGGAACCTTTGCTGCAAGCCACAAGACACAGGAATGAAACGAGGGTGAAGCTTGTTTTGTGGGTGACTGCGAGAATTGATTGGAAGCTGCAGAGGTTGCAAATTCAGCTTGATTTGAGGTGGCATAACTTTTGCATGAACCTTAAAGCATTTACTGTGAGGCCCATTGAAATGAGCTGGACTTTGAATCATGTTTTCCATGGAAGAGATGTTGGTATGCATGTCCAATGGAGAGTTTTTTCTACACCATCCACCTCGAACTGGCGACATATTCCTTGTGTCTCTCCTGTTGTATTTATGTGGAAGAGAATTTGTAGCATATCTGAGTGGAAGATGATGTACAATCCCCCCAGAACTTGGAACTGTTGTTGATGAATAATGTATGTTAATCTTAGGATAAGACCCTGGGTCTGTCGGTAACAGACGAGGTATGCAAAGAGGTGCACACGTTGATGGACGACTTACTAATGGGATTAAATTTTGTGGTAGTGTCTCTAGTCGTCTACCATAAAGATTGACAGCTCGCCGTTGCTGATTGAACGAGGATGAAATACGAGGTGGTGCTAGAAATACTTGGTCCAATATGTCTTGGTCAAGAATGGGTAATTCACTCATCTGAAGTAGAAAAAAGAAGAAAATCACAGCAACAAAATACTATTTTCCTCCCCATATAAGGAACAGAAAAGCTACTTTAGTGCACACATTTCTTCCTGCTGAAACAAAAAGAATATAAAACAAATCAAGGACATTAGATAAGATGAACAGCATAAAACTGTATTCCAGGGAGGTAGACGAATAATGCTTACATACAGAAGGAAGAATGTGTGTGTGTGTATGTGTGTGTGTGATATTATATATTTATGTGTGTAGGTATCTCCTTCTTCTTAAACCTCCATATTGACCATGTGTTAAACCACTCTTTGTCATTTGTATGTGATCCGAGCCTAAGAGCGATTCCCGACAAGTAGGCCAGCACATCCAATTTCTGACATATTTTTATTTACTAGGTAGCTTCCCTAGGCCCCACATCAGTTGTCTCTACGACATGCCATGTAGGTTGCAGTGTTACTATTCTTTGCCCCCTTGCGCACCGGCTGAATGACTGTGTGTATGAAATTTTAGTGTAGCACAATGGGCGATGTGTAAGTATGACTGTGTGTATGAATATATTTTTGTATGACACAATGGCGATGTGTAAGTATGACTATGTGTATCAATATATTATTTAGTGTATGACACAATGGGCGATGTGTAAGTATGACTGTATGTATCAATATATTATTTAGTGTATGACACAATGGGCGATGTGTAAGTATGACTGTGTGTATGAATATATTATTTAGTGTAGCAATGATGTGATGATGGTATCAATATATTATTTAGTGTATGACACAATATACATGTTCCTGTGACAAGAAACCAATATAAAATTCATGAAAGTTAACATGACACAATACTTCAGAATCACAATATTGAAATTGAATAATGAAACATTGGATATGGTGAATGAACTTGATCAACTGGGGAAGAAACGCTATAAATATAGAATAGTGTAAATGGCAAATGACATTACCAGACATACTTCTTCTTACAATCGTCAATTCATACGTATGCCTAGTATAGCACTTCTGACTGATTTTTGCATGAAGGCCTGCTTTCTTTATTATCAGTGTTCCTTGCCATACAGGCATGCCTTCTCCAACTTCAGAGCTAATTACTTGACCTACTGAAAATGAGATCTTATGGAAGACAATCTTGTAGGAAGACAAGTACATAAAAGCTGAATAATACAACATTCATCTTTTCATCATCACCTTTCCACTCCCAACGGAGCACAGGTTTTCAACAAACTTCTTCCAGCTCTTCCTCTCTTTTGCCATCTCTTCCAATTCTTTCCATGTTTTACCTATTCTTTTAATATCAGCCTCCAGGTCTCTTCACCGGGTCTGTCTAGGCCTCCTTCCATTCGTCCTTTCACTTTGTAATTATTTTTACCTTCAGAATCGGTTACACTGCAATATGTACTGAATCAGCCAGTATACAGGTTGTGTGTCAGGACATCAGCTCAGGGGAACGTATTAACATAACACATAAGCGTTCGCCAATCAACTCGAGCTCAAGAGGGTTGCGGTTCACTCCCATAATCGACGTTCCATGTATGAGGAAAGTAATTGGTACTCCTACCTCCAGCAGAATAGGACTTAGAAATATTAAGCCACAGGCACTTCATACCCTAAGGTCTGAAAGGGAATTTTTCTTAAAATATCTACTAAGTAGAGCAAAGGGTTAAGGATACAGAAATAGACAGTCAATGATGCAAGATTTGAACTCACCTCACTCAAACCAGATAGTAAACCAAGTGCCAGATCAGAGTTCAACAAACTGTAGTCACTCTCATCAAAGTTTGAGTCACTTCCACTGAGATCAGTTCTGATCTCTAGAGCTACCTAAAATATGTTAGCAAGACCAAATAAACATTGATAAGTGTAGATAATAGATTAATTCAGAAAGCAGCTTATATAAAGTTATAAATGTGACTAGAAAAAGTTTGTTGTTATTAAAACTAGAAACTTTCATACAAAATCCTATCTTCTTCTATTTCTTGAAATCTATTATGTATTGGTTTTTCCTTTGAATACATTATGTAACTATTATGTCTTTGTCTTGGGTCATGCTGGGGTGAAGGGCAATGAGAGAGCGGATGCACTGGCGAGCAATTCTATGATCGAGAAGAGGTCTTTTATGGACAAAAGCTACATCACCAACGCTCTAAGAGAAAACATATGCTCTGAAGATTTCAACGAAGAAGATAAAGGGTATTCTCTATCACGGTTGCACAAATTGTGCATGCCGATAAGCACGAAAGACGGAAAACCACGAGAAAACAAAGTAGATACATCAATCAACACAGAATGGGAGTTGTTAGCCTAACTACACTGAGATACATGCTTGGGAGGAGATTGGAGCAATTATGGACATGTCCGATGTGCGATGATCCTCATATCAACAATGAACAATGTAACTATTATAGATCTCTGAGTTCAATAGTGCAAATGTAGCAAAGAAATAAATCATATCCTACTGAGCATATGCCACATAGTAATTGTATATGCATGACAGCAGAAAGTAAAATAAAGTAAAATAACTATAAAACCGATGGAAGGGAAATAATATAAAGACAAAACTTGGTTTTCTTATAGCTGTGAGTTATTTCTTTCTTTTGTCCTTCTCTGCTTTTTTTTGTCGTTAGGTGTACCCAGGTTTAACTGATGATCAGTTTCGAGATAGTGCACTCCCGGTTGTTTGATATCCCGTGGTATTGTGGAGTTTTAAGATGTCTGTAACTTCAATCTCTTTTCTTGGTCTGTCCCTTCCTCTTGATGATTCCTTTTTCAGGTTGTACGCTCTTGCAACTGTGTGTTCGGGTTCATTTCACCAAGTGGCCAAACCATTTGAGTCTCTGTTTTTGAATCTAACAGCAGGTGTTGTTCCGAATGTTCTTCTAATTTCCTCATTGCTTATATGATTTCTTCTCTTTTTATTTACTGCTTTCCTCAAGCATCTCATTTTACATGTGGTAATTTCTTTTCTTTTTCTTTTGTCAGTGCCCATGTGAGTTATTGACTATTGATAGAACATTTCAAATACTGATTTTGTCTTTGAATGCAAGTGCTATAGAAGAGCACTCAGAATAGCATTGATAGAAAAGGAACAAATATATCTTTTTACAGCAGTTTAAAATTGAAGAGAAGTGGTTGATAAAGAGAAAAATGAAATATTTAGACATATAAAAACAGCATGATTCTCTGGAAAATCATTCTAGAGGGCATGATACCAGTCAGATGAAGGAGAGAAATACCAAGGAGAAGATGGGGGCAGAGCGTCATAGACAAGTTGAGTTTGACTGCAGAAGATGCTGGGTACCTCACACAGAGCAATGAAGCATTTAGAGCTGTTTTCATATGAGCAATGAACAAAGTTCAGATAGAGACAAGCTAGATGATGTATGTACGTATGTATGTATGTGCAATATAACAGTATCTACTTGTTGCAGAAGGACCAGGTGAGATATGCCGGTCATGTTGTGCAGATGTCTGATAAACAGATCCCATAACAGCTGATATATGGCGAACTAGATGGGGGCAAACGACCAGTTGGTGGAAAGAAACAAACCCTTCAAAGACACTCTTTCTGGTGTTTCTAAAATACTTCAACATAGACATCCCATGCTAGGAAGCCTTTGCAAAAGATTGCCAAATATAGCAGTGCAACAACACAAGAGATACTTGCATAGATGATAATCTTCATGCTGCTGAGGCTCAAGACAGAGCAAAGAACACCCACATTGTCCATACTGATCATGTATGTCCCACCTGTGGTAAGGGATTGCTTTTCATGATTGGACTCAACGCACACACAAGAGAGATGCAACAAAACACATTTGAAGATGGTATCATCACTTGCAATGGACAGCTATTACTACATACATCATTCACTAAACAAGGTATGGTGGCGTCTGTGGCTTAGGGGATAGTGACTCGGCCTATTAACCCCGACGTTCTGAGTTCGAATCACGCTGCGGACAGTTTGGCTGAAAATTGTTTTGCATGGATTTTTACAAAAATGACACCACCCGTTCAGAAAGTAATGGCAAACTACTGAACGTAATAATGTCTAGAAAAATCACAAACAAGCGTTAAAAGCTGGGGTTGATTCGCAAAGTCCTGTAAAGGATATGCAATTAACAACAACAAACAAGGTAAGCTAATCATGCAAAATATACTGTTACTTAAAAAACAATATCACATTCTGTTTCACTAATGTTAAAATGTAAGCATTTATTTCTTGTACCTTACTGACAGCATCCAGACTTTTCCTACATTCAAGAGTAGTAGCTGTTGTCTCTACTGTGCCCCTGGCTTCTTCATTGTAATCAATATCATCACTGATAAAGAGGCTGTCATTACAATTATTACTGGTAGAAGAACCGATTACTGATACACATAAACTTCTATTTGGTGAAGTCTCGATGTTGTCTGGTATGCCGAGATCCTGCAGCACTTCTGTCAGGACATGTGATCTGCAACCTGGCTCCATAAGAGGCAAGGGTTCATTTCTCACCAATTTGAGAAGTATAATGCTAAATAGATGTTTTGACAAGACAAAAAGTTATGTAATGTACACAGACATATTTAAAGCATTGTCAGCAGACATGAAATTAGTGTTCTTCTTCTTCAATGATCCAGCGGCACTTGAACTCTTGCCCTTCGACCCAATGCTATGTAGTGGTATCTGCATGTGTTTGCAAGTTGTTCTTTTGTTCCGTATAAAGTGTTCCATCTATCTGGCCTTGGAGGAAGGAGGATCTTCCTGACATCATCTAGTACTTGATACCTGAAAAGGTGATGGTGAATGGTTTCATGATGACGTGCACACAGCTGTGATCTCTTCTTGTAAGGTGGTTGATGTTGCCATTAAGGTTAGGGCTGGCCATATGTCTGAGCACCTCTCTTCCTGTGTCTCCCATGGCCGATCTGTTCGGCCAAATTTCTTTATTTGTTGTCGTTAGCATTTGCTTTGCTGTATTGTTGCCGTTGTTGGTTTTTTTTGTGTTGACCTTAAATGCCCTATTTCTACCCACTTTAATGAACTCACATTCTTCTCTCTGCATCTATTTGATCGAAAGCCTGCATATTAATCTCTTAGTTTTATGTTGATGGCATCTCTCAATCTCTTTAAGATGGTCATGCTTAGCATTGTTCTAGGAACTGACAGCAACATTATTCCTCTACAGCTTTCACAATCCTGGATGTCCTTTTTCTTTTGTAGCTTTACTTGGTATCCTTCTCCCCAATCTGCTGGTAGTTTTCCAGAGCCTGCTAAATAACTTGTGCAATAGTTAAGAATAATGGCAGTAACAGCCTCTGTTAGGATTCCATCTGAACTGACCACTTTCTTATTTTTCAAAAGTTTTATGATTTTATTAATCTTCTCTTTGGATGGTTTCTCACAGTTAGTATCCAAGTCCATTTCTACAAGCTGGATATTTGGGTGGTTTGTAGAGATTGGACTGTTTAGAAGTTTCTTTAAGTGTTCCACCTATCTTTCCACTTGGTCTGTAATGTTAGTAATAGCTTTTGCAATACTATTTTTGATCAATCCATTTGGTTGATTGTATTTTCCTGCTAGCTTCCTAGTGATTCTGTAAAGATCTGTGAGGTTTCTTTTTTGCTGCTGCTACCTCTGCCTTTCTTGCTGGGTCATCTAAGTATTGTCTTTTATCTGCCATTATCTGCTTCTAAACTTCTTAGCTGGCCTGTGTATTTTTCGTGTGCACAGGCTTTGCTAGCTCTAGTTTTGCTGGTATTGACATCTGCTTAAAAAAATTATACTATTTTGAGAGTTTCAGGTGTTATCTACACTTCATGTTGCCGTTCCTTTTTTCCCAATGCCTCTATATGTTTCATTCCAAATATTTAGGCCTTGCTGCCAGCATTTTCCCATACTAACCTCATTTTCTAGTCAGCTGTTGCAGAACCTGGTACTTATTAGAGACCATAAACTATTCCTTTCTTTCTGGATTTTTAAGGCGATGTACGGAAAACTACAGATCTTAGGTGGTCAGACCAGATCTGGAGACAACCGTGGGTAGGCTGCAGTGATACTAAGTAAATTGGCATTTAACCCCTTGTTTACCAACTACGTGAGGGTGACGTAGTAGGAATGTGCTTGGTGTCTCCCAACTACGTGAGGGTCACGTAGTAAACTCATCGTTAAAATATGTGTAGTAAACGGGAACTACTGCTACAATAGACTATTTATAGCATTGAGAACATCTTGCCTTATATAAAACATTGTCATTTGTCAATTTTTCGCGCTGTATGAAGGTTATTTATATCTTTGAAAGAGTGATCTCTTTGTCAAAAATTTTTCAAGCAAAATGGCGTGTAGGAAATCTATCAGGACGATTACACTGACAGAAAAAGCTTTGGCGTTGTTGTCATATGGTGCTGACGACATATTTAACGATGAAGATAGCGGAGATGATGATATATTCTCATTAAGTGAATCTGTTCACTCAGATTCTGAAAATTCTGTACAGGTGAGAGACTTTGATGACGAAAATAGTGATACTCATGAATGTGATTTACGTCCAAGCAAGCGTTTAGAACTGACCCTGTCGCAAGTACTAGTACTGAGCAAATAGCAAGTACTACTAGTACATAGAGCAGTACAAACACAAATTTTATTATCAAAACATACAAATACATATTTTATTTCAAAATACAAAATTTCAAACAAATATTTAAAAAAATAAGTTATTAAATTTTCAAATAAGTTGGTAGAAATGCAGAAAAACGCTTGGGATGAGCTGGGCGGTTCGACCTATAACCTCAGGTAAACAAGGGGTTAAGGAGAAAGACATGTGTGTCACATAAGTAGGCAAAAAAATAATAAAATATAAAACTAACAACAATCCCAAGTTTCGACCATGGATCTTTATTAACTGATTCGGTCCCGTGGAACACTGTAGTGCACATATTTCTTATCTGCGTGTCCCAAGCGTCTTTTAAAAGACGGCTACTATTGCGTTGAGTTTTTATTAATTTTCACTCCGATTGTAGTTTTATATCACCCGGAAACTAAGTAGAAAGGAAGTACTAACGATAACCAAATCACAACATCGTGGTTTTGACTAGAATCAGAAGTGAAACCAAGTTTAATTTTCGTTTTCAAGTTACCCTGTGATTAAAAAATAATGTCTAACAATTCAGAGTCTAGAAATGGTTTGTTATCAGCTCGTTCTGCACGTTTTACAGCTGCAGAAGCGCGAGATTGGTTGCATGAAGATGTAGATACTGATAGTGAAGATAGTGAAGCTTCTGATGACACAGAAGTTTGTGATTTAAATACGTCGATTATTAATAATTTAAATAATACTAGTAGTGTTTCCCAACCAGCTGCGAGAGGAGCGTTGCCCCAGTCGGGTTTCCCAGTAGGATTGCAACAAAAGAAGGATTCAGACAGAACCTACACAGTCTACTTGGAGAGAAGTTATATAGTTGCTATGTTAGGACTATTATTCATATACTTTAGTTCTTTATTCCTGTAAATATTGCTATAATTTCCACTGTATGTGATTATATATTATGAGACATGAATGTTTAGTATGTGAAATCTTCAATTTGACAATTTTAATGGAAATTTCTTCAAAGATGGTCGTGTTGCTAATTTTCGAACAGTTAGTAAACCATATATTCCATCAATATTTTCTTAATTTTTGTGTATTCATAAATGGATTACTTATATAAAGAGAGCAGTTACACTGACTTATTCACCATATTGTTCCTCAAGGCCCTTGGTAAGTTGGATTTTTGTTCTCACAATTTCAATTAATTTTTTATTACATGCTAATATTTGTCATGCACAGTCAACACAACATTATATTTTCGCATACAATAAATATTTTATGAAAGTACAATCATTTATCTTTAATTTGATATATAATAAGTTCAACTTTAAATCATATTTAGAAACAATATTTTAATTTAACTAAAGTATGTGTGCAATATTTTTGAAGCTAAAAAAATAATTCCGTCCAGAGGTGAAAAAACCTGGTACTGAATCAGTTAAGGAGACATATAGACAGAGTATGTACATTTTTGAGTAAACACGCCCCCAAAATTAGGTCATAAAAAGCTTTCTTGGGGTGTTTTTAACTAAATTTTAAAATTTAAAATGCAATATTTAATATATCCTAACAAGCTTGTGTAATATTTTAGATATTACAATTGCTCACCTTAGAGTGAAAACAGAATTCATTTACATTTATTAGATTCAGGGATTTAAAATTTTGTGTTTGGTAGCCATTTTGTATTGTTTCCATGGCAACTGTTGACATTTTTTGTAAACTAACCTTTTTCTACTCTTCTAAGTCATAATCTCTCAAAATTGTTATACAAATTCTATGTTAATATTCTTCTTCTTCAGCGATCTCTGGCCATGTGCTTAATTTACTGTGGACCACAAACTGGGCAGTCAGCTTCATGTCTGTCAGGTTTCCCCAAAGCTTAGTTTTCAGGTCAACTGGGTGTGGCCACATGTTGCTTCTTAGCTCACCCAGGAGAGGGCAGTCTTGCAGGATATGCTTCGGTGTCTGTTCCGCTGCTGACACTGGCAGAGAGCTGTTTGACTTATTCCTATATATAAGTGTCATAGTCTATATAAGTGTTTGTTGAGTCTGCAATGTCAGGTGTCTATATTAATATGAAAACAACAAAACAAATTTCTTGACCCTCATACCCCGAATCCCCCTCCTCCCGTCCTCTTAAATACATGTACACTGTCTATTTATTGATCATAGATTTTGGAACTAAAACTTCCTATCAGATGGGATAGCAACCACAAACCTTAGTCACCTCTTATGACATGCCTTGTAGGTCAAAATGTTACTATTCTTTGTTTCTGTTATTATTCGTTCTCAAACCTCAGTATAACATCTCAATACAGCTTCAATTCAGTTCACTGTTCTCAAAAACCTCCAGTATAAACATTCTGCAATATACAGTACTTCCTCAATTCAAGTTTTTTTAAAAACTCCAGAATCTGTTGCCGTTTGTCAAGACTTCTTTGTGAACCTGTAAGTATCCGATACTGTTGACTTATCCTGATCTCGTTGGTTTTGAAACCTCCAGAACCCTGGGTTTATCAAACAATCATGTCAAAGAGCATCTTGTAGTGAGAAGGATCAAGGCATCTCATGGAAGTTCTCTGGATCTGCCAGAAGGACTACTAGTATCTCTGTTACATGCACGCTGAAGTAACAATGAAGTCGATATATTCCTACCAAAAATGGATCAAGAGTAATGTGACATAGCGAGAATAAAATGTACTGACCATACATACACATGAAATGAACAACATGGCATATCCTTTACAGGACTTGGTCATCAACCACAATAAACAAGTCATCGAATTTCTAGGCACCCTTTTTACACTCAGTAGTTTGCCATAGCTTTCTGAACAGTGAGGTCTATTTTTACCATTCGTAAAAATCTAGAGGAACAAATGTGCTTCCAAACTTCTTCTTTGCGTTCATTCTTTACGACCAATTTTAATCATTCTTTGTGATAGGTTTGATCTTTGCCAAGAACGTGTATACGTTGCACATGGTTTGGTAGGCCCCTAAACGATAGACTTCTACACGTTTAGGACACATGCATCCGATTTCAGCCAAACCTCCTTAGTCGCATCTAACGACATGCGTGGTAGGTAACAGTGGTTCTATTCTTTACATTCCAAATTTGGGCCCGGTAACCACTCGGCGGAAAATTATATAACAAAAAACGTTTTTGCATCAACTAAGCTACCTACCAATTAGTTAAACATGGATTGTAATGTCGTGAGGTATATAAGACTGCATGGAAAAAATTACTTGTATCCATCAGATAGATTTCGTACAAGTTAAACCTTAGTGTGATCACGAATTTTGGAACGAACTATAAGTACTCATTTTCTCTTTCCTTGTGTGAATTTTCACATGCACCCTTTCTCGATGTTCTGGAATATAGAGACATCTCCAGTAGGATAAAGCTTCAAGGCGAGATAGAAGTAAAAAAAAGTTACCTTTTTGGCAAGAGTTTGCTGAAAGAACTTCAACCATTTTCTGAGCATATCACGCTGCCTGTCAATAGGGAGGCGAATGAACTCTGTGAAAACTGGGTCGCTCTCACTGAAGAAGTCACCAAACATACTAATTTCTAGATCTGGGAACCAATCAAAGGCAAAAGTCATTCAATGATTATCACTATTAAATGATCATTTTTACAAGAATGTACTAAGTAAAGGGAATCTTTTAGGATATTATTTGTTGTATTGAGCATACAGCAATTCTAGTAGAGACTAAAAGACAGATTAGAAATGCAATCTTCACACCAACACTGTGCTACCAGTGCCAAACATGGACACTAGCTAAAGAACAAGAAAGGAAAATTACCACCTGGGAAATGAGATGCTTGAGTTAAGTTGTAAATAAAACAAGAAGAAACCATATAAGAAATTAGAAAAAGTTGCAACAACACCTGCTATAAGATTCATTGAAAAACAGAGACTCAAATTGTTTGACCACTTGGTGAGAATGAAACCGAATACATCAGTTGCAAGAGCATACATCCTGAAAATTTAATCATCAAGACGAGGGACAGACCAAGAAAAAGATGGACTGGTGGAGTTACAGACATCTTAAAACTCTAGAATACAACAGCATATCAAGTGACAGAGTGTGCGCTATCTCAGAAACCGATCATCAGTTAAACCTGCTATGCCTAATGGCAACAAAGCAGAGAAGGACAAAAGGAGACCAAAAAAAAGAATTGAGGATACACATTCCATTTGTACAATACATTGACATTTTTGTCACCCCTAATTCCCATTTCATTTTCATTATTATCTCCCTTTCACTTCACACATCTAAATAACACCATGCTTTCAGTAATTATCATTATTATTAACCATGACTGTATGCATCAAATTAAATTCATGTGATCTCTGATTTAATGAAATCATGCGCCCTAGTGGTTACCGGGCCCAAATTTGGGGTGTAAAGAATAGAACCACTGTTACCTGCCACGCATGTCGTAGAGGCGACTGAGGAGGTTTGGCTGAAATCGGATGCACATGTCCTAAACGTGAAGAAGTCTATACGTTTAGGGGCCTGCCAAACCAATGTGCAATGTATACACGTTCTTGGCAAAGATCAAACATATCACAAAGAGTGATTAAAATTGGTTGTAAAGAACGAACGCAAAGAAGAAGAATGAAATCATAATTCTAGAATAGAACAATGTCGAGAGTTCAGAATAGTTCCATTGATCTAGAAATTCCAACATGATTAAGTTGTTCAAATGTCATGATTTCTGAGTTCAGCCTTCAAGAGATTTTCGTGAGACAAACACAAAGAATGATTTTCTATTTTTATAAGTAAAATTTGTGAGACAACTATTTAAAAAAAAATATTTACACAATTCTTTTGATGGCAATCATTAGACATTATTACTCTTAGTTGAATCTGAAGATGAGTTTTTGAAAACATATGACAGTTTGAGTTTATGCCATTACTGGTAGGCTACTGTCATATCAGCTTGAACATGACAGATAAAGCAACAAATCATTAATAATGTTGGCACAAGTTTGAGATTACAAATTGAAAGCAACGAAAATGTTGGTTGGGCAAACTGTTACAGTAAAGATAGTTTGGTTTAGTCGTCAGATCATCATCACTGCACATCAAACCAATATGTCTAAAAATGCTCAGTCTCTTCCTCAGTAAGTCTCCCAGTGTGTGGCAACTAGACATCGGTTCCTTTGTTGGTTTACTATTCTTCTTAAGCTACCAGTATAGTGCTCTTATCTAGCTACCTCATATTTGACTTTGAATTCTTAGTCTGGTTAGGGTTGTAGATTCACCCCTATTACTTGAATCACTTGCATGTCTTCTCTCCCTTAGGGAATTAAAAATATTAGCATATTCCATAGCTTGCCCGCTGTTTAGAGAAACAATACCTGCAAGCCTAAGTGTGCATTCATTTTCCCTTATGTTCACATGCCCTGGCACAAAAATATAACTGATTTTTGTACGCTAGACCTCTTCAGCGACTCCAGCCGTTGTCTCCTAGCCCAGCCTGTTTCAATGTCACAGTAAAGAATTGATGATGATTCAGAATTATTTGTCAACATGTAATCTAGAGATAAAGTGAATAAAATATTGAAACAATATTTTATTACCCCCAGAAAAGAAAGGACAGCTTTAGCTTCCATTCTGAATAAATCAACATTGATTTGTCCTGTGTTTGATTATACGTGGACACACATATTAAGAAATTTGGCATAATAATATTGTTTTAAAGGGTTTTAAAGCTGAAGGATTGACTTCATTGAAAAGGGTTTTAACCCATAGGCTCGGTCCTCTCACAGAAATGGCACGCCACCTGCCAAGAGTACAGCCACCTGCCAAGTTGCACAAAGCACGAACTCTGTAGCTCCAGCAACAATCCTAGGGGCCTCTGGAAAAAACTGCCCTCGTGAACAGAGCGGCACAGTCCAGATTCGAACCCATGACCTTTGACTCGCAAGGTAAAGGGCGTAACCACTTAGCCACAGAGACCTCCCCCAAAGAGATAATATTATGTAGGGATGTACAGTGTTAGCCACTTTGAAATACCAGGCTTCAATGGAGGTGAGGTGGCCAACTTTCCCCATTGCTAACTTTCAATTCTTGAACTCTGTGAGACTGATATCCAATTATAGTCTACTAGATTGTGTTCAAATGAGTAGAGATCTAGTCACTGTTGATTGTTGTATATATTCAAAACATAAAAGCAAACATAAGGAACAGTGCTAGTGTAAACATGTTTCCTGGAGAATTAATATAATAAATGAAAGTGATTATGTAGGGCTGACTGCATCGTCCAAGGTCTACAGATATCATTTAATATATTTTTTCAAGGATATGAAATTCAAAGAATTTGTTACAAATTATTTTAAGTGTTCATAAAGTTGTAGTAACATGAACCATCACCCCCACATACACACCTATACAGCCCAACACCTACCTGTCATTGAACTAGATCGGATGGTGCTCCTGTCATCATCACTAAAGGCCTCACGAGCTCTCAGGAAGAACTTTGCTTTGACGGTCTCAGTGACCTCCCACCAGCGTGAGAACAAGATTGTATCAACCTCAGCGGATGATGCCCCAGGGTGTTGTTGTTCCAGCTGGCTGCGATTCTCACTGAAACAAAAGTGCTATTTATGTACTGATATCATTTCTACTTCTTCTTCTTTGAACGCTCCATATCGACCACTTGTTAACCACTCTTTGTGATTTGTATGTGATTCAAGACTAAGAGTGATTGTACATTGTGCCAGTCATGCACCTACAAGAAGGCCAGTACATTTAAAAATGCTTTTCATTCACTAGGTAGCTTCCTAAACCCCTACCTCAGTCGCCTTCTACGACATGCTTTGTAGGTCGCAGTGTTATTATTCTGTGCACACAGAATAAACAGAGGAAGAGCTGGAAGAAGGTCACACAGGGAACACACAGGCGGTGTTATAAATTTATCTATTCTTTCTTTATCCTGAAATGTTACAACATAAATGCTCAACATAATCGCCATTTGCCCTCAATAAAGAATGTTAAGTGTTGATGCAAAAAAGACCCAAAATGTAGGGATTGTTTTATGAGACAAATTCAAACATTTCCATAGGCCAAACATTTTTGCGCCCCTGTCCTAATGTTTAGGAGCCTTTGAACTGAGGTGCAACTTTTAGCTGTTCTTGGCAGAACCCAAAAACATGTTACAAAAAATGATGAAACTGTTTGAAAAGAATTAACGCCAACAAACAAACAAATAAGGCAGTTAAAAGTCTCAGATTCTGTTTCCATATATGTACAGCACAGATACTTAGGAAGTCTGCCCTGTTCACACTTCTCCAACTTGTGATAGATACTGTTCCAGGTAATTTATCTACCTTTTCGTTTCCCTTCATCCCAGTATGTACAGGTATGTAGATCCAATACAGTTTCTTGAGGCAGGATTGTTGAATGCTGTCTCAATCAAGAGATATTTGATCAATATCATGGCACTTTGAGCATTTCCGTGCTCCGACCTCCGCTGCAGCAGCCATATTAAAGTCTACTTGCTCACCATACTCATGAGAAGTTGATTAGTATATATTCTCTCTCTACCACGAAGATGACACTGTCTGGCATGTCAAAACTAAACTCTTAATTCTTGCAATCGGTCCAGTGTCTGAGACTCGCCCATATCACATAAATGAGTGAGCATCGCATTGATGACATTGGTTCTGTCCACACTTCTACCAGCTTGAGATGTAATCAAGAGATGTAAGCAATAATGCAGGAGTTCCTTAGCACCAGCAAGTGTCCATAATGAAATTGTCACGACAGTGATTATTTTTATTCCTGTTTCTAATTAATGTGTACTTTATACCTTCTTATACTTCTCCTTTCAACTCCCAACGGACCACAGGTCTTCAACAACCTTCTTTCAGTTCTTCCTCTCTCCTGCCATCCTTTCCAATTCTTTCCATGTTTTACCTATCCTTTAATATCAGCCTCCAGCTCTCTTCTCCAGGTCTGTCTAGGCCTTACCCTACTTCTCTTTCCCTGCAGGTTCCAAAACTGTGCCTGTCTTGCAATGCTTCCGGTCGGTCTTCTCAATGTATGTCCTATCCATCGCCAGCGTTCTTCCTGAGCTCTTTCTCCACTGGTATCTGCTTAGTTCTTTCTCCGAGTTCTTAATCTTATCATACCATCTCAGTCCCTCTATTCTAAGTAAACATCCATTTATGAAGGTCTGTAGTTTTCTGGTGGTTTCTTTTGTTGTCTTCCATGTTTCGGAGCCATAGAACAGCACTGTCTTCACATTTGATTGAAAGATTCTCAGCTTTGTGTTTGTTTTGACTTTATGCCTACCTTTGTAATAATCTCATTAATTGTCAATTTTACTTACTGCTTCCGGAAATTATACTATCACATCTTACAGTATATAAACATCATACCTTGCCCAAAGAATGAAAGCATGTTCTTCTAGAACTGGATCAGCAACATGTCCACCCATATGACTGGATCGACGAGGTCTTCGCTGATTGCTACTACTGCTGGAATCTGAGCTTGTGCTACCACTTCTAAGATGACAAGTATATGTGAAATGTTATTTATATATATTAATGAACACATAAAGATAACAGTTGATAAATGTGTATGCACAAGTTCATGTGCGACGGACGTTCAGAAAGTAATGCAACACATCAGTTTTCTCATCAGTCTCTTCTTCTTCTTTGCATTCGTTCTTTACTACCAATTTTAATCACTCATTGTGATATGATTGATCTTTGTTGAGAACGTGTATACATTGCACATTGGTTTTGTTGGGCCCCTAAACGCATAGACTTCTACACGTTTAGGACACATGCATCCAATTTCATCCAAACCTCCTTAGTCACCTCTTGCGACATGTGTGGCAGGTAACAGTGGTTCTATTCTTTACACCACAAATTTGGGCCCGGGTAACCACTCTGGCGTTCTCATCAATAAATAATGAAGATAGAGGGCATGAAATTTTCCTCACTTCAAATATGACATCTGCCATTTGTGTGTACCACATTTTAACACAGTGTGCCAAATAATATGGATGCACTAAACAGTTGATATGAAGCATGTTAGCAACTTGCATTACAAGCAGTGAATTGTGATTGAATTTATCGACGCAGAGAAGGAAACTGTTGTAAACATTCCCAAGCGTCTATGTGATGTGTATGGAAGTCTTGCAGTTGACAGAAGTATAATAAGACGCTAGGATCAGAGAATAAAAGAATCAGGAAGTGGAGATAAGGAACTGCATGATATGCCGCGCTGTGGCCGTCCTGCCACAGTCACCAACTCAGAAATGGTGAAATGCGCTGAATCGTCATTGTTAATGATAGGCAAATCACTACTGAACAATTTTCTTTACAGCTGTCAGTCAGCAATGGTAATGCAAATGCACAATTTTTGTTGTCGTGTTCATTTGTTTTTAATTTGTTTTTTAAATATTGTATATGCGGTTTTATATATGTATGAAGGAAATTAAAAGAACAAACATGGCTTTACAAAAATTTAAACAACTAAAAACAGTATGGAACGGAACTGATAAGAAAACAAAGATCAAAGAGCAGGCATATTGCCAGTGGCAACATATAGGTGTGAAGCATGGACATTTAATAAAGCAGTGGAAAAACATATATGTACTTTCGAATTTAGTGTGACAGAAGAGTCCTATGTATATCATGGACAGAGAATAGAATAAATAGATCTATCCAGAAAGAACTCAAAATAAAAGAAAATTGGCTGATGCTACAAATAAGAAAGAGAAAATTGAGATATTTTGGACATATAAAAAGACATGAAGGGCTGGAGTAGACTATCACGGAAGGAGACTGGCAAAGAGAAGAAGAGGAAGACCCAAAGAAGATGGATTCAAGATGTATCTGATGGTTTGAACATGACGGCCGCAGAGTTAAGACATCTGGCCTATGAGAGAAATTCCGGAGAACTGTTGGGGTGGCAAAGTTCTGCTGAGAACAAGCCATATGATGATGATGATATGCGGTTTTGTGCCTACTGACTTTCCATCAACAGGACAGACTTTTAATTTTTAAGAACTTTTAGCAAAACTGAATCTGACTATTTTTGTTTTATATCGCAACTAACAGCTGAATTTGTTGTTTCTTGATTAAGTTCATGGTGACTTGTTTGCATTTTGAAATTGGTGTCATTTGTTCTAGGATTTTATGTACTTTATTGTACCTTTATTGAATTTCGTTAGTAATTTGTTGACAAAATGCTCTCCAGATATCTAAAGTCTGTAATGTGTTTTAAATAATGCTGGCTGATGAAGATATTGGTAGTTATATCTTCTATAGTGAATAGTTTATTCAATGTTGATTTTCTTGCTGTGCTCATCACACTAAATGGTAGTTACAAAATATTATTTATAAATATTTAAACTTTCTGCACAAACACCAAAATATTATGCATCTGCTTTTTTTTGTGTGCAACAATTAATTTACTTACAGAAATGTTTTTTCTTTAAGAACCATTTCCCATGGAAACCTAACACATAAAAATGCAAATATTTGTGTGTTGTATATAGAACTATGCTGAATTGTACAATCCCAAGGGATGATTTTCAAAGACAGCCAATCTTGAGTAAAGTTAAAATATATATGATCTCTCTCCCTCTCACGATCACCGCTTAGACTGATATACCAGATTTCCCCATAAATTCTGCTGTTGTTTTTAGGACTCAGTCCTCCTACAGCTTCTCATTTAGCTCAGTATTTTCCGACCAGGTTTCGTTTCTCATATATGATCTAATACATGAATTTTGATGGCCCGGCTGAGTCACAGACTTTAATCCATTTATGCTTTCTCTGTGACTCAATGAGTATGCTCTGGAAGATCGAGATGGACTGAAAAAGACAGTGATTGGAGTCTTTGAGGAGGTTAAAGCTGACAAAAATCAGTTTTAGTTTTGTGCCAGAACATGCAGGTGTAAAGGAGAATGAAGAGGATCATAGAAATGCTGGCATAACTACTGTAGGAAGAGGACAAGCAATGGACCAGGATGATATTCTGAATGCTTTAAGGGAGGTAGGGCATGTAAACAACTGTAGGAATGAGGGTTAATCTGCAACCCTGACCAGACTGCAAGAATAGTTAATAGGGTATAACCAGACAAGAGCGCTATGCAGGTTGTCAAAAAAGAATTGTACATAAACACAGAACTGGTGTTGTCAGTCGTCACAAGCTGAGGGACATCCTGAGAAAGATAATGAAGCGATTATGGACTAATTGGTTCAATGTGTGTAATAATATCTGTCAACTAAACTAAATAAACAAACAAATATTTTTAATGTATGTAGTTTTGTTATATAAGTGTTACAGAAGAGGCATATGTATATCTTAGACAGAGAAGAGAACAAATAGATATATCCAGAAATAACTCAAAATCAAAGAAAACTGGCTGATGCTGCAAATAAGAAAGCAGACTGAAATATTTTGGACATATAAAAAGACATGAAGGGCTGGAGAAGACTATCATGGAAGGAGGCATACCGGCAAAGAGAAGAAGAGGAAGACCAAGGTGAAGATGGGTTCGGATGTAACTGATGGTTTGAACATGACGGCTACAGAGGCAGGACATCTGGCCTATGAGAGAGAAATTTCGGAGGACTGTTGGGGTGGCAAAGTTCTGCTCAGGACAAACTATTTGATGATGATGAGTTTTGTTATATGGATGGGTCTTTGCATTAGATGTTACCTGTTTCTTGACTTGGATTTCTTCACTGACCAGTACTCATCACAGAAAATATCATCATCCCCGAATGCCTCTTTTGCTTTTCTGGTCTTCTTCCGAAATCTTTTGCCTGGAGTACACGGTACTGTTGTTGCGCATGCACCAGATACATCCCCTTCATCATTAGTTGGACTTTCTGCAGTAGAGTAGATGCTTGTGACAGAGGATGGTCTGTCTTCTATAGTGGTAGTGATTGTCAGGGATTTAATTTTAGATCTGGCTGACCTAACTTTCAGCGTTTTTGTTTTATTTGTCGCTTTACCCGTCTTATTTGTCTTCCGTGCAGGTTTTTTTGAGTTGAATAGTTTTTGTGTCTTTTTGCTGCTACTGTTAATGACACGATCCTTTGATGCTGGTGTTGATTTATTTATAAGGGATAGATGAGCGGAACTTGTACTAATATCATAATCGTGATCAATCGTGCTGTCTGAACAATGATCAATGATTTCAGAAATTCTGGATGCACTTCCAATATTTGTTACTCTCTCATTGCAGGGTAAGTAATTTTCTGTACAAGTGCTACTTGTATTTTTGCCTGCCAAATCTGGGATACCCCCAGTTGTCTCTTCTCTACCACAACCAGAAACAGTTTCCTCTATTGACTGAATGATAGCTTCCATGACTTCTCGAGACATGGTCACTTTATTCTTTTGGGAATCATTTGATCCATTAATCATTGTAGTCTTCTTGACACCATCACATATTTTTTTGTTTTTCTTTCTTTGAGGTTCTCTGCCAAAGTTAACATTGGAGCTTCTTTTTGAACTGGATGTTCTAGATTTGGATTTATAAGTTTTATCAGCAGGTTTCATAGTTGATATCACAGATTGATGCAGTGCAATACCACATGGTTTACCAATTCCACTTTTACATCGGATACGTTCACTTCTTTTAACAACATTTTTGTTTTCTGGAGAGTTCTCAGCTGATAGAATTGATGGTAAGGAGACCATAGACTTAGAGCCGGACTTGAAGGTATCAACAGGTTTCAACTGTCGATTGTCCCCTGCTTCACTGTCAAGTCCTACATATTTTGCAATAGGTGCTGCAGTTGACAGCGGCAGAAAGTTTTGTTGAATCAAAATCTCCTTCATGAGAGGATACTGGGATGATCTGCATGGTGTTAGAGGTTTGCAAGGAGTTGAAATGTTGATCTCTCTTCGTTTAAATCCAGTTTCTGAACGCAATGTTATTTCTGACATCTTCTTTTTGTCTGTAGGAACTTGTGACGTTGACCGGAAATTTGCAGATCTACAGCTGTCCACCCTGCTGATTTCTTGGCGCCATGAAGCTTTGTTGGAACCACTCTTATTGTTCTCAGCATTAATCTCCAAGCCCATATGTTTAATGATAGTGCTCTTATGTTCAACAACCTTTAACTCTGAATCATGGTCATTCTCACTTCGGTGACTCCATCCATGCTCTTTGTTGTCCCCAAGTTTTGATTTGTGATTCCTCGGATCAGAAGTGTACAGGCAACGTCCTGCACGTTTTCCTGCTTTATGCTCTGCCGCTGTTACTTCATTCAAACTTCTGATTTTTCTAGACTTATCAGCGGCTGAAAATAACGAGGACTTTGTGCAGGACTCTGCATAACTATGGCTGTGATCAGAAAACTTACGCAGGCTACAACCTACCCTAACAGTTCCTGAAGAAGTCTTTACCATATTTAGTTCTTTATTCTCGTCATTTGATAACGATACAAAAAATGGTTCCCCTGGAACATCAGGCATATTTGAAAAATCGGCTAGGCTGTCATTTCTATGATTGTCGCAGTTATGAAAGAAACATATTGATGATGGTGAAACATGGTATGTATCTAAACTCTCCTCAGTTGTACAGTTGCCAGTTGTTCCTACAGAAAGAAATGATTTTTCATGAGCTTTGCTTGAGCTGTCAGGGACATCTACATAAGCATTGTTGGAGCCAGAACTGAAACTAGCTGTATCTTTTCTATGAGTAATAGGATATGCAGCTTCTCCTTCCAGAAGTGATACCAAAATTTCTGGCTTTCTGTTTTTCTTTGCAGTCCCAATATCTGTAGTAGATACTCTTTCTTTTAATAATGTTGAAGCTTTACCGCTGGCAGTGTCGCGTGTTTCATTTACAGCTCCTTTGACAATAACACCACATAAGAGGTCTCCATCATTCTTAGCTAAACGTTCCCAAATATTTGAACATGAAAGTTGGACTTTTTTAGGTGAGTCTTGTTTTGATTTTGTTTCATGCTCTACAACTGGTTCTGCAGAACTCAGTTCCAAACTAGAGTTGTAAGACGAGTCATGTCCAGAGTCTATTGCCGAGTTTAGAGGTGTGCTAGCTTCTTCCGCAGATTTTGCCTCTTGTAGCTTCCTAACAGGCGTCCTTCGAAGCTTGCGTGGTTCTGAACTAACCAAAGATGCACCACTGCGAGTTCGTCTTGATGACATGAACTAGCTTGTGTATAAACAATTCTATATTTTATGTACAATGATAACAGTAAAAGTTAGATTCTGTTGAGAGAAAAAATAACATATTTTTTTCAGCAAAAATTCATGAAATGATGTGCTATAAAAAGATAACAGTTGGATTGCTAGGATGGTAAAGTTAAATGAGACAAAAGCATATCTAATTATACAATCACAAACAACAGAATTTATCATAAATGAGGTACACTTTCATTTATGTGACATGGCAGTCTCAGACACTGGGACGAGTCTGAGAATAAGGAGTTAAGTTTGGACATACCAGACAGTTTCGTCTTTGTGGTAGAGAGAAGGTATACTAATCAACTTCTCATGGGTACGGTAATCAAATGGACTTTGGGATGGCTGCTGCAGCGGGGACAGAGCACGCATGGGAATGCCCAATGTGCCATGACGTCAATCGCATAACATAGCTCATCATCTACTATGGGCCGAAATCGGATGTACATGTCCTAAACGTGTAGAAGTCTATGCGTTTAGGGGCCTACCAAACCAATGTACAACGTATACACGTTATTGGCAAAGATCAAACATATCGCAAAGAGTGATTAAAATTGGTCATAAAGAACGAACGCAAAGAAAAGAAGATCATCTACTAAAAAAGTTAATGAGAACAACTATTGAGAACTCATCATCAGGTGCTGTGCCGGCTTTCGTAGGCGATCATGGATCTCCACACATCTCTGTCGTTAGTGTTTGCTATCAACTCAGATGTTGACGCTCTACCGTGCCATGAAGTCAGGCTATCCCAAAATTTTCTCTCTCTGTCTTCCCTGTCTCGTCTACCCTCGATTTTACCGGTTGTCACAATGTGTTCTAAGCCTCCCTCCTCATCACATGCCTGAAAAATGATGACTGCCTCTTTCTTATATTGATGATAAGCTTTCTCTGTGTCTTGATCTCATTCAGCACCTCAACATTAGTCATTTAGCAGTCCATGGGATTCTCATCATTCTTCTATAAAACCACATTTCTGTGGCCCTCAGAGATTTTTCGATCTGTGTGTTCATTGTCCATGACTCGCATCCGTATGTCAGTATTGGTTCTATGTAGCACTGAATAACTCGCATATGAGAACTACATTCATTAAAAAAGATACAATCTGATTAAGGTGTAAAACATTTGAAACATTAGGTATAAACATAACTTTTAATGATATAGCAGTTAATTTGAGGATCATCTTCATCATACATCGGACATGTCCATAATTGCTCCGATCTCCTCTCAAGCATGTATTTCAGTGTGTTTAGACTAGCAACCCATGTTCTGTGCTGGTTGATGTATCTACTGGGAATTATTTTGCGGTTTTCCAGTCTTGCCATATTTATTGGTATGCATAACTTGCGCAACCGAGGTAGAGAATACCCATTATCTTTTTCATTGAAATCTTCAGAGCGTATGTTTTCTCTGAGAGCGTTGATGATATTGCTTTTGTCCATAGAAGGTCAAGCAGTTATATGTGTGAACTTATAAGAGCATTGCATGTACTGAATGAATGTGATGGTGATCCCAGATCCACTAATCCTGAACACTTTCCCATGGGTAATGGTTCAATATCTGAGATACTGTAGTTAGTCTTTCCTCTTGGGCCTGTGGGCGCGCATAGGGCAGAGGTCATAGTTCTCCATGTCTCGCGGTTCGTTGCTATCTGTTTTAGGTCTTTAATGTTTACTAGGCCCATCGTTGAGCCTTCTCTGGTGATGGTTCTACGCAGAGTCTCTCTTGGTCTTCCTCGTTTTCTTTTTCCCTCTGGTGTCCATATGAGGATTGGTAAGGAGTCTTCTCTCATCCATTCTAAGTGTGTGGCCGATGTAGTTCCAGCGGCGCTTTCTTATAAAATTTGATACATTTTCTTGCTTGGTCTCTTGTCTTATTTGTGATTGGTCTGAAATCTGACCATTTGAGGTTCAATATTCTTCTAAGACATTTATTCTCAAAGTTATCTAATTTACTTTCTAGAGCTTTTGTTGCTTTCAACTCTGCATCCATAAGATAATACTGGAATCACACAAGAGTTAAAGATCTTTAATTTTAAGTGCTTGCTGAGTGAATTGCACTTCCATATATTTGACAATTTGTTAAAAGCACTTGATGCCAATGCGATTCTGTGGAATTTCTGGCTGTATCCCGTAGATGTCATCATACTCCTAGGTATGTAAAACTTACTGTAGTAACCACCGAAACACCTATCTGAGTAGGAGTCATTACAACTCATAGCATTGTAGACACTGTCTGGAGCTGTGGGGTCTTCTGGGTATGAGAGAAAGTTATAGAAACATCTCTCCAGCGGTACAATGAAAAGAGTAGGGTTTTCAACAAACAAAACACATTTGTGAACATCATGCATGGAAGTCGGAGTAATATTTTATAATTTACTAGCCACACTACATTTGCTGGCCAACACTATGTTACCAGTGTCAAACATGGCCAATAACAGCAGCTAATGAGCGGAAAATCATAACGACAGAGATGAGGTTATCTTAGAAGAGCTGCAGGTGTGACAATAAGAGACAAAATTAGAAATGAAGAAATCAGGAGACTGGATGTGAAACCAGTTATGCAATTCAAAAAAGAACAACAGATTAAATGGTTTGGACACCTGACCAGAATGCCCTGGTATCGCCTACCACACAGCCTAACACAGAAAAAGTATAATGAGTACAAGGCAAGAGGAAGACCAGCAAAAGATGGGCGCGGCATCAAGAACAGCCTTACCAACACGAATATCAGCTTACAAAGTGCCTTGAAAAAAGCACACACAAGATCACTACGTTTCACCTCCAACACTTCCATAAAGAAGTAAATGGTGAAAGAGAAGAAGAAGAAGACTACATTTGCATGGAATATGTCATATTTCTGTATTATCATCATCAGGTGCAGCCTCCGCATCGAAAGTTGCCTGCAATTGACTCCCTAAATCCCATGTCTCCTGCCTTGATGCTGCACTCTGCCAGGCTGCAATTTGTCCATATCTTGATGATACATATTACATATATATTCCTGAGAAATTCTCTGCACCAATTTATGACCAACTTGAAATACAATCATGTTACAAAGGAAATATTGTGAACTGGCTGATATGTAAGATGTGTTGAGGCTTTTACAAATTTGCACGCACTGAGGACACAAACTCCAATTGTAACTCTTTCACAAATATAGAGGCTTTCATTAATTAAATATGAGTCAAAATCTTGTAGAGTAGCACCTTTGTTTTCTCTGCATCACTTTCATTGTTAGTTCCCTTTCACTGTATAAATCAAAATAGCACCTTATGCTTCCATTAATTATCTTTTTTATCTCCCTTGACTGATTTTTGTGTGAAGGCAAGCTTTTCATATTACTATGTCCTCGCCATTTAGGCGAGCATTACTCAAACTACAATGGTAGTTGTTAACTTAAATCCCTGAACTAAAGGACCAGGATCTCGTCTAGTCCTCGTCTACTGAGAATCTTGGCAGTGCTGACCTTAAACTTCAGAATTTCCAGGGCACGTGGTCACTAGTGCAGATAACCTGGATATCAGTGACTCAATCCATCTTGATATGCTATTAAGTGGCTTTATTCTCTTATTTCCTATTTAGCACCATTCTGTCTTAACTCTTTCCATGCTTTTCACCACACACTGTGCCACAGGGTAATTCCATTGAGCACCATTAGTTGTACACTGCACCATTGGAGTTGCTTCCCTTATAGAAGTCTTTCTAGTTTTACTTCTACTATTTTACTTCTACTACTTTTTAACCTTGCTATTCTAATAGGTTGTCCAGTTTGAGGAAATAATTGTGAGTGGAAAGAGTTAAGCTCTCACTCCACAGGTGTTTATTTGATTTTTTCCATCAATTCTTTATTAGTAACCTTGCTATATCCTTACATCCCTTCTATTCTGTGTGATCACCCATTTAGTAAAGGCTGTATCTTTTTTTTTTGGTAGTCACTGTTGTTATTCTCCCCATCTCAAAGTCGTATGTAAGGAACTAGCTGTTAAAGTTAGAGACTTGAATTTCATATCATTCACTAAGAGTTCCTCTTGCCTTTTTCACTTTTATATGTAACCGTAGCCCCCAGAAATATACAGCAGACTAGCTTGGACAGGAAATAAAAATTCCTGTTGGTGGGCTGGTTTTTATATATGTTTAATAGAAGACTGTAAGATTTTTTGCCATTTTACTCAATTCTATAAGTCCAGGGTTTTTTTATTGATGACAAGTGTTAATAATAATGATATTCCTTAACTTTAAACTTAACTTGTAACATAATAAAACCTTGATTTAGCATGTTTTGTTGTTTTTAAAACGAATTAGGCTTTATACAACAATACTGGAATATGAGGATCACGCGACGATTGTGGTCTTATTTCCTAGAATTTTTACCTGAGCCTGCCGGCTTTATGTTATCAGAGGCCACGATAAAATACTCTTTCGATATCAAATTTTACATCGTTTTTTTATTTCTTTTATTTTGTAGGATGATTTTTCGTGTAATTAAAGGCATTTAGCCATTCCATATTTTCAGATATACAATAACTGAGCTACTGTGTAAGTGCTCTGACTTTTACTTTCAACTTCAGCTGGTGTCCAGCTAGCTGGAAGGGACTGGGCACTAATGAGTCCTAAATGCATTGACATTGATTCTATCCATTGTTTATTTACAATGTTGTCTGTGGCACATTTACAATACATGACTGCTGTGACTAATTAGATAAAACTACATAGAAACATTTTCCAAATCTGTTGCATGGGATTCCAGAGACATTGTTCCTATCTGATTCCATGATGTGTCTCTTTAGGCATTCAGCTCTTCCACCTCCTTTATGCAATAACCGGATTCCAAATTTTTCAAATGGTATTTTTCCAAGCAGTCTGCTCCAAATTAAGTTTCTCCTTTCTCTACTTTCGATCCACCTTCATTCACTAAGATCCATAGCATCCTGTTCCTAGAAATCAACTTCACTGCCTGTATCATGCACATCCATCTTCCAATATGCTTGTGACTAAAGTAGAAGACAACCATTGACTTGTCTGCAATGTCCCATAGAAGTGGGGTTGTTTTATATTCCGCAATCCTTTACATGTGTTCCATCCAGTCTATGAAGACTGAAAAAAATGACAATGTCCTGTAGCCCTGAAAACCGTAAGGTATGATGTGCTCTCACTTCACATTTCTAGATCCGAGCATGCAGGACGTAACAGGGCTGATGCAAATGCATGGAAGATATTTTAGCAATACTTCATTGTAATTATTGGTGATGTCTTTCCATTTAATGCCAAGAAGTCTGCAGACACCACATGTGAAATCTGTTTAGATGAATCTCCTGGTACGAGTATGACTGCAGTGTTTGATTAGGATAAAGAAGTGTAGTGCTGATATATGCTTAGCTCTTTCGTCTGTCTGGGCTGATACACTGGTTCGCTGTACTTTTTAAGATGAAGGATAAAACAAAGTAATTATCAAGATACTGAAGAAGCAACATTTTTGGACGCACTGACGTTAGTGCCGTTAGATGCTGAAGCTATCTTCGATCATCGATGAGAAGGTGATACTAGTAATCTGATCTCAAGGTAATACTACTTAAATCTACACTCTGCACAAATAGATATATATTTTTGCAAATAAATGTAAAAGAAAATCAACAAACAAATGTTAACCTGCCGTACAACTGTTTCAGATTATATTTTCACTATTGTCCTTCTTTCAGTTGCTAAACATGAAAAATGTTCAAGATTCCTCTCGTTTCAATTTTGACTAACGGCGCAACGGGCACTTTTCTACTTCATGCCAGATTTTTTATACATCTGCTTCGATAAACTATTATACAAAATAATTGAGACCATATTTTAAACAATATTTCACACTGTTGAATAACACACTGCAGCAATGAAGTATTGATGGCGGACATGCAAGAAAACGTGTTGGTTACAGACTTTACTACCCAGCTTCAACTGAGTACCAGAGAGACAACGGGAAGTAAAGATGACAGGATTGATATTGACCACATCACCCACCTTGTACCGTACGTCGAAGAAAAATACGGACCCAACACCGTATTCACCAACATATCTCATGGTATGAAATCAAGATCCTTTCCTTTTTAAAAAAAAAATTGTATACATCATATTTTGTAGAAAAAATCTTTAAAATATGATGTTTGCCTAATAGAAAAAAAACTAAAAAATTTGTCTCGTGTTCTTTATTAAACAAATACATTTTATCCGATTTTTAAAAACTTGAATTCCCGTTCACAAATGACACAACAACCCCCTTTCCCTTCCCAGTGCATGCTCAATCACCCAGTAGTATGATTGACTGATCTGTGGCTAAGTGGTTAAGCCCTTGCCTTGAGAGTCGAAGGTCTGGGTTCGAATCCGGCCGTTCTGTTCATCAGTGCATTTTTTTCCAGAGACCCATAGGATTGTTGCCGGAACTACGGATTGGTGCTTTGTGCAATATTCTCGGCAGATGGTGGGCCATTTCTGCTGAAAGGGGCCGAGCCATATGGGGTAAAACCATGTGCAATCCTTCGGCTTTACTACCCCATTTTTAAACTATGAAAACTATCCATTTTAAAACACCATAACTCATAATTCGGTAAAGAAAGCATGTACATAGTTGAAAATAGTAATGTTGACGTGCACATTTATGCAAGAATAAGCTGTCCAAGTTTCATGGTTTCAAAGTTTGGCATTCCTTTTTTTCTGGGACTCGCAAAATAGACAATCCATTTTATAAATAAGATTGATTATTGAGTTCATGTCACAGCGCTCCGGACAGACCAGTAGGTTTTGAGTTTCCCCCATCAGATGTTAAAGGATATGCATACTAATGGTTCCCTGGTTAAACACACTGCCCATTCGGCCTCTCATGTATCTATTTCTGCCTGTACAGCATGTAATTTCAAACTCCTTAAATTCTTGGTTATATTTATTATAGAGTTTAGCATCTTCATACAGCATGTGGTTTCTGAAGAAGAAAAAAACCCGAAGAACGTTATCCTATAAATCTTAGCTCCCCGACAATGGATGTTGTTCATGAAAGCCTGTCTGCTCTCTAATTACCGTGAACACCGGCACGTCCAGGACAGTAGATATGTAAGCTTCTGGAGGTCAGTGCTTGGAACGACATCCCCTCAAACCGCAACTTACAGTTTTAAACACTCTGAAGCATCGAGTGGGAGTCTAACACAATAATTACTTCAGTACATATAGTCCCAGAAAGCCACTGGAGGGCAGCACTAACGACCTGAATGCTCCGTTAGCTCCGCAAAGGCCCCACTGTACGCTAGCTATGAAACCTCAACCTGACCTCTCCACGATGCACATATCCATTCGTATATACACTGTCATCACTTGCGTTGTCTATCAGCTGTCTGTCATTATGCACCATCAGAAGGATCGTCAGTCGATATTGGGAAAACCATTGCAGTCAAAAACCAACCAGAATAACAATGAAACTAGTCAAACTTATTCGCATCAAGTCATGCAACTTTCAAGGCAGAGATACTCCTTACATTTCTTCCAAATTGTACGTTTTCAATTTCTTTTTTATCTTCCTTATTTTTCATATTCCCTCCATTTTGTCAATTTATGACTTCGCTCACGTATAGCAAGATTCATTCTCATAACATGCGCTAGCAATTTCAATTGTCTTTTATAAAGTATATGTTTAATCTTTCCAGCGATTTAAGGAGTTTAGAATTACGCTCTAAATTTGGAAGAATGCATCCAAACTCCACAGCAGGCTGGGTATACAAAGTAATCTACAACAGAACATCAGGAAAGAATGGGAGACGAAAAAGATGGTTAGATGGAATAGAGCAAAAATAATCACCCAAGCCACTAGTCAGTGCAAGAAGTGATGACAAAATACGAAGAGTTGCGCGCTGTGGAAGCAGAACTGAATGTCTAAGAGGCATGATGAGGTGTGTGTTTCAGTTTGGAATACCTTCATTGCACTCTGAACACGTCCATAGGTGCTCCGATCTCCTTCGCAATATCTCGAATAGAATTCAGCGACATGCGCTTGTTCTGTGTAGTCCTGATACTGGCTTTTGATCCCGAGGACTCTGTGCTGGTCTTGTGTGTGGTTCTATGTTGTATAAGCTATCGGATTCTTATTTTGGCTGACAGGCGTGCTGCTGCAAATCATTTCGGAGATTGGGATCTGTGCTGTCTAACTGGCGTCTTGTTGAGGTCTGCTGCTTGGTGCTGAATATGTATAGTCCTGGTTCCATGCGTGGACTTGCATAGGACTTGATTTGGGCGTAGGCCCTTAATGGGTGTGCTCTGAAAAGTGCCCTTATTCTAATTTTCGTTGAGATTAGATTTGTAAAGATGTCCATAAATCTCCTAGTTCTTTGAAAGCTCCTCTTACCTTCTTTATAGTGTAGAGGTTAGGTGTTCTTTGAAAGCTCATCTTACCTTCTTCATGGTGTAGGGTTAGGTGTCTTTGAAAGCTCCTCTTACCTTCTTTATAGTGTAGAGGTTAGGTGTTCTTTGAAAGCTCCTCTTACCTTCTTTATAGTGTAGAGGTTAGGTGTTCTTTGAAAGCTCATCTTGACTTCTTTATGGTGTAGAGGTTAGGTGTTCTTTGAAAGCTCCTCTTGACTTCTTTATGGTGTAGCGGTTAGGTGTTCTTTGAAAGCTCCTCTTGACTTCTTTATGGTGTAGAGGTTAGGTGTTCTTTGAAAGCTCATCTTACCTTCTTTATGGTGTAGCGGTTAGAGGTTAGGTGTTCACCTCTTGTTCCAAAGGTACTTGGTTCGTTCCCTCGTGGAGACATAGTAATATTTTTCAAGAGATCCCTGATCTCAGCAGTGGCGGCTCGTCATTAAGGGCAAGTGGGGCCGGACCCCACCAAAAATAATGTGTAACGTGTATTTTTTTTATAAATTAAAATATAACCTAACCCAAAATCATGATTTTTTCAGCAAATTGTTTTCTGGCCCCACCAACAAAAATGATCACGAGCCGCCACTGGATCTCAGTATAGGCGAGATCGAGTTCCTAGTCCTATCGGAGACGGACGATAAAACATAGGCTTCGTGTTCATGTTGAGCACATAAAAGAGCCCTTGGCAGATCGAAATCGAAGATCAGAATGGAAAAACCGCTGTCAATGCAAAATTCATTAGAAAGATTTTTAATACAAAATATTTTCACCATCTTCTAAATTACATCGGGACCCTCGCCGGTGCTAGGGAGTTCGTAAACTGTCGCTGAAATCTTTCTGTGTAAAAAGGAAATCGTAGCACACATTGTTACCCATCGAAGAGCAATAATCATGGTCCTATCAATCAATCAACCATATCTTATCTGCTTCTCCCTCTTATACTGGATGTAATTGTCTTGCATGCTCAGTCTGCTTGACTTGGGCCTTCCACTCCCAGTTAGCAGTTTTGCAATTCTGCTGTGTGACAGAAAAACCAAACTGAACTTACTCATACGTATATAACCAGTGGCGGATCGTGATCCTTTTTGTTGGTGGGGCCAGACACGCATTTTCGGAAAAATCATGGTTCTGGATTAGGTTATATTTTAATTTATTAAATAATAAATACACGTTACACATTATTTTGATGGGGCCTGGCCCTTAATGACGAGCCGCCACTGTATATAACAATAGATAGAAGAGCTGAGACTTGTGTTATTAGTTCATAAATGACTACTGTGTGGGAACGCAAGAGAGAGAAGTGACTACTGTGTGCTCTGTGTTTTAAAACAATATACTTCATGTTGAATCTATAATGAAGCTGTCCCTGCCCTTTACTGTGTCAAACTTATTAACATCTAACAGAACACAAAGAGAATATTCCAAGTTCACTTGTTTATGCCTGTGACACAAATGTTTAATCTGATATTAGTTTGGTTTAGTCGTCGGATCATCATAACTGCACGTCGAGCCAATTAGTCCATAAATGCTCCGATCTCCTCCTCAGTATGTCTTTCAGCGTTTGGCGATATTTGTTCTTTGTTGGTTTACTATTCTTTTGTTGTCTACCAGCAGTGTCCTTGTCTAGCTACCCCACATTTGACTTGGAATTCTTGCAGTCTGTTTAGTGTTGTAGATTCACCACTATTACATGAATCATGTTTTTACACGAATCTGATATTAAGGACGCTACAACTGACTCATCTGGTCAACCACTAGTAACAACTGACTCATCTGGCCAACCACTAGTAACAACTGACTCATCTGGCCAACCACTAGTAACAACTGAGTCATCTGGCCAACCACTAGTAACAACTGACTCATCTGGCCAACCACTAGTAACAACTGACTCATCTGGCCAACCACTAGTAACAACTGAGTCATCTGGTCAACCACTAGTAACAACTGACTCATCTGGTCAATCACTAGTAACAACTGACTCATCTGGTCAACCACTAGTAACAACTGACTCATCTGGTCAACCACTAGTAACAACTGACTCATCTGGTCAACCACTAGTAACAACTGACTCATCTGGTCAACCACTAGTAACAACTGACTCATCTGGTTAACCACTAGTAACAACTGACTCATCTGGTTAACCACTAGTAACAACTGACTCATCTGGTCAATCACTAGTAACAACTGACTCATCTGGTCAACCACTAGTAACAACTGACTCATCTGGTCAACCACTAGTAACAACTGACTCATCTGGTCAACCACTAGTAACAACTGACTCATCTGGTCAACCACTAGTAACAACTGACTCATCTGGTCAACCACTAGTAACAACTGACTCATCTGGTCAACCACTAGTAACAACTGACTCATCTGGTCAACCACTAGTAACAACTGACTCATTTGGTTAACCACTAGTAACAACTGTTACAATAAAGAAAAAAATGAAGATATGATCAAAGAATCACAAAACAGGCATTTGAGTGGGAGGCAAAGGATTGAAGAGGAAAATGATGCTATATGGAAACCCTGAGACGAACACTACTGAGAGGCAAGATATATCAGACTCGGTTTCATAGAAGAGACTCAATATGTTGTCCATGGTAGAGCGTTAGGGAGTAATTGTTTGCAGGAGCTTTGTAACTCCTAACGGTCTATTGTCTTTCCCTATGTAGATGATGGAATTGGTTGTCCGCTCTTGCCGTTAAGCGTAGGGGTGGGAGCTTTAATTTGCATTCCAGGGCCAGATGAGTCGCCCTTGTTGTGTTATATTCGTGTTTATGTAGTGTGGATATTGTCTATCCATCTTTTTCTTGGTTTTCCCTTGGCTCTAGTATACCTGATCTCTTTTTTATTATATGCTGTTATTGGTGGTAGGTACTAACGGTACTTCTAACGGTACTAGGTGAATATAATAAATAAACAATAGGTGAATATAATCTTCTTCTCTTCCACCATTTACTTCTTTATAGAAATGTAAGGGAGGGCGGGGGAGACGTAGTGATCTTGTGTGTGGTTCTTTTAAGGCACTTTGTAAGATGATTTTCATTTTTGTAAGCCTGTTCTTGATGCAGTGAATATAATAAATAATAATAATAATTGAAATATCAGTATGAGTATAGCTTTGCAGTCATGACAAATATTGCAGCTTTATTATTGGATATGATATTACATGAAGCATTTGAATGCAGACTGAGAAACTATCACAAAGTTAAACAAAAGTATTTAGCAAAGTATATCAACATCAGCACTCACATTCAACTGCAGAAATACTAAATCAAATCTTAAAACAGAATCCTGAGGCAGCATTAGAAGACATTGATTACATCTTTGGTGCAACTTTTTCTTCTTCGAATTCTCCATATCGACCACTTGTTAACCATGCTGTGTGATTTGTATGTGATCTGAGCCTAAGAGTGATTGTATGTTATGTCAGTCATGTGCCTAAAAGTATGCCAGCACATCCAACTTCTGCGATGCTTTTTATTTACTAGGGTAGTTTCCTAATCCCTCATCAGTTGCCTTTTATGACATGCCTTGTAGATCGCAGTGTTACTATTCTTTGCGGCCCTGGCAACACATGGGCGTTTGGGGCAACAAAATGTGCAACTTTTTAACATGAAAACTCTGGAGAAAAAATGAAACTGTCCTGTAGTGTTTGCAGATAGTAGGAGCAGAAATGTCGGTCACTCCACATTTCTAAACATTATCTTATGTAGTACTTGTGATTTTTATTTCGTTTAAAAAAAACAAAGAATTATTGTAATAGTTAAAAATAACAAATAGTATGATTTAGTAAATCTGATCTAGTAAAACTGTTAGTTTTTACAACAGCCATTTAGCACACCAAATTGTAATTTGTACTACTATGTAGGGCATATAACAAGGGGCTCTAGCTCTAGTCCTACTGTCACTTGTAGACTTGACTTAGGTCATCCCATCTGCCAGATCATCAATTGTTATAAGTGAACAAAGTATGCCTCTTTGTCTGTATATAAGTCAAGTAGTCAGTGGAAATAGTTCCATCTTGTCAAGTTTTTTATTTTACTTTTGCAAAGAGATATGATCATTTTTTTTTTCTTTTTCTTTTCTTTCGTCCGCTTTCAACTCAGACGAAGTTTAATCTCTGAAACTGATTTTGCGTGAAAATCCGTTTTTCCAATTTCTTACAATGGCAGCAGCGTGCACATTGTAAATTACTTTACACTGGCAGCCGTGTGCTCAATGTACTCGTAATTAGTATTCCCTCGCCATACAGGCAGATTTTCTCCGACTTCAGAAGTACTCACGTTATCGTCCTGAGTAAGACCAGGGACTCGAACAAATGCCGGACAGTAGGTTCGAACCCGAGCTATGAGGCGTCTCACAGCTAGCAGGCCGAGCTACTATCAACTACTCTAGGCAGTCCCCGATATGATCATTAAACTGATTGATAATGTTTGTGCTATTCCCCTTTTATCTCTCTCATCCGCTAGAACGATATTTAAACAACAGCTTTATCCCTGATTAAAGGGGGAGGATAGCTAGAGGGTTTTTCTATAGGCTGGACACTTTTAAGGGCACTATGCAAAAGCTGTAGCCACATAGTGCACAGGTGATATTTATTTTGTACCCTCAACAGAAAATATCCCATACCTTATTTGGAATTCGAACCTGTATAATCATAACTGAGAGATTAGTGTTCTTATCCACCTGGCCACCCACTCTCCTATAATGATAAACCTGCAATAACAGCAAAACTCTTTGTGTGCCCCATGTTGTTTGCTATAACATAATTCCAATGTACCCTGCAAAGAGCTAAAAATATTAACTTCACTGCCAGACATGGATAAAAGAGGGCAAGCTTGTTTTCCCTTGACGATTGGAAACATGGGTTATATACATAAAAGGTGTAATACAAGGTAAATGTGTATATATGAAAGATAGAAAAATTAAATATAGATGTTTAAAAATAAGTGAGAAATATAGCAATCAAGCAACAGAAATAATTGGTTTAAAATATCACATTTATCTGGCTATAATAAGAAAACACAAAGAAAATCTTCAAACAGCTCAATGGAGTGCCTGTGTTCAAGACCAATGTATAATAATAAACAATTTAATAATATATGTGGATGATAGTTTTGGCAGCTGAGAACGAGCGAGAACAAAGAACTAGATAAAACTAACAAGGAATATGGATTGGACATTAATGTCCAAGAAACAAATATTATAGTTACAAATAAGGAAGGGAAGTCATAACTAAATACAAAAATAAATGGCAAACTACTAAAGAATGTTACAAATGACAAAGGATGTGAAAAAGGTTTAAAAGAGAATAAGAATGATCAAAAGTACATGCAGTAACATGAGCGAGTTACTAAAATCCAAGCAAATAACAAATAAAGATGAGTTAGCAAGTACTATATTTACTCTACACGGTTCTGAATCTTGGACAATGAACAAGCATTTGGAAGACAGAAATAATGCATTTCAGCTGCGGATATACAGAATAGTAGGCAGTTTTTCACGTAAAGAGAAAACAGACAAATAAATAAGTTTTAGAAAACCTAATAATGAAGAAAGACTTACTATAGGAAAGAAAATTCAAACAAATAAAATAGTTTAAACAGATAAATATAAACAATGCCTTGATCAAAACAATATTAGAGGGGACACAGATGAAGATAGCAGGCAAGAGAATGAGAGAGATCGAGTGGGAGGAAAACATCAAGAGAAGGTCAAACTGTAATGAACAGAATGCAGCATCAAGGAAAAACAAAGGAGGCAGCACCTGATAGTGATGAATGAGCACACACTATGAGTTATGTAAAGTAACATTTTAAAAAATTATTTGAAATATGTGCAAGTCACGTAACTGATGAAAAGCGTAACAGATTCTAACAGTATTTGTGACATCTAATTAGCATTAACGGAATGATGTCACTGCAATCCAGGCACACCCATAGGTTTTTAGTTTCTTCTAGCACACACAGTGAAGGGTGAGTTCATGTATTACAATGGTTACATACATGTCTCATCTGCTCTCACTGGAGCCACTGTTGATTAACAATTGATTGCAGATTCTCGGATCGTATCTTTGTACAGGGTGGAGTCTTCATCATCATGACAAAAGCTAATCATGGACAGACCACAGTGTGTTGTCCCTCTTTTCATGTAGTATGTAAAAACAAAGTACTATAGTTTGACAAAGTACAAAAACAATATACAGCAACATTTTGATCAAAAGGCTTTTATCAAGACTTTTGGTTGATACGTCGCAGTATATTGCTTTTTTTGTGCTTGGCAAAACTATAGTACTTTGTTTTTACATGTTTTGCCATTGCCCCATAGTTTTACTGCAGTCTTTCTTTATATCGATAATACATGTCCTTTGCAAAACACCAATTACATCACAGCCTGCCTGAAAGACTCTTGATCTCTATCCAGTTCTCCTGCCTCCTACATCATCATGTTCAATGTTTTGTTGTAACTTTTGTCTTGACCATCCCGTGTCTCATCTTCTAGAAACTATGTCCTCTATTATTGCTCTAAGCCAATGTAATGCTTAATATGAAACCAATATTTCAGCTTCCGAGACGCATTGTTATTGAGCCAATATTTCTCAATGTTGAACTTTTGTATGATGTCTATATTTTCTATCTCTTTTGTCCAGTAAGAATTTGTTTACAGCACTTTATTTCACAAGATTAGACTTTCTTCTCTAATGCATATAATGGTTGTTTTCTTCTTTAATGCTTATACAGTGAGCACTCAGATACAATGGCAACAGACCCAGAGGATGACAATGTAAATGATGGATCGACGGAATAGCCGAGGCACTAAATTCCCCCTTGTACAAAACGCATAACAAGGCTTGCTCAAGGTGCCTCTTTTTTTGGCATCATGTCCAAAGATAAAACAGGGATAGAGAATAGATAGATGAATAATGGCCATGATAACAAGTATGCGAAGAAAGATTCTGTCTAATCACATTGGCTAAACTCTTTTGCTAACATGAAGGAAACTATTAATATATACATTTTGTTTTACACATCAAAATTAATCAACAAATGATTGAAATATAGCAGACATAAGACAAAGCATATATAAGTCACTAGTATTAGGAATTGTTTTGTATGGATGTGAGAGCTGGACAATAAATAAAGATATGGAGAGAAGAATTCAAGCTTTTAAATATAGCTGTTACAGAAGGATATCGCAGAGCTCTTACAAAGAACATAAAACAAATGAATTTGTAAAGAATAAAATAGCTACACTGGCAAGTCAGCTGGACGTACTTCTGGTAATGGTGAAGCACCATAAGCTTGCTTGGTTTGGATGTCTGAACAGACATGACTTCCTCTCAAAAACAACTCTTCAGGGAACAGTTGAGAGTGGTAAGAGAAGAGAAAGGCAAATAAAAGGTATGGGCTCATAACATAAAGGAAAAACTTTTCACGCTCACTCACCTCAAACGGGAAAGAGATCTAGAGGAATTTGTTAGCAATTTTACTCTTTCAACCTTAATTGGTTAAAGGCTTTATTATTATTATTACTATTATTATATACATCAAAGTGAATAAGATAACAGAAGTCTGGCTCAGCAAACTAGAGCTAACTAAAACTCTACTCCACCTCCAAGTTGTGACTCTGGTAACAGGATAAAAATAAAAAAGGTTAAAACTGGTCACAAATATGCAATGTTGAAAATGGGCGAGTTTGGCAGAAAGGTGCAGATATCACAGTCTCTCTATAAAATGCAACATAATGTACCAAACTCCATTTTCAGTTATTAGTTACTGAAGTGATATCGTAACACTTCTAGCATACCTATAGGAGCACAGTCTGATCCAGCAGATATTAAAGTGAACAAAGTAAGATTGAACAACTGTGAAATATACAGTGTGACTGACAATAGACAAAATCAACGGTGAATGGAGAACAACATAGAGAGACAATACTAGGCAACTTGATATTATGGATGGGAAGAAAGTTTTCTCTTCCACTATCTAGCACTGCTTGGGCTCTTGCTCTTTGGTTCATTGTTATACATAGTATACATTGCATTGTAGAGTTAGGGATGTTCATGTGGATTTTCTATCCTACCCCAGATAGAAACCAGAGTTGGACTGCTCTAGCACCACTAAATGGAGGGTTTACAATATAAATTAAATTTTAACAAACATCAATCAAGTGTCATGCCTGCCAGCACAGGGGATCATGTCTCTCCATAACCTTCTCTCCCAGGTGCAGTTTATCAGTTCTGACGTCAATCTTTTGTCGAACCACAATGACAGACCATCCAATATCTTCTCCCTCTGCCTTCCATGATCTCTCTCTTACCCTGTATTTTGCCTGTTCTCCCCAAATGTTCTAAACTTCATCTTTGCATTATATGCCCAAAGAACCTTAATTGTCTGATTCTTATTCTTTTGATACAGTTTCTTTGACAACAATAAACAAACATAAACATATTAGACAACAAAAATTATCGCTGCTTGTTGGGATCATGTGGTTGCCAAACTGGAGCATCAGATTTGGGCAATGGTTGTCTACCTCTAATAATGTCTGCAGCTTTCTCTGCTATCATGACTGTTGGGCCGTTTAAATTACCGCTGACCACTGATGGCATTATGGAAGCATCTACTACACGCAAACCATCCAATCCAATAACTCGACAGCTAGGGTCTACTACAGCCATTGGGTCATTGGGTGAGCCCATTTTGCAACTACATGAGGGATGGTAGGCGCTATCTGCCATTTGGCGAGCAAAGGCATCAAGCTGTTTATCACTTGTAACTTCTTTTCCTGGTGCAATCTCTTCGCCTCTGAATTCATCAAAAGCCTTTTGTGCAAAAATCTCACGAGTAAGTTTAATCCCATCTCTAAACTCTTCCAAATCTTCAGGAGTGGACAGATAGTTAAACACAATCTTTGGATGCTTACGTGGATCCTTAGATATGATTGTAACAGAACCCCTTGATGTTGGTTTCATCGGTCCAACATGAACTTGGTATGCATGACAATGTCCAATTTTACGACCATGATCATTTACTGTGGATGGTAAAAAGTGGTATTGTATATTTGGTTGGCTTAATCCTGCTCTGCTACGAATAAACCCACCAGATTCTAGATGTGATGTGGCACCATATCCAGTGTGTAAAAGAAACCATTCAAGACCAATGCGGATCATATTATGAGGATATTTCCACTGAGCTGAATATAAAGTGATAGGTTGTGTGCAAGCTTGCTGAACATAGATTTCCAGATGATCCTGCAGGTTCATGCCTACACCTGGCAGGTGATGGACTACAGGTATATCTAGAGATTTAAGAAGATCTCCATTGCCAACACCTGACATCTGAAGAAGCTGTGGAGAATTTATAGAACCTCCACTAAGAATAACCTCTTTCTCAGCTTCAACTGTCTGTTGTAGACCTCCATGTTCAAAGTCCACACCTACTGCCCTATGGTCTGAAAATAAAACACGACTAACCATGGTTTTTGTGATGATGTGCAAGTTTTTGCGAGGTATTGCTGGTGACAAGTAGGCATTGGAAGTGCTCCATCTTTGTCCATTGTGGACAGTCATGTCCATCCAGCCAACCCCTTCCTGCTGATAGCCATTCATATCATCTGTAAAAGGATAACCAGCTTGTTTGCCTGCTTCAATGAATGCACGGTGAAGGGGATGGTTAGTTTTTCCTCTGGAGACATGCAAAGGTCCTTCACCTCCTCTGTATTCATTAGGACCAAGCTCATGAGTTTGAGATTTTCTGAAGTATGGTAGACAGTTAGAATATGCCCAACCAGCTGCCCCTTCTTTTTCCCAACGGTCATAATCACCAGCATGTCCTCGCACATACACCATTGCATTGAGTGATGAACTGCCACCCAGAACTCTTCCTCTTGGCTGGTACATTATTCGGCTATTCATACCAGGCTCTGGTTCTGTATGGTAGTACCAATTGTACTTGTCATCACAAAGGTTATACATCAAAGCTGCAGGCATGCGAATCTTCCAGGACGTGTCTTTAGGTCCAGCTTCTATCAGTAGAACACTGGACTTCCCATCTTCTGACAGTCGATTGGCTAACACACTGCCTGCGGAACCAGCACCAACAATCACATAGTCATATTTTAACTTCAACAAAGGAGAACGTGGGGAGTCTGTACTATAATAACGATGAATAGATAATTGGTTTAACTTATTATGAGATAATGTAGAGAACAATCGTGCATTAGATGCCGCAGGATGCACAGATTTCGGGTTGATTTTGTTATTTCCAATACTCCCATTATTATTATTCTTTTCTTGCTTCGCTACAAGATGATGCAGAATTTCACTCACACTGGACACTATGTGGTCAGCCTGTACCAATTCTGAATGAGACCCTACCCCTGTTAAAACTCCAATGGTCAAGCCAACCTGAAAGTATAAACAGTATAATTTTAAGTTAATTATAATTTGTCACTCCTGTTGTATCATTTGCTTGATAACGGCCTTTTGGTCAAAACGTTGCTGTTTATCGTCACTGTTTCTGTATTTTGTAAAACTATAGTATTTTGTACGTGTTTCCCTATTTTACCATGTTTTACTGCTGTCTTCCCCCTTTTTCGATAATTTTAAGTGTTACATTTTTTCCTGTAACAACAAAACTCTGCCTAGAGCAGCAATTCTTATCAACTACAACGTAGGTTCCAAAACTTTTTTGCCCACTTTGCGAGACATACGTTTGTAACGTCCCTACCCTGCCATCCCCCGCCCCACTATAACAGTTTCCTCGCTCAAGCAGTTTGATATTTTTGACGTAAATAGCAAGTAATGATACATTACTGCTTATGTCGTTAAAGTATTGAAAAATGAATAGTCAATGTGCTTTATCTTGAACACAGTTATTCAATCAAAAAATCACGAAAATAATTTATTTTTAAATATATCATTAATTTCTTCTATAAAGAGCCACCAACCCCTAGATTGCATGAACGCACTGCAAATGCTTCTGAACCTACTATCCCCAAGAAGTCTTCAGCATCCACTGGGGCGATACCCACACTTTGGGAACCTCTGATCTACAAGATCTTCACAAACACCCTACTTGCTATGAATAACAAAATGTATGTCATTAGCATCTTATTAGTTAGTCTCCTGTGTGTTGCCGAGATTCGCAAGGGGGAGCAAAGAATAGTAACACTGCGACCTACAAGGCATGTTGTAAGCATCGATGTAGGACCTTTAAAAGCTACCTAGTAAACAAAAGATTGATAAATTGGATTGCTGCTTACTGTAAACGCACTAATGGGCACAATGTACAACCGCTCTTAGGCTCAGATCACATTCAAATCTCACAGTGGTTAACAAGTGGTCGATATGGAGTATTCAAAGAAGAATAAGAAGAAGACACATCATCATTATCAATGAATACAGTTACACATTATCAGGTGCTGTCTACACACACAGATACACATACCTTTGCATTAAGACCCATACTAATGTCTTCCATAGTATCACCAACGACAACTGTTTTATCAGGAGTTGTTCCCATCTCTTCACAAATTAGCAGTGCATTGTGAGGGTCGGGTCTGTACTGGGACATCGGATCATCTCCGCACACCATAATGTCAACATAAGATGTCAGGCCCACAGCTTTCAGATCACTGACAGCAGTTTCTCTCGTCACTGAGGTATTGATGGCTATCTTCACTCCATTCTCTTTCAGAATGTGGAACAGCATTTGGGTATCTTTATCCATGGGGGTTATGTTGGCAGTCTTGAGCACATTTTCACAATCTTTCCAAGCCTGAGAGAAAAATAACAAAATCATTAAACTTTTAATGGACATCGATTTCTTTCTCACACAGGAAGATCTCAGCAGCAGTACAGAACTCTGTAGCACCGGCGAGGGTCAGATGTAATTTAGAAGATGGTGAAGACATTTTGTAATGTTTTTATTAAAAATTTTTTCAAATTAATTTTGTTCGAGCAGCAGCTGCTCTTCTCAATTTTGAACTGTCAAGGGTTTTTTACATACTAAGATTGAACACAGGATCTATGTTTTATCGTCCATATCCAATAGGACTAGGAACTCGATCTCCTCTATACTGAGATCTGGTATCTCTGGAAAAATATCTTGATAGCTCTATGAGGGAGCGAACCAAGTACCTTTGCAACGAGAGGTGATCACCTAACTTCTAAGCCACAGGGACCTTTCCAGCTCAAATGACAATCAGAAACCTTTTGCAGACCTGTCCAACATACAATAGTGCATGGCTGCTAGCAAATTGAAAAGAAAATTGTGTTTCTAAAATACAGAGGTCCCTGTTGCTAAACCATTGCAGTCAATTACGAAGATTATAGGTTTAAATCTGGACTGCACTGTTCTGTTTCCAATTGCAATTTTTTCCAGAGACTCCTAGGATTGTTGCAGGTGCTAAGGAGTTTGTGCTTTGTGCAATACTCTAGACAAGGCATGCCATTTCTGCAAAGAGAGACTGAATTTATCCATGTGGGGAATGCAATAAAGTCAATCCTTTAAACAAATTCAACAATTGATTTTTTTACATACAATTTCAACTTGAAATAAGGCTTCAGCTTCTGACATAAAAATTGTTTAAAAAAATGTATGCATCAAAAATGATGAAACTTTCCTGGATTGTTGTAAACATGGATGTAGTATGAACAGAAACATGTTTTATGGCTAGCAGATGTATAAGATATATTTGCCCTCCTGACCAGCGTGTTCGTAGCGTGCTGAACGACGGCCGACAAGCCACTTGTGAGTACAGTTCAATTCCGCGGGCTGGCAGAAAAGCCACAGGTTCTCCAGATTTATGATGTTCATGGCACCGAGCCAAAGAGCTGAAAGCTCAAGTGCTTCTGCATCGAGAAAAAAAAAGGATATATTTAACTCTTTCCATGCTTTTGCGCACACTGCGCCATGACGGAAGACCGTTGCATGGCATTAGCCGCAAACTGCGCCATAGAGTTGCTTCCCTTATAAGAAGTCTTTCTAGTTTTACTTCTACTATTTTACTTCTACTACTTTTAACCTTGTTATTCTATTAGGTTGTCCAGTTTTCTTCAATTTAGTATATAAAAAATTTATGTTTATATATTGATGAGTAGTTGGGATTGTGCTACTGAACGTAATAATGCCTAGAAAAATCACAAGCAGCGTTAAAAGCTGGGGTTGATTCGCAAAGTCCTGTAAAGGATATGCAATTAACTTAACTTTTTAGTTTGGATTGTTTGTTATTTTACCTCCCTTGAATTAACTGTTTAAAATTGAGGAAATAACTCTGCATGGAAAGAGTTAAATTGAGTGGTAAGAAACAGTTGTGATCTCATTTTATAATTTTTCAATCTTGCTAAAAATTATTTTGCTTTTCATATGCAGAAATACTTCACCAATATAATTAAACAGTGAATTCAATTCTAAACACTTAAGGGGGGATTCGGTAGTGTGGGGATCATGAAGCTATTTTCATTGTTTTCACATTAATGTAAAATTTGTATAACCATTTTGAAAGATTATGACTTAGAACAGTAGAAAAAAATAAGTAAAAAAAATATGTCAAAGCGTTGCCATGGAAACAATACAAAATGGCCACCAAAAACAAAATTTCAAATCCTAAGGCTCTGAATCTAATGAATGTAAATGAATTCTGTTTTCACTATAAGGTGCGCAATTGTTATATCTAAAATATAACACATGCATTTTAGGATATATTAAATATTTATTTTTTTTATAAATTTTGGGGTAAAAATTCCTCAGAATTGGTCAAAAAGCTGTTTTTGAGGGATTTGTTTACCCAAAAATTCATAAAAATGTAATATTTAATATATCCTAAAAATCATGTGTAATTTTGCAGATATTACAATCGCCCACCTTAGAGTGAAAACAGAATTCATTTATATTCATTACTTTCAGAGCCTTAGGAATTAAAAATTTTGTGTTTGGCAGCCATTTTTTATTGTTTCCATGGCAACGCGTTGACATATTTGTTTTTACTAATTTTTGCTACTCTTTAAGTCATAATATCTCAAAATTGTAATACAAATTCTACATTAATATGAAAGCAACGAAAAAGTTTCCAGACCAGAATCCTCCCTTAAATATATAGTAGATGTTTCATATATAATAAAATAACATTTTTATGATAAATCTAATGAGAGCTGTTTGTATAGAAATGTATGATGTAAAAAAATGGCTTGTAAAAACATGATTTCTGCCCTGGTCCATGAAGAGTTAAGAAGCCATAAGACAATAAAGAATATGATAATTTGTGGCGTATATTACCTGATTAACAGTAATGATTGCTTCTTCATAATGAAAACCTTCTTTTCTAAGTAGCTTGACCAGTGCTTCCTTCAGATGAGCTTGGGCTCCCTTCTCAAGAAGTCCGCTCTGTACTTTTTTAGTATCTTGTGACACACCAAGGTATTGATAAACCTGAGTAGCTAAGTTCAAGCCGGTTTTGGCATCTAACCTAATGAGATGTGGAATATCTGTTTATGAGCAACATGTATGTATATTCAACATGTGTATAATCAGTGAGATACAGGAACTATCAGCATGTGTATCCTTTTGGTTTGCTGAAAGAGAGTTTAGTTTAATCAACATATCATCATCACAACACATCGAACCTAGTCCATAAGTGCTCCAATCTCCCCCTCAGGATGTCTGTCGGAGTGTGGCGGCCAACAACAACAGTTCTGCGATATTCTTCTTTAGCTTTCATCATAGTGCTCGTCTGTCTACATGTCATTTGATATGATATTCTTGCAGTCTGGTTAGTGTTGCAGATTCACCCTCATTCCTTGAATCATTTAGACACCCTATCTCCCTTTAGGCATTCAGAATATCAGCATGGTCCATTGCTCTTCCATTTGTGTGCCCTGACACAAAAATAACTAACTAATTTTTGTCAGCTTAGACTTTCTCAGATTCCAATTATTGTATTCAAACCCAGCCCAATCTTCCTGTGTATACTCATCAAGTCAACGAGAAAGCATACATGGGTAACAGTTTGTAACTTTAGTGAGACCATTGCTCAAGTTACTACCTACCATGACTTTCATAGTCATACTACATGTAGTTGTGACAAAACCGCATTGTCTCTCTTCAAATTTCTGATGCTGTGTAGGTAGTATAGAAAGTGTACAGAAAGATTATATCTCCCTCCATCTAAAACAACGGTCCATATAACCATAAAAAAAAGTAACATGTCAGCCCTAACAGAAATGGATACTCAACAATGGAAATAAGATATGCACAAATCATCCAGTTAATGACAATGATATATTATACAGAATAGAACTACCCGTGTGAACTATTCTGGACTCATATAGACAACTTATATCAGATTGGACTTCTGAGCATAAATCAAAGAAGAAATATAGTTCTTCTTCTTCTGCTTTACCCTTCAACCCCCAATGAGGCATAGGTGCCAAAAATAAAGAAATGTAACAAAGAGAAACATTATTTTAAAACGTACATACTGCTTATACAGATCCCCTAAATACTAAATCTCTCAGCCTCTTCTGGAGCACAGGTCCTCAACAAACCTTTTCTTTCTATCCTGTGACATTCTTTTTAAAGTCTTTTCATGTCTTTCCAACAATTATTTTCTGCTTTCTTTTCCCTGTATTTTTGTGGGTCTTCCTAAACTTCTCGTTCCCTATGTGTTCCAGAGCAAGACCCACCTAGCTATACTATTTGTTAGTTTTATTACTTGTATGTCCTGTCCACTGTTTGCCTTTTTTTTAAGCTCTTGTTTCACTGGACACACAGATAGGTCAGCAGAAGAAAAAAAACAGAAAAATGAGAATTTTTGCTTATTTTGGAGCTTTAGTAATAGTGCACTAAAACTGATGTGAGATGCACCATTACAATTTTCATCAAACTTTCAAACCAAAAACTATAAAAACTGCTGCAGACATACAAATACTTGGATTCTCTGAAAAGAGTTCTTATTTTTCATGTTTGTTGGTCTTCATGCTCTGATACAATGAAAACAAGGTTTGTCCTTAGGTTGAAAAGTGCATGTCTAAGCAAACAAACAATAATGAAAGAACAAAACACAAAGAAGTAAAGTCTTCAAAACTGCAGAACTTCAAGAAGAAATATTTTTAAAGTAATATAGTTTTACAAAAGTACAACAACTGACTAATTCTATGTTTCAATTGATTGTGTTCTAATATTTCCCTGCTGCTATATATATATATATATACTTATGTATGGCAGCAAATCATGGACAATGAACAAACAATCAATACGATCATTGGAAGCCACAGTGATGTGGTTTTACAGAATAATGTTGAAAATTCCATGGACAGCAAAGAAAACAAATGTGGAGATTTTAAATCAGGTCTGCACACAAAGAAACCTTATCAAAAGAATAAGAATCCGACAATCAAGGTTCTTCGGGCATATAATGCGAAGAGAAGGTTTAGAACATTTGGTGACTACAGGTAAAATTCAAGGAAGGAGAGATCGTGGAAGACAGAGGGAGAAGATGTTGGATGGCCTGACATCATGGTTCGACAAAATATCGACGTCAGAACTGATTACATGCACCAAGCAAAGAGAGTTGTGGAGAGACATGATCCTCGCCGGGAGGCACGCACTTGATTAATTGATTGATTGATTGATTGATTGATATATATATATAGTTTGATTGCAGTTTAACTAAACTACAGACTTTAGTACATATATAACAGTTTGTCCCCTAGTATGGCATTCTAAGAGCACAAAATGTCTGGCCCACTCCTGAAGTGGCACATCAATAACATATTTTTAATGTGGTTGTGTGTTATTTATGTATTGATATTACTTTTATAATTAATTACTTAATTTGATGGAACTGACTTTTCAATTTTGAATATTTTGAGATATTATACAGGGTGTTCAACTTAAAAGCAGCCCGTGAATGGAGCTAATCTGGCATATATGTATGGAAATGAGAAGGTTCAGTTATGACGTAGTATAGGTCAAGGTTGTGTGACGGTGTGTAATTGTAGTGTGGGAAGGGGTGATGAACAAATGTGACGTAGGACGAGTTAGTCAGAACCGGTTTAAATAGTAAATAAACACAACTCAATGTGTACCTGGCAACTTTCGAATTGTCAATGGGGCTGCAATTATCTTGAACACCCTGTAGAATACATTAAAGTTAAAAATATAAAGGATATTTGTAAAGCTAGTCAAGCATCAAATTTGTCTCGTTAAAACCGCCAGTGTGTTGCTGGGGCTCGTAAGGGAGCAAAGAATAGTAGCATTGTTACCTACAAGGCATGTAAGAGCCGCTTAAGGTAGGGGCCTAGGGAAGCTACCTAGTAAATAAAAAGCGTAGCAGAAATTGAATGTGCTGGCATACTTGTAGACACATAACTGGAACACTGTATAATCGCTATTATGTTCAGATCACATACAAAGTAGTCAATATGGTCAATATGAAGCGTTAGAAGAAGTCTCCTTAAAACTAACTTGTAAAATCACTACAAGTGTCAATAATTTGCAGAATTATACTTATCTTCGTTCTGGAGCACATGGGTGTCGTTGGCAATGAGAACTGAGAGGCTGGCTGGCTCTGCCACCATATCAGTGGGTCAGCCAAGGGATAGAGCTGACAGTTTGAAAGCCCTCAGAGTGTGGCCGCAAAGAGAATTTTCATTGAAAAAACCATGTTAACGCTAAATTGCAAGAGCTGTGATTGAAGATTAGAGTGGCCAGAAAAGAACAGCACAACACAACAGGCCCCTCCCTCAACTTCCCACCATCCATCCTAAATTGTCTGATGATCTTTTCTGTTTATGAAAACCTGTCTGCTCTCTCACTGTCCAGGACAGTATATTCTCGTAATTCCCTGGAGGTTGGAAGCCTAAAATAACAACATCCACTCATACCACAACCTGTCATTTTTAACATCCTGTAGCATCGACAGAGAGTTGGATACAATAATACTCAGACACTATAATCATAAATACCTGCTGATAAGTTTTTCTAGCCATGCACTGTGTTTGTTGTGTGTACAAACTAGAGTCCCATGCAGGTCAAATATCACAACATTATAGCTATCCAAGTCAATGTGTTCAGCTGATGTGTCTTCTACTTGTATTCGCTCAGCTGGTTCCCGCAGAACACGCTCATCAGATTTGTAAGTGTAGTAGTTTACCCAGTCATCATAAGGAAGGATTAGAGGCAGGAGATCCTTAACACTGGATAATAAATAAAGTATTGAAGGTAAAAGATTCTTAACACTGGATAATAAATAAAATATTGAAGGTAAAAGATTCTTAACACTGGATAATAAATAAATATTACAGGTAGGAGATTCTTAACACTGGATAATATATAAGTATTACAAGCAGGAGATTCTTAAAACTGGATAATACATAAAGTATTAACCCCTTCTGCCTTCTAAGCCGATATACCGGCTCGTAATACATTTTAAGATGATGAAAAGCTAGTTAAATTAAGTAGTGAAAGGGTTACAGGTTAAAGATTCTTTATACTAAATTATAAAAGAGGAAGCAGGAAAGATAGGAGAGGTTTAGGAAAGGTTTTTTAGAACATAACTATCATCTGCAAAAACAGAAAGCTACCAACACTATAAGAAATAAGTCTAGGAGTTCTACAAAAAGTGGAAAACAAGACCTATGCCTCAATCAGGCCGACTCTTTCATACACAGGACACAATGAAGATGTAAAATTAATTAATAATACAATACATCACACCTGCAGCTGTGAGTAAATGGAGGATATAAAAGCTGAACGGGAAACGGTAGCAAAACGTAAAAGCAAGGACAGAGTGACGCAAAATGTATCAGGCACATGTTTAAAATGTTATGTCTACGGGGTTCATACAGTTGCAACGATGGTAACCATAATTTAAACAAAAATATAAGGTTAAGCAATGATATTACATAAATAACAAATTTCACATTAACTCTTTCCGTACGCTGTTATTTCCTCAGTTGCACACCGTTAATTCAAGGGAGACAAAATAGGCAATTGTAAAATAAATCATAACTACTGATCAATAAATAAACATATATACGAGTATATATATCTTATTGTATACTAATTTGAAGAAAACTGGACAACCTATTCGAATAACAAGGTTAAAAAGTCATAGAAGTAAAATAGTAGAAAGTAAAACTAGAAAGACTTGTATAAAAGAAACAACTCAAATGGCGAAGTGTACGGCGATTGGCGCTCAACGGAATACGTTGTGTCGCAGTGCGTGGCGATTGGCATGCAAAGAGTCAGTGAACAAGCAAAGCACATTAAAAAATTGTTCATTTTTTTAAAGTTGTAAGAGAAGTTGAGATAAGATAAACTCTGTGTTCACTGTCTTTGTGTGTTTTTATACAATCATTAGCCTAATCTATTAACATTTAACATTCACAAAATAGATGAGACTGCAGTAAAACTATTTGATTGGCAAAACACGTAATCACAAAGTACTGTAGTTTTATAAATTACAAAACAATGACAAAATACAGCAACGTTTTGACCAACAAGGCCTTTATCAAGCAAACGAACAACAGGAGTGACAAATTTAACAAAGTTTTTATTTCCAGATTTTCATTAGAAACGTTTGTTTTGGTCGTCCATTTGTTTTTTAAATTTGTCACTCCTGTTGTTCGTTTTCTTGATAAAGGCCTTGTTGGTCGAAAATTTGCTGTATTTTGTCATTGTTTTTGTAATTTGTAAAACTACAGTACTTTGTGATTACGTGTTTCAACATTTAACATCTGATTTATTCCCCACATAAACAAGAAAAGCTGTATTTGACCTCACTTGTCAATCACATAGTTAGCCTCTGGTCGCAAATCAGTTGTATCTCCGACACCACTCAGCACTCCAACAACCCAACCAAGTCTGGCAGCATGACCCATACCTACATCTGCTTTAGTATCCCCAACCATTACAGTTTTCTGAAGATACAATCAAAAATATTTAATCAACTACAATCATAAGACAATGACAAGAGTTAACAGTCATTGGAAATTTCCATGGGAATAATATCTCCACCATAAAAATTATGGTGCCATTTATTTAGTCAATACATTAAACACTTCATCCCCTACTCTGAGAAAAATTATTAATCCACCAGCACAGAACAAAGTTACTACTAACAGCAACTATCCAAGAAATGCATCAAACAAGAACTGATTTGACGAAGCAACCAAGATGACATCCAATAACAATCATATGTTGGAATCTTGGTTAACCGTTATTGTTCAGCTGTAAATTTTTATATTTGTCTCAACAATTCTTTGTTGCTTCTTCTTCTTCTTCAAATGTTCCATATCGACCACTTGTTAAACCACTCTTTGTGATCTGAGCATAAGAGAGATTGTATGGTGTGCCAGTTATGCGTCTATGAGTATATTCAATTTCTGCGATGCTTTTTAATTACTAGGGTAACTTCCCTAGGCCTAAACCTCAGTCGTCTCTTATGACATGCCTTGTAGGTCGCAGTGTTACTATTCTTTGCTGCCCTTATGGGCCCCGGCACTTCGCTGCTTCAAAATATGGGGGCAGAGAGTAAGCAGTTTTGAGCGGAAATCTCCCAAATAATGATGTAATTATTTACATTTTTTAATAAAGATTTCAACGATTGGGGAAAAGGTATTTTTACCACCTCAAATAGTTAATTTTTTCTTATGAACTTCCTATACTCAAATTCGTTTCCGTGGGATTTTTTCAAAAGGTAAAAATAGACCAGCAATGGCAAACTACTGAATGTATAAGTGTTGCCTAGAAAATCAACGACTCATTTATTGTGGTTGATGGCTAGTCCTGTAATTGATATGCCACAATTTTCATTTTCATTTCATACTGCATCTGATTTAGGAGATGATCATTAGGTTTATGAACAACAGTCTGTCAAATCTGACTTGAGATCTTTGCAGAAATGTCTAGATACTTGACACTGGCTCTTATAAATACGGCATCATCAGATATTTTATCATACCACCCAATCCTGAATATCTATGAAGCAAGCATGCATGAAAGCTAAATAGTTTCTGCATATATAAACAACATTTTTCACTCTTCAATGACAAATAAAAGGGTGGCACAGCATGGTACATGGTGTTTGTAAAGTCTCACAACACTTTATATGTAGAACAAATGTGAAAAATCAAGTACATGACATCATCAAAAAATGTGTTCCATAGTCAACTGTGATGTAATATGCTGTAAATGACTGTTGTCTGCAGGAGTAAATCTTTTCACTCAAACCATAATGGTGTTCTCAACGGAAGAAATATCAACAAACACGTTGCAGAAGGTATTTGACGATATGAATAAATGTGTACAGACATGTCTTGAAGCGACTGGTGGATATTGCCAACATCTATTATAATAAATAATTCATTGGTTCTTTCCAGTTTACCACAAACAACAGTAGACCATAGCAGTAACTATTGTAACTAATTTCATTACTTTGTTTTTGCACATTTTTTGATGATGTCATGTTCTTCATTTTTCCGGTTGTCCTACATATAAAGCGTAGCGGGACTTTACAAACACCCTGCATAATTTGTTTAGTAGCAAAGTCGATCCTCAAGTATCCTACATCGCCTGTCAAAACAGTGACTATTTTCAGCAATTCTGCTGCTGATCTCAAAATAGATGCTTTGGAGAGGACACTATCCTAAAGAGAATATTTTATTGCATTACTTTCTATGGAAATATATTAATCTTTTAAGCGTGTAAAAACATATATCAGTTGGCACAGTCATTGCCCCACTAACTATCATATTGAAAACCATGCTGTAATAGAATTAATGTTTGTTCACTCACAGTATTCACCTTATAAGTGCATATTAACAAGTGCTACTAAGCTGTAGTTTTAATGGCTCATTGGTTATTGAACTGACGCCATTGCACTCGGGGCAGACCCATAGGTGCTCAGTCTCCCCAACAGATATAGAAGAGTATGCATACTGATGGTTCCCGTGGTTAGCTGATTAAACACACTCCTCAGTCTGCCACTCAGTTCTACTTGTATAACGGGTAACTCTAAACTGCTGAAATCGCTGGAAAGATTCAACATCTATTTTAGTGTCTTCATCCAATAGGCAGTTGAGAAGAGACAGAAGAACATCCCCCTTATCCATCTTCAACTCCTCAACAATCGATGCTGTTGATGCAAGCCTGGCCGCTCTCTATTACCTCAAACACCCGCATGCCCAGTACAGTAGATCCACGTAGCCTCTGGAGGTTAGAAACTTCTATAGACAACATCCACTCATATTGAAACCTGCCCTTTTGGATCTTGTGAAGCATCAACTGTGAGTTAGATACAACAACAGCCCTAGTAAACAGAGTCCCTTGAAATGGAGTTTCATGACTCAATACATGTTTGCTAAGATTGGCTCAATATGCTTACCAAGGCTTATTCAGCACATGTTTGCTAAAGCTGACTAAACACATGTTTACTGAAGCTAACTCAATACACGTTTATATTTACAAAAACTGATACAATGTATGCTCGTTAAGGCAAACTCAATATATAATTGCTAAGGCTGACTCACCTCAGGATCAATACCTAAAGCGCCACATATTTTCCATGCATTATGGGGGGAAGGTTTTGGTTGAGTAAATGGATCATCACCACAAACAACAATATCAACAAACTGAATTAGGTCCAAATTACGTAAAGTATTCATTGTCCCTCTTCTATTGTCAGCAGTACAGATGGCAACCTGGAATTATTTTAATGATATTAATTTCATCTATATACAAAACAAATACAAAAGTAAAGAATCCATTTCATTCAATGTGGTATTTTGGGTAATAGTTTTAAATCAACAAGATCTACAACAACATATTGACACATTGTACCAAAATTGTATAAATCATGGCAAAATCAGTAACAAAAATCAAAATAATGAATATAGGAAGAAGGCATAATAAACTAAACATTCATGTCAAAGGCACTATAATCAACCAAGTGAAAGAATTCAAATACTTAGGAAGCATATTCACCGAAGACGGAAGACTAGACAGAGAGAGACTAGAGTGCAAAAAGCAAATGCTGTAACCTACCAGCTAGCACCATTGTTCAGGCACCTAAACATTTCACTGACAGTTAAACAACAGATGATCAACAGCAATTTCATGTCTACTTTGTGTTACCAGAGCCAAACATGGACAATGAACAGTTACAACAAAATTAACTACATGTGAAATGCGATGCCTACGAAAAGTTACCAACAACACCAGAAAAGATAGTTACCAACAACACCAGAAAAGACAGTTACCAACAACACCAGTATAAGAAAGAAAGTGAAGACAGTGAAGATTTGAGGAAATCTTTACCATAATCATATCCAGTGTTTTTCTTCCAAATGATAATGAACAATTATTTTAAAGTTAGAATTTTCATGTCAAAATGTAAACGTGTGCCTTATTCCCTGAATAGATGAAGCAGTGATATAGATCTATTTATATCTCAAGTATCATTCTCAGTAGAACAGTGGTTAGGTTCAACTATCTAAACAATTACAAAAGAATAGTAACTAGACTGACCACTGGTTAAACAACAATTTACAGGGGGAAAAAAGAAAATTTCTTTTAAAAATTACCTTAATTTTCTCTGCTTTCAAAATCTTAAAAAGTGTCCTCAAGTCTGGGTGTATGGACTGGACCACTTTTCCTTTACCGGTGTCTCCCTCCTTCCAACTATGCACCACTGCTTCTTGTGCTTTTTCTCTCGGCACACCTTCCTTGACCAACAGTTTAATAAGCTCTTCTTGGATCACAGCTGTGGTCATCTCTGCAAGAAGACCTGGGAAAACTCGCTTGGACTTTGCACATACACCTAGTGTCTCATACAGCTTGTCTTCTATGTCTAGTCCAACACGTTTGGCTATGCTGGAAACAAAGAGTGACCTTCCATGTAAGTTTCAGAGTAGATAAATAGGATGTTAGATATACAATGTTGTAGGTATGACACAGATAAGGAGGATGATAAAGGGAGACGATATCTGGACAGCATGTCTGTTTGTTGACAAACTTAATGAATTATGAGTTTTTAATCTTTGATCAATATAGCACTGGGTAGATTTTTTGAAAGCTTTTCTTCATACCCAGGAGATTCCAAAGCTCTTTGGGTATGTACAATGCTGCATTATGTACAAGGATGCCCGTGAGCCCAGCGTGTTCGTACCACATTGGACTACGGGTGACAAGTCCTCTGTGAGTTCTGGTTCAACTCCACGGACTGGCAGAAAAGCTACAGGTTCCCTAGATTTACGGTGTTCGTGGCACTGAACCGAATGGTTGCGATGCCCATGACACCGAGCCGAAGAGCTTTTAGCTCAAATGCTTCTCGATCAGGAAAAAAAAAAGTACAAGGATGCATACAATGTTGTGAACGTTTCTATTCAGAGTGAGTGCATGGAGTTACTGCAGTATCCCAGACAGAATTATTTAAAGGGGGTTTTAAAGCCGTAGGATTTACTTCATCGCACCGGGTTTTACCCCATATGGCTCGGTCCCTCTCCAAAGAAATGGCACGCCAACTACTGAGAGTATTTCACAAAGCACAAACTCTAGCTCCAGCAACAATCCTAGGGGTCTCTGTGAAAAAATGCACTCATGAACAGAACGGACCGGACTCAAACCCTTGACCTTTGCTTCACAAGGCAAAGGCTTAACCACTTAGCCACAGAGACCACCAGAAAGTTATTATCCCTGGGAAGATGTTCTAGATTAGTGAATCACCACCACAGTAGTTAGCATAGCTTTTAGCTCAGCTTAAACATATTTGGTTCAACTCTGGTACCTAGCTCTCAACCGTGGCTCCTCATAGCTGTCAGGATGCAGCAGGGGCCACACCCAAACAATAATTTTGAAAGGCAGGTAAACAATAACAACAATAACCTTTACCTCGAGAGCTATGAAAACCTGATGCAAATCATCATTTGGGATGAAAGAACAGCAACAATTTAGGACAGACAGCGCTAATATCAACAGACAGACTTTTTGCAAGACTAAATCTGGAAGGGCATATCTGTAAGAATACAGCAGCTGCATTAGCCTCTGCCCAGGACAGATCTGTTTTCTATTTGAATGTGCTCTCTGCCTGAATCCAGGCAATCACAAAAGATATTAGAGGTCTCTATGATGAAGTGGTTAAGACATTTGCATGTCATTCTAAAGGTTATGGGATCGAATATGGGCAGAGTCATGTGTGCAATATTTTCATGAGATCCCTAGGATTATTGATGGGGCTATGGAGTATGTGCTTTGTGCAACACTACATTTCTACCAGCAAAAGGCGGAGCCATATGGGGAAACAAGGTGCAATGAAGTAAATCCATCTTTAGACCTTAGGCATTAAGACATACGTCAATTGGGGATGAATTGAACGACATAGAATGGAAGAAATGAACAAGAAATCAGCATTAGAGACAAGAAGTTATATCGTCCATAATTGTCTAGACCATCTGGTATCACACACGAAAGAGAGAGACACAGCTTCATTAAATCATGTGGTATAGTTCAAAACATTCAGAAAATATCTTTTTCGATAAGACACATTCAAGTCCTACCTCTCAGTGACCTCAACTGCCCAAGATGACCACATGCTATGGAAACAGATGAGTGTTCCATCCTTGTCAAATATTACCAAAGAGGCTTTGTCCTGCGTGGAATGTTTGTGTCTTGCACTTGCATGAGTTTCTGAAAGGAAATGCCTTCTTGTTGCATCCTGTTCATTTTCTGTAGCCGACGATACAAATCTTTGTAACGTCTGCTGTGACCTTAAAAAATACAAATGGAGTCAAATAAAACTGATATTAATTTGTCAACAATATGTTACAACAAGAAATCTGGTGATAAAGTCATTGTATCAAGCAAGTCTTATCTACTGTGCCACATCTACCCTGTAGTTCTAATGTCAATATCTGTTGAAAATTTTGAGTTAATCATCAGATCATCCTCCTTGTGCGGTTAGTGCTTATAGCTTCTTCTTCTTCAAATGCTTCATATCGACCACTTGTAAAACCCCTTTTTGTGACCTGTATGTGATCTGACCCTAAGAGCGAATGTACGGCGTGCCGGTTATGCACCTACAAGCAAGCAAGCACATTGATTTCTGCTGCGGTTTTTATTTACTAGAGTAGCTTCTCTAGGCCCCTACCTTCGTAGTTCATAGTTCATAAATCGATTCCAACTTCACTGCACGGGTCACCCCATAATTGCTCCGTTCCTGTGCCAATGAATATCACACGAAATGCTAACACCTGTGAAAAGTTTCCTGTGTGAACTAATTCCAGAATGAAACAGCCGCGTACTCCCACAAAAAAGCAACCTGCACCGCATAATATGCATATGGCCGTCGCGAATGTAGCAACACAAAACTGTTCATCACTTGAATAGCAATTCTTGTCGAAGGGGACATCAATTACGGCAAAATCCAGCTTTCTGCACTCGCAATATAACTGCATACGGCAGATTGAGCTTGTTCGTCATAACCGTTGTCCGCCATTTTCTGAATACACACAACAAACGCACGGTTGACACAGCAAAAGCATTCCATGTAACAGTCACAGCGTTGCTCAAGCACTAACTCAGTAGCTCGGCAAACAAAACTGAAAATACCCGACCAAACATGGCGGGAATGCGCTAGCAAAGTCGTGTTCAGAATCAAACCCTACCTTAGTCACCTCTTATGACATGCCTTGTAAGTCACAGCATTACTACTCTTTACTCCCCTTGCAATCGCCGATAACACATGGGCGAGCGCTTATAGCAATTCTTACCTGCCTGATGTTCCTGTCATACTTGGTATTTCATTGGGAACACAAACGCTGTTGCCCTACCCCATCCTGCTGAAAAAACATTACAGATTGTTCTGCAACTGTTTATTTGTCTTATATAAATTTTGTAAGATCGCGGCCAGCACTATATATTTCAAGACAGTCAAACTATTTGCTATCTGTGAGCATACATGGTTGGGAAGGGTTTGGGAGGAGGGGGTTAGCCACCTTTTCTACGAAGTATAAACTGCGATATATTACAATCTAAAAAAGTAGGGAAACTGTTTTCATACATATAGTCTTCTCTTATATCGATAATACTTTTCATACTTTGAAAACATTGAGGAATAAAAGTTTATGCTCAGATTTGTCTTTGACCAACGCCAGACGATGAAAATTGTGGTCAATAGAATGGCGGCTATCTTTACTTGCCAATTGATAAATTAGAGACCACATGACAACTCCAGCTAAGTAACAATATCTTCAGACAGTATATATATTCTGGTCTATGATTTTGTAATATTAATAACAAACAACAGATAAATCAAGAACACCAGCACATAGAGAACAAAATCTGAATATTCTAAAGACTGAAAAGTGTAGTATACAGTACTAAAACACATAGCATACTATACTATGCACAAACAAGATGCACATACCATAAGTGGTACTCAATGACAACCTTTGAAGTGCATTTGTATTTCTAATGATATGCCCTCCTTTAGATGTCTGAAGGCACCGTATTAAAGACAAGAAGCGACTCATCTTTTATTCTGAAATAAAATGTTAATGAAAAATACATATAATTTGTATTAGAAAATATGATAAATAAAATAGACATGGTTTTAAATAATGAAATTTATGCTCTCACAAGTACTTGAGTTTGTAAGCAAAATTACACAGTATTGTTCATTGAAAGAAATTACAAACTACAAGAATTAGTTCTTCTTCTTCTTTGTGTTCGTTCTATGACCAATTTTAATCACTCTTTGTGATATGTTTGATCTTTGTCAAGACGTATATACATTGCACATTGATTTGGTAGGTCCTTAAACGCATAGACTTCTACACATTTAGGATGATTTCAGCCAAACCTCCTTAGTCGCTTCTTACGACATGCTTGGCAGGCAACAGTGGTTCTATTCTTTACACCCCAAATTTAGGCCCGGTAACCACTCGGGCACCCAAGAACTAGTTGAAAAGATATACAATGGAATTAGTAAATACAGGTTAGACGTTAATATTGAGAAAAAAGGAACTATGATAACTAGTAAACCAAACAAGAAACAAGCATTACTGAGAGTAACAGAAACAAGGAAGATCTGATATAACTTGGATAAGCTTCATCTTCATTGATCAGTTTCCTATGCTCAGAGGTCTAAACAATGTTACCTCAATCAATCCAGTTATCAGAAGATTCTTGCAGGTGCTCCCAATTTGTCCTTCAATTTAGTCTCAAGAGGCCAGGTTTGAGACTTTAAGTATCGCAGAGATAGCATGTTGCAGCATTTGTTTAGGAGTCTGAGAGAATTTTGACATATATGTTCGTTAGATTGAACAGCTTTCATTTTTGGTGGTGGGCTTACAGTCTACATATACACTTCTGTGTGAAGTCTAAAGAAGGTGGTTTGTTAGGTTCCAACTTTAGGATGGGGTTTTGTGAGTAATTGACACCTTATTTATGACTTTATGCATATTTGTATTTCTCTTTGACAAATATTTTGTTCAAGTTTTTGTTGATTTTCTCTATGTCCATGCCTCAGTAAAACTACCAGTGGACAGAAAACTGTCTTTGATAATATGGTTATACAAGATGATCTAACATGGGAATACAGCACATACATTACAAAATGTTAGTGACGGCACTATCTAAGAAATCTAACACAGTGACAGTAGTTAACATGAACACAATATAGGCATTATAATACATGAACACAATATATAATACAATATATAATACATGAACACAATATAGGCATTATAATACATTTATTTATTCAATCTGCTTTACATACTCTTATTGAGTACTGGGACCCGTCCAATAACATATTATGTGATGAAGGTTAATCTATTACATGAAACGGTTAGTAAGAAATATGAATCAGTGATTTTCCAACCATAATAATATAAGGATGTAACGTTAAGTCGGTTAAGACAGTTAACTTACCTTCTTGCTACTTTCTTGTTTATGATTTTACCTAGCATCTAATATTTGTGAATTTCATCGCTATGATACTCAACATACTGAAGATTGATAGGACTGGTCAGTAAAACTAGTTTACTGTAGTCGTAGTAAACTGTAAACATCGGATCGTTGGTACAACTAAAAGTATTGACTAGAACAGTCTGACTGAACAGCTGTTTGAGTTTTGAAAAACTGTGTCATGATGGACATTAAAATACTACGCCGGTGGTCCGGTCACTACCCAAAATAGAATTCCAGGACAGATATTACGTTGATCAGTTTTCTTTGAGAATATTCAACATAAATTCTAGTGAGAGAATGTTGTTTACACTGTACAGTATGCAGAAGAAGATACTACTATACGTAATTATTCAGGCGTCACCTACCATTCATTCGTATATTTGAGACAAGACATGTCATGTCAACACAACACACCTCTCTCTCTCGCTCAGCAGTCCCTGATTCAGTCTATTCAGGGTGTCCACAATATTTTAATATTTGGAATTGATTGCACAATGTCTTTTGACAAACAATATACATTGAAATGAGCTGTGCGAAGTAATGATGGTCCTTTTATTGCATACGACGCACTTTTGTTGATAGCTAAATTAGGTTATCGTATATTATAGTTTGTGCGCACACAACACAGAAAGTGCTATGCGAATATTAACTATCCGTTACTCGAATATCTGCTACTTATTATCATCAGGTGCCGTGCCGGCTGGCGTAGGCGATGACGGATTTCCACAAATCTCTGTCCGTGGTGTTTGCTATCATCTCAGATGTTGACACTCTTCCATGCGACGAAGTCAGGCTATCCAAAATTTTCTCTCTTCCTTCCTATGTCTCGTCTCCCCTAGATTTACCGGTTGTCACTGTGTTCTAAGCCTCCCCTTCTCATGACATGTCCGACTATATTGATCCGTTACTATCTTGATCTTGATCTGCTAGTAACAAGCTGGCCGAAGAAAAACTACCAGTCACTTGAGAAAATGCCGTCGATTCATCTTTTGCGTGGTCTTCCTCTTGCTTTGTACTCATTATACTTTTTCTGTGTGGCTCTCTGTGGTAGGCGATACCAGGGCATTCTTGCTAGGTGTCCAAACCATTTAATCTGTTGTTCTTTTATGAATTGCATGACTGGTTTCACATCCAGTCTTCTGATTTCTTCATTTCTAATTTTGTCTCTTATTGTCACACCTGCAGCTCTTCTAAGACACCTCATCTCTGTCGTTATGATTTCCGCTCATTAGCTGCTGTTATTGGCCATGTTTGACACGCTGTGAAAATTGCCCCTAAGTATTTGGCCTCATATGTTGGTTTTTTTTCTACGTTCTGGAGTTTTATTGTTTTAAAAATGTATTTGTGTACGTGCAATCACCCCTTTTTTTATTTTCACCATGGCCTTTTGCCTTCTAGTTCCGTTTTATTTTCATGATGGATCTTGTAAGGCTTGAATATTATTTATTATTATATATTCTTGTCGTACCTTTAACATTACATAGAGCCTGCAAGTAATTTCTCCATACCGCTCTATCCTGGACAGCTCTTTCAATCTCCGCCATGGAATTCGATAATTCTCGTCTCTCTCAGTAAAGTTAGTTTCAGTGTTTCCCCAGCGTTTCCTTTCTTTTTTTTTTTTTGAACCCTTTGCCTTCCATTTCAATGCATGCTTTGTGATTCTTTGATCATTTCTCTCAGAGTATGCCCAACATATCTCCACCTTCTGGATCTATTGAGATGCTGCTGGATTTGTTGAGGCGGAGATCGGAGCACCTATGGACATGTCCGGAGAGCTATGAAGGTAATCCTCATACAACCGATCTCCATCTTCTATTTCTTTCGAAATTTGAAAACACAGATAATTCTCTTTAATCGTCTATGCGTGACGACAATTGACGCTACTTCACTATGGATCCGGTAAATGCAGTTATATGGACATCACCCGCTTTAGTGTCACTACTGACAGTTACACGTTGCATTTGTAGATCAGGAAAAAGCGTTCGACCCCGTAGATAGGCACAAGTTGTGGAAAATACTAACAACCTATGGGGTTAATGAACACCTAATCAACCTTTGCAAGAACATTTATATTGACAGCCAATGTACGATTAGAACAAATACAGGATTATCAGAAAAGTTTCACGTAGGGTCAGGAGTAAGACAAGGTTGCGTACTATCCCCGCTGCTATTCATCACGTACATTGACCACATTTGTAAAATAGCTAACACCAGCGAAGGAAATAACCTTGGAGAACTCTTAAATGAATTTCTTTTTGCAGACGATCAGGCAATCATATCAACAACAGAAGAACAGCTACAACACATCAACAGACTCCAGTTAGCATGTAACGAATACAACATGAGAATTAACATCGACAAAACAGAAGTAATGACATTCGCCAGAGAGGAAAACACTACCAACATCTCCATCGATAATCACCTACTAAATCAAGTAAAAGATTTCACATACCTGGGGAGCATTTTTCAGCAAATGGAAGAATAACTAATGAAATTCAACACAGATGCAACAAAGCAAATCAAATGATAGGGCAAATGGCGCAAATTTTAAGATGCAAACACGTCACCATGAACACAAAAGAGCAATGTTCAACACAATCTTTCTCCCCACATTATGTTACCAGTGTCAAACCTGGACGCTGACAACAAACGATAGAAGAAAACTAGTCACAACAGAGATGAAGTGTCTACGCAGAATGCTGGTGTAACAAGAAGAGACCGGTTGAGAAATGAAGACATCAGGAAAAAGTGGGTACAACATCAGTACTAGACTTCATCAAGAAACAACAAATTAAATGGTTCGGTCACGTAAGCAGATTACCATCAGACAGTGCACCCCAAAGAGCAATGCTGCTCCGATACAATGGGTACAAAGCAAAAGGCCGGCCACGCAAAAGATGGACCTCAGAGATAACAGAGGCGACGAAAGAGACTATCTACGAAGCGCATACTAGGGCCCGTTTTAGAAATCTCTTCCTGACCTGACGCTGTGAGGCATACAGGATTCGAGAAAGAAAGAAAGAAAGACTGATTAGTTTTATCCGGAACATTGCCAATATCCGCTACTAGCTCCATATTTTATTTCTTCAAATTACCCGATGAGATATAAACCAGACAACTAATTTTAAAGAAGGTCTGACCCCCCAGCTGAATTACGAATATGTGTCCCACCCACCGCTGAGGGATTATCGCTGAGTGGTATACCCACCGCTGAGTGGGATTATCGTGATATCTAAGTACCAGACTTCCAGCTATGGGCAAATAATCCAACTGCCTTGTATGAGCATCGGGTGAGGTATAGACTATGAGAGTATATTTAAACTGAAAATCCAGAGACGAGCCCCTAAGTTGGACATTCATCATATGATGTTCTACCAGTAGCTTCTGCAACCAAAGTGATAGCAGACGACATGCTTTCCCTCCTCTGGACTCTTTTATTAGCGAGGTCGAGAGGGGTAGTCAGAGCCAAATATAAACTTATCTAGAGTTGGCTGTGGGGTAGTTGACGCTTGAGCAACTCAGCTACTTTATAAAATTTTCCCAGGCATGCGTCATGGAGAGGTCACTTCGTGGTCAACTTTGTTGACCTCACAGATAAAACAACAATTACGGGTTGTGTTGATATTATGCTTTACAGTTAAAATAATATTAGTATTCTTTGTTTGTTTTAAGAATAGCTTCTAATTTTCACCATGTTTTAAAAACAAATGGAAATGATTATCTGTTCTAATCTCTTAACCCTTTCACTGCTATTTTTTTTATACATACTTTCTGAAGGCTGAGCTAAAAATAGTTACTCTTTGTTTCTAGGTCACAAACATGAATGTACGCCTATAGCAGTGACAGTAGCAATGTATAACGTGTTAACGCGTTTTTAGCCCACAGAGCAGAGATAATAACAGACGTGTTAATGCGTCTTTAGAAGTAAATTGGAAAAACGTATATATACGTCCTTAGCAGCTAAAGGGTTAAAAGTTATAACTGTTTGTAAGGAGAACAGTGCCACCGTTGTTTTCTTATTCTATGTACACTCCTGGTACCCCAATTTTTTACTACGTTTTCTGCTGATTCATAGGTGTATACTCGAACCACAGGAGCTTGTGGGTATTATTCTGAAGAAAACTGAGAAAGGATGTCATGCGTTGTATGCTGCTCTGCTTATCCTTGTCGAATAGTTCATTCACTTCTGTTTGGTTTAAAGGGTTTTAAAGGGTTTTTAAGCCGAAGGATTGACTTTGTTGCACTGGGTTTTACCCCATATGGCTCGGTCCCTCTCCACAGAAATGGCATGCCACCTGCCGAGAGTATTGTACAAAGCACGAACTCCGTAGCTCCAGCAACAATCCTAGGGATCTCTGGAAAAAACTGCACTCGTGAACAGAATGGCACAGTCCGATATACTTATGTTCTAGTCTCCTCTTTCCAATGAGTTTGTTCTGGCAAAGACTGTAGGGGAAAGTTAACTTTTGGTAGGTCTGAAGTTTGTCTATGGAAACGTTTTATCTGGTGAACAAAACTGCCTTTTCATTCGTCCCATTGCTAGATTTTGGGATATGTCTTCTTTGGATGACTTGGCATACACTTACATTATCTGTCTGTGTCAGTACTTTTGTGTCACTGTGTTTTTACAGTGCGATATTTTGGCTAGTACGGCTTTCTTGTTAGATGAAGGGATGCCCAAAATTGGTCATATCGTCCCAAGATGGCCGCAGAAGGGTAGTAAAAATAGTAGTATCTTTTTTTCCTTCGTCCGGTAGGAATTCAGGTGTAATCATGGCTCCTAATATGGCGTTTTTGACTGACTTTTGCTAGAAGGCTTGCTTTTCTAATCAATAGTAGCCCATGCCATTCAGGCGAGTCTTACTCCAACTTCAGATGTACTTGTAATTTAAACACCCCCAAGTAAAGGATCAGTCCAACTGCGTACACCAAGAATTTGTTACCACCATGTCTTCGAACCCTAGAATTTCCATGGCATATGGTCACTATAGCAGAGTGTTATTAACTTCGCTGTCAGTCACCCCAACATTATTATATAACAACTTTGCACTATATTATTATTATTATTATTTAACTTTTTTTTGTCATTCTTGCTATAATACTTTTAAGCGCAGTTTGAGAAATATCTCGTTGAACATTATCTTTCCATTTAACCAGTTGATGGTAGTTTACTAAGTCTACCTAGCGAACTGTAGATTTACTAGTACTACTTAATTTGCGAGTCGAAGGTCGTGGGTTCGAATCCGGACCGCGCCGTTCTGTTCACGAGTGCAGTTTTTCCAGAGACCTCTAGCCCTTTAGCTGCTAAGGATGTGTATAGACGTTTTTCTCATTCACTGCTAAAGACAAGTTAACACTTCTGTTATTATCTCTCGTCTGTGGGCTAAAGACGTGTTAGCACGTTATACATTTCTATTGCCTCTGCTATATGCGTACATTCACGTTTGTGACCTAGAAACAAAGTGTAGCTATTTTTAGATCTGTCTTCGGAGAGTTTGTAGCAGTGAAAGGGCTAGGATTGTTGCCGGAGCTACGGAATTCGTGCTTTGGGCAATACTCTTGATGTTTGCCATTTCTGCGGAGAGGGACCGAGTTATATGGGATAAAACCCGGTGCAGTGAAGTCAACCCTTCGGCTTTAAAACCCTTTTTAAAAAAACTCGTTAATAAAAGCAGCCTCGTCGTTAAGGAGCTAATCTGGCATATGTTTATGAAAATGAGAAGGTTCAGTTATGACGTAGTATAGGTCAAGGTTGTGTAATGGTTTGTAATTGTAGTGCGGGAAGGGGCGATGAACAAATGTGACGTAAGACGAGTTAGTCAAAACCGGTTTAAATAGTATACACAACGCAATAAGTAACTGGCAACTTTTGATTTGTCACTCGGGCCACTTTTATCTTGAACACCCTGTTTGTACAAGCCGGTTACATTCCAATGGCTAATATTCACTAAGTAACGATTAATCTAAAAGTACTAAGTAACGAGTATTTACTACAAAGTAACGAAGAGTAATAATACTTCAAAGTATCTGAAACACGAATCTGCATTGTTTATTGTACTTGCTTTGCGTGCTAAGGTCCGAATGCAAGTCACCAGTTAGAGTGGAAATTTTTTTCCGACCGTAAGGTTCCTCAGAGGTCAACTCAGCTGATTTGGATACTACAAGACAGACACTCAGATGTGGTGTTGATCACATCACCCCTCGTGTGGTGTTGGTCAACGAATAATACGGACCTGGCACTGTAATTCCCCAATGGTACGGAAGTGGCTCCTTACTTTGTTTTGTATGTTGTCGATGTAATTTTTTGAAAAATTAAATTAAATGTGCCTGTAATACCGTTTTTTGGGCGGTGTATTACATGAAAGGGAGGAGGGGAAGAAACATGTGCTTTAATATTTAATGTCCGCGCATGACTAAGTACAGTCGCCGTGAAACTGTTCAGGTTAGGTTTTTATTTATGCCCCCAACAGAAGAAACACTCACTGGACCTGCGCGATTGAACCCGGTCTCCTCGTGTGGACCCGCGCTCTAATCCATTCGGTCAGAAGCTCTATTAGACAGTCCATTACTAACTCATAACTGGAAACTACAAATTTATGTTCAGTATAAATGAGCGACTATTGGTTATATTTGTGTTATCTGTGTATGAAGGACTCTTCTTCTTCTTCGAACGTTCCATATCGACCACTTGTTAAACCACTCTTTGTGATTTGTTTGTGATCTCAGCCTAAAAATTGTGCGTTGTACCAGTTATGCACCTACAAGTAGGCCAGCACATCCGATTTCTGCAACGATTTCTGCTTTTTTTCGTAACAAGGCGTCTTCAAAATTCTCGATGTGGTGTCATACCGTGAGCAATGTTGTATCCTGGTCATTGATACAACGTGCGCTAGTCTGAGAACTTGGTGATTTAGAATAACTTTCACATCATATATGGTCATTGATACAACGTGCGTTAGTCTGAGAACTTGGTGATTTAGAATAACTTTCACATCATATAACGCCGTAGTGGTGCCGGGCCTGCAGGAGGAGCAAATAATAGTACCACTGCGACCTACACGGCATGTCGTAAGAGGCGATTGATGTAGGCCCTAGGAAGCTATCCTAGTAAATAAAAAACGTTAAAGAAATCGGATGTACTGGCCTACTTGTAGGCGCATAACTGGCACAACGTACAATCGCTCTTAGGCTCAGATCACATACAAATCACACAGAGTGGTCAATATGGAGTGTTCGCAGATGAAGACATCACATATGTTAGTTTTATTGTAGCTTAAGATGATGATTATGATGATGTTAAGAATGACATCTTGTTAGTCTCCAGAGACAACAACATATGTATCACATATGATGGATTTTAACATTCTTTTTTCCTGGCAACTTTTATATCAAACAAGTTGTCCAAAAAGGCAGGTTTCATCAGTTCTCATACCCGTCTCCTGAGTTTGTCTCCTGCTAGCTGTCCTTGTCGACTACTCCCAGTCTTGTGTATTCGTACCAATCGCTTTCAAACCACGTTTGTAGAACTCTTTGCAACAAAGGACGTATAGGAAACAAAGGACTTTCTTTGCAGCAAAGAAAGTAAAGGTCTTTGCCCCACTCTCGTTCCTATGCCAGGAACAAGCTCCCCGTACAGAATATCCTTGGGTATTTGGCAATTACCCATCCGGGTCAGGTGACCAACTCTCATTGACGGCATAGCGAATAAGGATAATTATGTTAGAAATTAGCATATTCCAATACCTCATTACTTGTTAGTCTTCTACTCCAGGAGATCATGAGTATACGCCTCAAGCAGTGCATGTGAAATTTCTTTCTCCTGTAACGTGTGCAGGGACCAAGATTTGCTATCGTAGAGTAGTGTGCTCAGCACGCAGGCTCTGTACACAACTTTTTGTTGATAGTCAGCATAATAATAATAACACAGGAAGTCCGTGCTATGATATAGAGAGGCGGCCGCATCAGGCGGACGGAAGGGGGGCCGCATATGCAGCAAAATCAAAATTACAATTGAAGGTTATTTTAAAGAAAAACATTTAAGAGGGCATTTCGAAGACTTGCATCATACTGAGAAAATATATCGCACGTCCCTGATTTTTTTTATTATGCGTTGTTACAAATTATAATTTCTGATTACGTATAGCTTTATTGTTAACAAAACGGTTTAACCCATTCGTCCCTTTGAGACGATACACTGTCTCGCGGTATTGTTTAAGGCGACGCAAAGCCAGTATAATGGCTTATTTAGTATATATTACAATATATATGTGTCCAGGGGTAAATAAAAGTACAGAGTGAAAGGATTAAAGTTAAGACAAATAGATAGTTTGTTCCTTACGTGCCAAAGGCGGCACATAGGGCAGAGGTTTTAGATCGCCATGTGATGCGGTTCGTTGCTAACAGTTGGAGATCTTGTATGGTTTTACATCCCAATAGTTTACTTTCTTGTTGGATGGTCTTCCACATTTTCTTTTCCCAACTGGTGCCACATAAGGACTTGTCGATTTAGTCTCTTTTCGTCTGATCTAAGAACATGACCTAAATATTTCCACCTTCGTTTCCTTATATTTGATATGGGTTGTTGGTGTGTTCTATCTCTCACTGTGTTGTTAGAAACGAAATCCTCCATTTTACTTTTAATAATTTTCGGAGACATTTATTCTCAAAGCTGTCCATTTTCTTATCAATTTTGTTTGTTGATTTCCAACTTTCACAACCGTAGGTCAGTACAGGAGTCACACAGCAATGACACAGGTGGAAAAATACATCAATCTTAAACATCTATCTAATGCATTTAATTTAGGTCAGGGTCGCTGATAGAAAAGTTGATAACACACTGCTCTAGTGACCCCGTACCGTAGAAATTCCTGGGTTTGAACACAGCCAATTCTAGATAAGTTTATAGTTGGCTCTGGTTCGATGCCAGCTTGAGCGAATAATTCTCGGTGTGCATACGGTAAGCGGTTGGATTTCATACCGTGATCCTTTAACTGGCGATTGCAAGTATATCTGAAGTCGGAGTAAAGCTCATTCGATTGCAAGTATATCTGAAGTCGGAGTACAGCTCATCCGATTGCAAGTATATCTGAAGTCGGAGTAAAGCTCATTCGATTGCAAGTATATCTGAAGTCGGAGTAAAGCTCATTCGATTGCAAGTATATCTGAAGTCGGGTAAGCTCATTCGATTGCAAGTATATCTGAAGTCGGTAAGCTCATCGATTGCGTATATCAGTGTACATCACGATTGCAAGTATATCTGAAGTCGGAATACGGCTCCGAATGACACGAGCACCGATGATAAGGAAAACAAGCATTCACGTTAAAAATCAGTCAGATGCGTCATGTTAGACGATAAGACTATGTCTAAATCGTGGCCTTCGATCACTTGTAATTTTTAGAATTGGATCTGGCTTAAATTTATATTTAAAAAAAACTGTCGTTACTACCTGTGTAACAGACCAGCTGGTACAAGGCCCCAGAAAGGGAAGAAAAAGAAAACAATAAGACAAGGAGAAAGGAAATAGAATAGAAAAAAATACAACCCGTGAAATGGCTACAGAAAGGTCACCCGAACCACAGACACTCTCTTTACATAAAACATAAATGACTATAGAAAATAACACTAACTAGATAACAAAAGTTTCTGCTAAATTAGCAATGTATTAAGTCAACCTCAGGGGTCCTCAGGGACCGCATTATAACAAGACAATTTATCGTCATAATACAATATATGCACAATTGGTAAATTATTACACCTAAATATACACAAGAAAGGTTTCAATTACACATTAACACGCTATCCTAACACAATTGACCTAATTTAACACTCTAGTTCATTAACCCGTAATATTAAGCTTGTCCTAGAATTTGTCTTCATACTGGCTCAATTCTTCCACTGTAATTTGAAAGTTACGGCTGGCACTTTCTATAAAAGTTCTAAATATAGGAAAAATGTTCCTCTCGATCACTCTGAAATATATAGTGAAAATGTTCCTCTCGATCACTCTAAATATATAGTGAAAATGTTCCTCTCGATCACTCTGAAATATATAGTGAAAATGTTCCTCTCGATCACTCTAAATATATAGTGAAAATGTTCCTTCTCTTAGAAATCACTCTAAACTATATTGAGAATGTTCCTCTCGATCACTCTAAGTATAGGAAAAATGTTCCTCTCGATCACTCTAAATATATAGTGAAAATGTTCCTCTCGATCACTCTAAATATATAGTGAAAATGTTCCTCTCGAAACACTCTAAATATATAGTGAAAATGTTCCTCTCGAAACACTCTAAATATAGGAAAAATGTTCCTCGATTCATATCGGAGAATAATATATATATATAATTTACCTATACAATTTCCTCTCAGGACACATCCTGACCTCGCTCGTCAGTCACTGGTGATCTCTTTCACTTCAAATCCTTGGTCAGTCAATAAAAAATGCGATCACTGCCACTTCTCTTTTCTATCTGTGTTTACCTCTACTGTTGCGTTCTGGCTTCTGCTCTCTTCATTGGGTTCTGTCTTACTACTTTGGCTTCACTACTTCTGGCTTAACTCTCAACTATCCTAATCAGTACCTCTGGTTCAACTCTTTCTAGCTTAACTGTTCTCTTCATTGATTTCTGACTTCCTTCTCTCCTAAATCTATGTCTCAACTGCATATATGTAACCAAAAACCCCCAGCTGCCCCTACCTGGGTCTCGAGATTTCCGAGATTAAAGTAGTCCCCGAATACCATGGGATAAACTAATGTCCTGAGTTAGTAAACTGCTGGTCAGCAACTAAATATTTGTAAACAAGGTGTTTACCTACAGACTCAAGGACACCCAGTGCAATAAAGGGGGGGGGTGGTTTGGGTTGCCCCGAATATACTCCTAGACATAACAGTGAAACTGTTACAGACCTTCCTGTCATCTAGAACTTTAGCTCTATCCATAAAGTTCTAAAGTCCCCTTCTCCCTACACTATCCTAAAGTCCCACCATCAATCTTCCAACTGATCCAGTCCAAATATAACAATGTTCTAAACCATCTACAGCATAAAACCTATGAAAACGTTTGTATACAACCATCATATGTTGAAAGCAAAACAATTACATCAGGTGAATGTCATATTCCACTCTGGCTCACAAATACCAACACAATTTCTGATACGTCCACATTCAAGGCAACATTAACATATGAAAGCATCAATTACATTGCTAGATCATCAATACATTCAATCCTTGAAATGTTTACATACATTAACTATTTCAACAAAAAAAAAAACCTCCACCATTTCAATTTTCCTATTTCATCTGTGATCTAGCAAAAAAATTGTAACCTTCATTGGAGACTGGTCAAACTAAATGGAGGTGAGAACACCTCGGGCCGTTCGTCTACTCGGACCGCAAGTCATAAATCTGATTATTTCCTCTTTTCTCCCTTGTGCCTTCCATGCACAGCTCTTAAATTCGACAGTAGACTAAATTTTGTCTTGCCTCTCCATCGCTCCGCTCATACATGAGAAAATCAGCATGCACTTAAGTGCACATAATTTATAAACAGTATTTGCTCACCTAAAAACTCATGGTCACCTCGGTTACCCATCAGCTCTTTAAATGACCTAGTCCGGGTACGGTAATTGACCAGGATGAAAAAACATAGGACAGTATCAGGATCTAGCATACATATGTCAAAACAAAAATTCATCATATTCAGGTCAATTCAACTACATGGTATTAAGGTAACAGTTATAAATGTCCATAACAGAGTACAACCATAATCAATGATGCATATCTTAAATTAATTTTATACAAAAATGACATAATTCAGCAATTTCATGTCCACGACAACATATTATCCATTTTAAATGCAGTAACACATGGTAGTAATGCACAAAACAGAGACTACGTCGCAAACAGACACAAAAAAATGGCAACAGCCATCTAGGATCGGTCGAGCCAATTCAGGACACCTATAGCCGGATAGACAATGTGCTCATGAAGAATAACGGGTGAAACCATTTTGCTGGTGGAATTTTCCATGATACATTCTCTGCCCGACTCCCTGTGCACATTGGGTTAGCTCAACTGATCTCTAGCTCAAACTGGTGGCTGATCTCTTCATCAAATTGGATATATGAAAATACAAAATAGACAAGTTAATATCAATGATATAATTCATAACCAAATTACGAAATTTCCCATACATATTTCTTACCTTCCACTGTTTACATCTCTCCATCTAGGTACAATCTCCATCGTACACATGTACCTTCTCAACTGTTTACATCTCTCCATCTAGGTACAATCCCATGTACACATGTACCTTCAACTGTTTAATCTTCCATCTAGGTACAATTCCATCGTACCATGTACCTTCTCAACTGTTTACATCTCTCCATCTAGGTACAACTCCATCGTACCATGCCTCTCAACTGTTTACATCTTCCATCTAGGTACAATTCCATCGTACACATGTACCTTCAACTAATACACCAGGTCATTAGGCTCACTGTACTCATAACGCAATTCTCCTAATTGGTCATACGCCCTTTATCTCCCCTTCACTTAACAACGAGGCGTATTTCCAACGAACTCTACCTAAATCTCTTACACCATATGCATATCTGTAATGCCCTCACAATGCACAGCTCTTACTATACTTTAAGTCTCATCTCTGGTGCAATATCTCTAGTGTATATCTGCGCTAATGCACCCAAATCTCCTCTCTGTAGCTCTGTATTCTCCTTAATGTGCACACATCACTATCTCTTTAGTCGCAAAGCCGATCTCTCAATATTACCTGTTTCCCTCTAGGTACACATCTCTCGTACGCATCTGCATATCTCTCTAGTGCCTTCACAACGCACATCTTCTAATATGCACAGTAAACAGCTTGTTAAGGTACCCACAATTCACTGTCTCCATACATAGTACTAATTGAATGGAGATATAATAACTCAATGTCATAATACACTGTCTCTCTAACATGCCCTACCCCACATCGCCTCTCTGCGAAATCACTGCATATAAGTTATCAGTACAAGGACATTAACCAGGTCAAAAGCTTAGTGACACACTGGTTGCACATACCAGACAAAAAAATTTACAATATGTACATTTCCTCACATACTCTTCTCTCCAGCCGAATCGCTACGCGATTGTCAATAACATTTGACCACCAGGTAATTCCCTTCCTGGGATGGGAATCTTTTAAAAATATTCAAGTTACTTCCACGCACCCACATCACTATCTCCAAACTATTAAGGCCCGTTATCTCCTCTCTCAAAGATGATGCATATCTCCAATGCATCTCTCCTCTATCTCTAATGCACATCCAACATATTTCTCAGTGCACCCACAGTGTTACCTTTTAATATCAAATGCACACCCACAGTGTTATCTCTTAACAGTGCACACCCAGTGTTACTCTTAATATCCAATGCACACACACAGTGTCATCTCTTAATATCAATGCACATATCTCTTAAAATCATCTCTTATCTCTTAATACACCTGCACACACAGTGCTACTCTTATATCAAATGCACACACAGTGCTACTCTTATATTAAATGCACACACAGTGCTGCTCATATCAAATGCACACACAGTGCTACTCATATCAAATGCACACACAGTGCTATCTCTTAATAATCACCTGCTCTACCCCTCTCTATCAGCACTATTTTCCTAGCTGTTCAATGTCTCAACCCCTTGTCGCCGCAATAAAAGTCTGTGTAGCAGTCTATCACTCTCCTCTGTTCTTTCCTCTTGGCATACTCCTCGCTTTCTGCTCCCTTCACCCCTTGAACCACTGTTGCTACTTCTTTCTTCTTAGCAGACTTTTTCTTCATACCTTCGTCTTCCCGAAACAGATCATTCCATTCACGTAGCTCTTCGTTCTCTAAGTCATATTCTGCTACTCTTTTTCAGTTCATCAATGCGGTTGAATAGACTATTCACCTCATCCAGATGTCCTTTTCTCTCCTTTTGTAACATCTTTACCTGTCTTTTCAGCGCCGATGTATCTTCTTTATTACTTACTTCCACACTACATATTCTTTGTATCTCTTCATATTCTTCATTTTTCAACTCGTTTATCTCATCGTGAAGATCCTCTATTAACTCATCTTGCTTGCATTTGTCTACCTGTAACCTCTCTAGTTGTTCTTGTTTTTCCATAACTTCTTTCTGTAACTCTTTTATCGTCTTCTTCAACCCTGTTAATTCTTTCTTTCTCGCCATTTCTACTCTATATATTTCCTCCCTACTCATATCTTCCTTATTTCTCCATTCACCCTCACTTCCATCATCTCTACCCTATGTCTCTAAATCTTCTTGCTTCATGTCTATCTTCCCTATTGTTCAGTACTCACTTTCATCATCTCCTACTGCTATGTTCTAAATTCTTTCTGCTTCATGTCTATCTTCCTTATTGTTCCAGTTACCCTCACTTCCATCATCTCCTACCGCTATGTCTCTAAATTCTTTCTTGGCTTCATGTCTATCTTCCTTATTCTGGACAGCTCTTATTTCCTTAAAGCAATTTATGGAATAAATACGCCTGTCTCTAAAAACACTACTTCTCCCTGACCTCTGTCCTAAATTTCTGCTTCGCCTATAATTCCTGCTAGTGCACTCCATAGCGAAATGCTCCACCCCATGACAGTTGAAACATATCAGGCGCCTAAAAAAAAGAAACTTCTAACCTACTACCCCTTCTAACACAAGTTTTCCCTGCTTCTGTCATGTTGACAATTTTATACACGCTATTATACGATATAAAATACAATTTCACAATATCAATCTGAAATTAAACATTAACATGCAATACTAAGTCATTAATATGCACACAATTAACAAAATCGTTAATGATTATATCCACATAAGACACTACCTAGTACTCCTTCCAGTCAAAATCTACACGGCCTACTGTTTGACCTAAATTTCACAGTTCGATGACTTCCAGGAATTTACTACTACTATACTACTACACACTACTAACATAACATAACTTAAATGAATTTCTTTTTGCAGACGATCAGGCAATCATATCAACAACAGAAGAACAGCTACAACAACACATCAACAGACTCCAGTTAGCATGTAACGAATACAACATGAGAATTAACATCGACAAACAGAAGTAATGACATTCGCCAGAGAGGAAAACACTACCAACATCTCCATCGATAATCATCTACTAAATCAAGCAAAAGATTTCACATACCTGGAGAGCATTTTTTCAGCAAATGGAAGAATAACTAATGAAATTCAACACAGATGCAACAAGCAAATCAAATGATAGGGCAAATGGCGCCAATTTAAGATGCAAACACGTCACCATGAACACAAAAAGAGCAATGTTCAACACAATCTTTCTCCCACATTATGTTACCAGTGCCAAACCTGGACGCTGACAACAAACGATAGAAGAAAACTAGTCACAACAGAGATGAAGTGTCTACGCAGAATGCTGGTGTAAAAGAAGAGACCGTTGAGAAATGAAGACATCAGAAAAAGTGGGTACAACATCAGTACTTCATCAAGAAACAACAAATTAAATGGTTCGTCACGTAAGCAGATTACCATCAGACATGCACCTCTAAAAGAATGCTGCTCTCGATACAATGGGTACAAAGCAAAAGGCCGGCCCGCATAAGATGGACCTCAGAGATAACAGAGGCGACGAAAGAGACTATCTCATCGAAGGCATACTAGCTGTTTTGAAATCTCTTCCTGACCTGACGCTGTGAGGCATACAGGATTCGAGAAAGAAGACGAAGAAGACTACAACAACTATTTCTTCTGACCTCATGATCTATATAGTTCCAGTAAACTATTGTGGCCTGACAACTCTAATTCCCATATAATGGTTTTAATACCAAGATATACTGGTCAGAACACTCAAAAGACGCTTGTAACAGACCAGCTGGTACAAGGCCCCAGAAAGGAAAGAAAACAATAAGACAAGGAGAAAGGAAATAGAATAGAAAAAAATACAACCCGTGAAATGGCTACAGAAAGGTCACCCGAACCACAGACACTCTCTTTACATAAAACATAAATGACTATAGAAAATAACACTAACTAGATAACAAAAGTTTCTGCTAAATTAGCAATGTATTAAGTCAACCCTCAGGAGTCCTCAGGGACCCGCATTATAACAAGACAATTTATCGTCATAATACAATATATGCACAATTGGTAAATTATTACACCTAAATATACACAAGAAAGGTTTCAATTAAACATTAACACGCTATCCTAACACAATTGACCTAATTTAACACTCTAGTTCATTAACCCGTAATATTAAGCTTGTCCTAGAATTTGTCTTCATACTGGCTCAATTCTTCCACTGTAATTTGGAAAGTTACCGGCTGGCACTTTCTATAAAAGTTCTAAATATAGGAAAAATGTTCCTCTCGATCACTCTGAAATATATAGTGAAAATGTTCCTCTCGATCACTCTAAATATATAGTGAAAATGTTCCTCTCGATCACTCTAAATATATAGTGAAAATGTTCCTCTCGATCACTCTGAAATATATAGTGAAAATGTTCCTCTCGATCTCTCTAAATATATATTGAAAATGTTCCTCTCATCACTCTTAAATATAGTGAGAATGTTCCTCTCGATCACTCTAAGTATAGGAAAAATGTTCCTCTCGATCACTCTAAATATATAGTGAAAATGTTCCTCTCGATCACTCTAAATATATAGTGAAAATGTTCCTCTCGAAACTCTAAATATATAGTGAAAATGTTCCTCTCGAAACACTCTAAATATAGGAAAAATGTTCCCACATTTATGCCCACAACAGAAAAACATCATTGGCCTTACAGTGAATTAAATACGAGTCTCCGGCATGAGAGCCGTGCTTAAAAAAAATATCGGTTAATCTTCCATACTTGCGTGAGGTTTCCTGTGTAGCCAAGTATAGAATCACTGTCTTCTCTCAATTCAGGACGTATAAAGTGGATAAGAAGGGCGGTGTGGGGCCGGCGACCCCACACTGTTAAAAAAGATAGACAAACAGTTATAAAATCAGAAAAAAATCCACAAACAGCTCATAAAGATACGGATACCATATTGGTAGGGGTATGGAACAACTGTTGATGATGAAGGCCAAGGTGTAAGTCTACGGGAGAGCACAGACCTGACGGCCTGCATATGGACACCCAAGACCATGACATAACTTGCCTGCTGGAATGTCAGAACGAGGTAGGAAGCAGAAATGATTACCAAAAATGCAGCCTAAAGCAAACTTGGCAATATTCTAGAAATATAATATTTACGACATAGATGTCTAATTTGACATTGTGCAGTTTGTAGTTAAATGGGACTGAGATAAGACAAGTGCAGCAATTTAAATACCTCGGAGTCCTGGTAACATCAGATGGCAGATGCAGATCAGAAATAAAGAACAGAATAGGGCATGCGAAAACATCTTTCCTGAAAATGAGAAATATTATCTGCAACAAGTCCTTGTCAATTCCGATCAGAATGCGAGTTATTCAGTGCTACATAGAACCAATACTGACATACAAATCTCTGAGGGCTACAGAAATATGGTTTTACAGAAGAATGATGAGAATCCCATGGACTACTAAATTGACTAATGTGCAGGTGTTGAATGAGATCAAAACACAGAGAAAGCTTATTATCAATATAAGAAAGAGGCAGTCATCGTTTTTCGGGCATGTGATGAGTAGGGGAGGTTTGAAACACATCGTGACAACCGGTAAAATCGAGGGTAGACGAGCCAGAGGAAGACAGAGAGAGGAAATTTTGGATAGCCTGACTTCATGCACGGTAGAGCGTCAAAATCTGAGTTGATAGCAAACACCAAAGATAGAGATTTGTGGAGATCAATGATCGCCTACTCCAGCCGGCACCTGATGATGATGATAACAGTTTGCAGTACGTGTGTAACAATTAAAAATAATTGTTCCGTTAATGCTTGATACCTTTTTCTCATGGAGTCATAAATACGTGCTTGGTTTCCTTATTCCAGCTTGTGTGCTCGTTGCATGAATTCTGATAACGATCATTAGTTTTCAAAGATCCCACTTTTCATAATATTGATGTGATCAGCTATGAATCTAGAATGAAAAATCGCCCGAGTGGTTACCGGGCCCAAATTTGGGGTGTAAATAATAGAACCACTGTTACCTGCCACGTGTGTCGTAAGAGGCGAGTAGTGAGGTCTGGCAGAATTCGGATGCACGTGTCCTAAACGTGTAGAAGTCTATGCGTTTAGGGGCCTACCAAACCAATGTGCAACGTATACACGTTCTTGGCAAAGATCAAACATATCACAAAGAGTGATTATAATTGGTCGTAAAGAACGAACGCACAGAAAAAGAGAAGAATGACAAATCATTTACAAAGAAGAGAGATAACTCTAGATAATTTAAGTTCATAAACTTTTAGTTATTTTGTCCCCTGCAATAATTGAAAACTAACAACAAAAGATAGTTTGATCATCGAAGAAAGTGGAAAATATGAACAGTTTTGAATATCTTGGTTCACTACTATAACAGATGGAAATGGGAGGACGGAAATTAAAAGAAGAACAAACATGGCTGCAATACAAATAAATAACTAAAAACAGTATGGAACAGAACTGAAAAGAAAACAAAGATCAGAATACTAAGAGTATGCATATTCCCAGTGACAACGTATGGGTGTGAAATATGGACATTTAATAAGTTAGCGGAAAAACATATAAGTGCTTTTGAATACAAGTGTTACAGAAGAGTCCTTCGTATAACTTGGACAGAGAAGAGAACAAATAGATCTATACAGAAAGAACTCAAAATCAAAGAAAACTGGCTGATGCTATAAAAAAGATAAAAAAGAGAAAATTGAAGTATTTTGGACATATAAAAAGACATGAAGAGCTGGAGAAGACCATCATGGAAGGAGGCATACCGGCAAAGAGAAGAAGAGGTAGACCACGGAGAAGATGGATTCGGATGTAACTGATGGTTTGAGCATGACGGCTGCAGAGACAGGACATCTGGCCTACGAGAGAGAGAAATTCCGAAGGACTGTGAAGGTAGTAAAGTTCTGCTCAGGACAAGCTATTTGATGATGATCTACAGCAGAATGAATATATATATATATATATATATATAATAAGTGTGTATCTTGCTCCTTGTTAGAGATTAGATAGGAAGCTATTCTTGGGCTTCTGGGTAACGGGTTGTATAATTTGTCGTCACGTAGTGTTCAAATCGATTTTCTAAAAATAGTATCACCTAAAAGTGTTATCATAACCTTACCAGAACTTGGGCCTGCGTGGTGATGTCTGAACCTGACTTAGTTCAAATCATGATTGATTGATTGATAGGACCATCATCATTGCACTTTGATGAGTAATATTGTGTACTCCGATCTCTTTCTTACACAAGTAGATATCAACAGCAGTGCTCCGCAGCACTGGCGAGGTTCCCTGATGTAATTTTGAAGATGGTGAAAATATTTTGCCTGGGCAGCGGCTTTCCAGCCTGCTCTTCTCGATGTTGAATTCCAAGGGTTCTGTTAGTGTTTAGTTCATAGTTCATAAGTACGGTTCCAACTTCACTGCAACGGGTCACCCCATAATTGCTCCGTTCCTGTGCCAATGAAAATCACAGAAATGCTAACAACTGTGAAATGTTTCCTGTGTGAACTAATTCCAGAATGAAACAGCCGCGTGCCGCCACAAAAAGAAACCGGCACCGCATAAAATGCACATGGCCGTCGCTAATGTAGCAACACAAAACTGTTCATCACTTGAATTGCAATTCTTGTCGAAGGAAACATCAATCATGACAAAATCCAGTTTTCTACACTCGCAATATAACTGCATACGGCAGATTGAGCTTGTTCGTCATAACCGCTGTCCACTATTTTCTGAATACACACAACAAACGCACGGTTGACACAGCAAAATGCATTCCATGTAACAGTCATAGCTCACAGCGTTAGTTAGTGTTTAACAAAGTCCTAATCCCCCTCTTAGTGTAATAGCTCACTGTTAGTAAGTTTAACAGAGTCCTTGAATCCCACCAGACACAGGAAAGAGATACAAAGGAGGTTTTTCACTAAAAGTATATTTGGACAAGATTTAACTCAGAGAAATAAGATCCATAGGTTGACAGAGTGTGGACACCAAAAGAAAGGGCTTACTGAACGCACAGGAACAAATAAAGAAAGGAAGGCTTTAGATAAGATGGAAAACTGGAGATTGTTGGAGACAGAGATGAACAATATAAAGAAGAGCTGGAGGGAGCTGCAGGAGATAGATAAAGATAGGAAGACTTGGCATGAGTTGGTTGAGGGCCTATGCCCTAATCCAGGTTAAAAAGGCATGAGATAAAAGAGGTAGGTGTACACTACTTCCTGTTTCGGATATCCTGTTGTGTTCTGTACGTTTCTCTAGGTAAAGACAATATTCTGCTTCAATAAAAACGTCAGTTGGATTAGGAAAACGTTCCATCTGTGTGTTGTCAGGGCTCGCAAGGGAGCAAAGAATAGTAACACTGCGACCTACAAGTCATGTCGTAAGAGTCGACTGAGATAGGGGCCTAGGGAAGCCCTAATAAATAAAAACCGTCACAGAAATCGGATGTGTTATCCTACTTGTAGGTGCATAACTGACACAACTTACAATCGCTCTTAGGCTCGGATTACATACAAGTCATAAAGAGTGGTCAACGAGTGGTCGATATGGAGCGTTGAAAGAAGAAGGAAAACATTTTCATGGAAACAATTTGTTAATTTATTGGGTGATCTCTGTGACGAAGTGGTTAAGTAGTTTGTCTTGTCTACTGAAGGTCGTGGCTTCGAACGAGTGCAATATTGTCCGGAGATCGCTAGGATTGTTATGAGATCTACGGAGCTCGTGATCTGTACAATACTCTCGGCAAGTGAGTACGATTTCTGCGGAGAGTGACCGAGTCATATGGCAAAACCAGTGCAAGAAAGACCATCCTTCGTCTTTGAACCGCTATGTCTGAACCGCTATGTCTGAACCGCTATGTCTGAACCGCTATGTGTGAACCGCTATGTCTGAACCGCTATGTCTGAACTGCTATGTCTGAACCGCTTTGTTTCAACTACTTTGTCTGAACCGCTTTGTCTGAACTACTTTGTTTGAACTACTTTGTTTGAACTACTTTGTTTGAACCGCTTTGTCTGAACTACTTTGTTTGAACTACTTTGTCTGAACCGCTTTGTCTAAACTGCTTTGTCTGAACCACTTTGTCTTAAAACCGCTTTGTCTTAGAGCCGCTTTGTCTGAACCGCTTTATTTGAACCGCTTTATCTTAGAACCGCTTTATCTTAGAACCGCTTTATCTTAGAACCGCTTTATCTTAGAACCGCTTTATCTTAGAACCGCTTTATTTTAGAACCGCTTTATCTTAGAACCGCTTTATTTTAGAACCGCTTTATCTTAGAACCGCTTTATCTTAGAACCGCTTTATCTTAGAACCGCTTTATCTTAGAACCGCTTTATCTTAGAACCGCTTTATTTTAGAACCGCTTTATCTTAGAACCGCTTTATCTTAGAACCGCTTTATCTTAGAACCGCTTTATCTTAGAACCGCTTTATCTTAGAACCGCTTTATCTTAGAACCGCTTTATTTTAGAACCGCTTTATCTTAAACCGCTTTATCTTAGCCGCGAACCGCTTTATCTTTAGAACCGCTTTATCTTAGAATCGCTTTATCTTAGAACCGCTTTATCTTAGAACCGCTTTATTTAGAACACTTATCTTGAATGCTTTATAACCTTTAGAACCGCTTTATCTTAGAACCGCTTTATCTTAGAACCGCTTTATCTTAGAACCGCTTTATCTTAGAACCGCTTTATCTTAGAACCGCTTAAGACCGCTTTATCTTAGAACCGCTTTATCTTAGAACCGCTTTATCTTAGAACCGCTTTATCTTAGAACCGCTTTATCTTAGAACCGCTTTATCTTAGAACCGCTTTATCTTAGAACCGCTTTATCTTAGAACAGCTTTATCTTAGAACCGCTTTATCTTAGAACCGCTTTATCTTAGAACCGCTTTATCTTAGAACCGCTTTATCTTAGAACCGCTTTATCTTAGAAACTAGACCCTTTATTTAGAACCGCTTTATTTAGAACCTTTGTCAGAACCGCTTTATCTTAGAACCGCTTTATCTTAGAACCGCTTTATCTTAGAACCGCTTTATCTTAGAACCGCTTTATCTTAGAACCGCTTTATCTTAGAACCGCTTTATCTTAGAAACTGCTTTATCTAGAACCTTTATCAGAACCGCTTTATCTTAGAACCGCTTTATCTTAGAACCGCTTTATCTTAGAACCGCTTTATCTTAGAACCGCTTTATCTTCCAGAACCCCTTTATTTTAGAACCGCTTTATCTTAGAACCGCTTTATCTTAGAACGCTTTTCTTAGAACCTTTATCTTAGAACCGCTTTATCTTAGAACGCTTATCTTAGAACCGCTTTATCTTAGAACCGCTTTATCTTAGAACCGCTTTATCTTAGAACCGCTTTATCTTAGAACCGCTTTATCTTAGAACCGCTTTATCTTAGAACCGCTTTATCTTAGAACCGCTTTATCTTAGAACCGCTTTATCTTAGAACCGCTTTATCTTAGAACCGCTTATTGAGCTTTTCTTAGAACCGCTTTATCTTAGAACCGCTTTATCTTAGAACCGCTTTATCTTAGAACCTTATCTAGAACCCTTTATCTAAACTTTTTAGAACCGCTTTATCTTAGAACCGCTTATCTTAGAACCGCTTTATCTTAGAAACGCTTTATCTAGAACGCTTTATCTTAGAACCGCTTTATCTTAGAACCGCTTTATTTTAGAACCGCTTTGTCTTAGAACCGCTTTATCTTAGAACCGCTTTATCTTAGAACCGCTTTATCTTAGAACCGCTTTGTCTTAGAACCGCTTTATCTTAGAACCGCTTTGTCTTAGAACCGCTTTATCTTAGAACCGCTTTGTCTTAGAACCGCTTTATCTTAGAACCGCTTTATTTTAGAACCGCTTTATTTTAGAACCGCTTTATCTTAGAACCGCTTTATTTTAGAACCGCTTTATCTTAGAACTGCTTTATCTTAGAACCGCTTTATCTTAGAACCGCTTTATCTTAGAACCGCTTTGTCTTAGAACCGCTTTATCTTAGAACCGCTTTATCTTAGAACCGCTTTATCTTAGAACCGCTTTATTTTAGAACCGCTTTATTTTAGAACCGCTTTATCTTAGAACCGCTTTATCTTAGAACCGCTTTATCTTAGAACCGCTTTATCTTAGAACAGCTTTATCTTAGAACCGCTTTATCTTAGAACCGCTTTTCTTAGAACCTTTATCTTAGAACCGCTTTATCTTAGAACCGCTTTATCTTAGAACCGCTTTATCTTAGAACCGCTTTATCTTAGAACCGCTTTATTTTAGAACCGCTTTATCTTAGAACCGCTTTATCTTAGAACCGCTTTGTCTTAGAACCGCTTTATCTTAGAACCGCTTTATCTAGAACGCTTTAGAACCCTTTCTTAGAACCGCTTTATCTTAGAACCGCTTTATCTTAGAACCTTTTCTTAGAACCGCTTTATCTTAGAACCGCTTTATCTTAGAACCGCTTTATCTTAGAACCGCTTTATCTTAGAACTTATCTAGAACCGCTTTATCTTAGAACATCAACCTTTATCTTAGAACCGCTTTATCTTAGAACGCTTATCTTGAACGTTATCTAGAACCGCTTTATCTAGAACCTTATCAACTTTATTTAGAACCGCTTTATCTTAGAACCGCTTTATCTTAGAACCGCTTTATCTTAGAACCGCTTTATCTTAGAACCGCTTTATCTTAGAACCGCTTTATCTTAGAACCTTTATTAGAACCGCTTTTCTTAGAACGTTTCTTAGAACCGCTTTATCTTAGAACCGCTTTATCTTAGAACCCTTTTCTTAGAACCGCTTATAGAACCGCTTGTCTAGAACCGCTTTATCTTAGAACCGCTTTGTCTTAGAACCGCTTTATCTTAGAACCGCTTTATTTTAGAACCGCTTTATTTTAGAACCGCTTTATCTTAGAACCGCTTTATTTTAGAACCGCTTTATCTTAGAACCGCTTTATCTTAGAACCGCTTTATCTTAGAACCGCTTTATCTTAGAACCGCTTTGTCTTAGAACCGCTTTATCTTAGAACCGCTTTGTCTTAGAACCGCTTTATCTTAGAACCGCTTTATTTAGAACGCTTTATTTAGAACCGCTTTATCAGAACAGCTTTATCTAGAACCCTTTATCTTAGAACCGCTTTATCTAAACTGCTTTGTCTGAACCGCTTTGTATTTGAACGGCTTTGTATTTGAACCGTTTTGTCTTAGAAAATCCTCTACTCCTTTCTTGAGTGCTAATTTGAATATTTAAACTATACCCAAATTCAGTTGTACACTGTTCGACATACTTGTTTCAATGTAACCAAGTGTGTTTCTGGAAGTTTTGCACGCTGATTCCAAGATGTGTTTACGTACGTTCATGTCACGTACCGTTCAAATAAATGAATCCGTACAACACATCATAGATTATCACAACATCAAATACAACCGTCATGTTACTGTAATAACAACAAGTGTTCTAGACGTACAACACATCAAATACAACCGTCATGTTACTGTAATAACAACAAGTGTTCTAGACGTACAACACATCAAATACAACCGTCATGTTACTGTAATAACAACAAGTGTTCTAGACGTACAACACATCAAATACAACCGTCATGTTACTGTAATAACAACAAGTGTTCTAGACGTAAAACACATCAAATACAACCGTCATGTTACTAATAACAAAAGTGTTCTAATAAACAATCAAATACAAGCGTCTGATAGAACAGGTGCTAGAATTGTTGCAAAATATGATGCAATAGTTAAGGGCTAGCGACTGCATCTCTTTTTTAACAGCCATCTTGCATGACAAATTCAGTCACAGTTTTAATGCGTGTCTTGTACCTTGTCATTGGAAGATATCTTGCAAGTGTGTCAAATCTGCTAACCCATTTTGTTACGTGGGGTTTGAGAATGAGAATAAGGTATTTTTTTTAAGAACCACAGGGGAAGCAACGGAAGCCAATGAATATGAGCAATAAATAGATAGCGTACAAGTATTAGGAGCTTCCGGAAAAACAGACGACTCGAACTACTTATCCTTATTTCTTACTGCACCCATTGCCTAGCCCTGGAAATACGATCGCTTTTACACAACCAGTCAGCTATTTAAAAATAGCTTTACTGAGTAGTGTATTTTACAAACGCTTCTTTTTTTTATAGACACAGAATAATCAGGTATGGTTCGATCGAACAGTGTTTGCACAAACACATGCTATAAGCTTATTGTGCTTGTTGTACGCCAAAGACGCAGCAGAGACAATTCACTGAATATGTCGGGTTATTCTTTAGTGGTTATTGAGGTGATGCCATTGTACTCCGGGCAGACCCATAGGGCGTTTAGTCTCTCCCCACAGTTATCAAAGGGTATGCATACTGATGATTCATGTGGTTCGCTGGTTAAACTCATTCCTCACTCTGTCACTCAGGCATCCAGTTCTAATTGTTCGACGGGTAGACTCCACACTCCTTAAATCGCTGGATATATTCGACATTTATTTTGGTGTCTTCATTGAACAGACAGTCGCGAAGAGACCGAAGAACATCCCCCTTATCCATCTTCAATTTCCCGACAATCAATGCTGTTGATGCCAGACTGTCCACTCTCTCATTGCCACAAACACTCTCATGCCTAGGACAGTATATCCACGTAAGTGGATTTGTCAGGAAATCATACCACCAAAAATTTGGTTCTAGAAGAAGGGGGAGGGGGTTCAAAATAAAAGGTGTGTGCCACTCGCTTGTTGCAGAAACTGTGGGGAATCTTCAAAATGGACGATGTATGCTGTATGCATACAGTTGGGCGAGAGCTGAAATAGTGTAGTTGTTAGTGAACTTGCTTCTTATGCCAGCGTTCATGGTTCAATTCTACAGTGGGAGTGAAATATTTTTCCGACCGTAACGGCTCCAGGTCGACTCAGCATTAATTGAGTACCAGTAAAAGCACTGATAATTTTTTTTTTTTTTTTTCTTTCGTCCGCTTTCAACTCAGACGAAGTTTCATCTCTGAAACTGATTTTTGATTGAAAATCCGTTTTTCCAATTTCTTACAATGGCAGCAGCGTGCACATTGTAAATTACTTTACACTGGCAGCCGTGTGCTCAATGTACTCGTAATTAGTATTCCTCGCCATACAGGCAGATTTTCTCCGATTTCAGAGGTACTCACGTTATCGTCCTGAGTAAGACCAGGGGATTCGAACAAATGCCGGACAGTAGGTTCGAACCCGAGCTATGAGGCGTCTCACAGCTAGCAGACCGAGCTACTATCAACTACTCTAGGCAGTCCCCCAAACTGATAAGTAAAGGTGGTCGGCGTGATGTTGACCATCGAAGGCCGATAGTTAATGAAAAATACGGGCCTAACATCGTATTATCCAATATACCTCGAGATATAAACACGCTCTTTTACTTTTTTAAAAATAAGTTGGAGGTCTTTCAAAGATTACATTACAGATTCCTACATTGGTTTTTACAACAATCATTCAACGAAAAATAAGAACGGTATTGTGTATCTAAATATTTCATCCTGTCTGTGATCAGTGTCTCATTCGGCTAATTTGCAGATGAACACACATCGGAGTCCCACATCATCAGTCAATAAGAAATGAACTATCTTATAAGAGACCTTCATCTTTCAAAACTGTCAGCGTCCCAACTCTAAGGATGGAATTTTAGTAAAAGAAATAAAGTTACATGTTTCAGAGAAAGTGAGACCTATAATTTTGTACTGGTTGTGACGACATGGTTTATTGCAATGACATAGGAAGGTTACTTCAGTAACTTGGATTAATGGCGAAACACGTAAAGACAAAGTACTGTAGTTTTACCAAATACAAAAACAATAGCAATACACAACAACGTTTCGACCAAAAGGCCTTTATCAAGCAAAATAAAGACATTAAGAATTATGACAAAGAACATATATAAGACATTAATAAGACATATATAGAGACATTATAGTAGGACATATATACATATAGGACAATGAGACATATATAGAGACATATATAGAGACAATATAACATAATAGGACATATATAGAGACATATATAGAGACATATATAGAGACATATATAAGAACAAGTTACATAAGGACAATGATATACATGATAGGACAATGATATACATGATAGACAATGAAACATAATAGACAGATTACAATAGCATGACATATCATAGGTCAATTGAAACATAATGCATGATATACAGTAGGCTCAAGATGATATACAATAGGAAATGATATACATGATAGTACAATGATATACATGATAGGTACAATGATACATAAGGTACAATGATATACATGATAGGTACAATGATATAATAATGTACAAGATATACATAAGTACAATGATACATGATAGGTACAATGATATACATAAAGGTACAATGATATACATGATAGGCAAATGATATACATGATAGGTACAATGATATACATGATAGGTACAATGATATACATGATAGGCACAATGATATACATGATAGGCAATGATATATGATAGGTAAATGATATAATGATAGGTGATGATATACATAAAGGTAATGATGTACATGATAGGTAAATGATATACATAATAGGTACAATGATATACATGATAGGTACAATGATATACATAATAGGTACAATGATATACATAATAGGTACAATGATATACATAATAGGTACAATGATATACATGATAGGTACAATGATATACAGATAGGTACAATGATATACATGATAGGTACAATGATATACATGATAGGTACAATGATATACATAATAGGTACAATGATATACATGATAGGTACAATGATATACATGATAGGCAAAATGATATACAGATAGGTACAATGATATAATAATAGGTACAATGATATAATAAAGGTACAATGATATACATATAGGTACAATGATATCATGATAGGTACAATGATATACATGATATCACATGATATACATAGGTACAATGATATACATAAGGACAATGATATACATGATAGGCAATGATATACATGATAGGCACAATGATATACATGATAAGCACAAAAAAAAACTAAAACTAGATTTAGAATCAGCATGACAATCTCTGTTTGAAACCGCCCGTGTGGTGGCAGGGCCCGCAAGGCAAACAAAGGATACTACCACTGTTACCTACAAGGCATTGTTGTAAGAGGCGACTGATGTAGGAACTAGGAAGCTACCTAGTAAATAAAAAGCATCGCAGAAATAGGATGTGCACTTGTGTACTGGCCATAACTGACACAACGTACAATCGTTCTTAGGCTCAGATCATATACAAATCACACAGAGTGGTTAACATGTGGTCGATATGGAACGTTTGAAGAAGAAAAAATAAGAAGAATTTGAAACAAACAAACGAAACAGAAGCTAAACAAACAAACGAAACAGAAGCTAAACAAACAAACGAAACAGAAGCTAAACAAACAAACGAAACAGAAGCTAAACAAACAAACGAAACAGAAGCTAAACAAACAAACGAAACAGAAGCTAAACAAACAAACGAAACAGAAGCTAAACAAACAAACAAACGAAACAGAAGCTAAACAAACAAACGAAACAGAAGCTAAACAAACAAACGAAACAGAAACTAAACAAACAAATGAAACAGAAGCTAAACAAACAAATGAAACAGAAGCTAAACAAACAAATGAAACAGAAGCTAAACAAACAAACGAAACAGAAGCTAAACAAACAAACGAAACAGAAGCTAAACAAACAAATGAAACAGAAGCTAAACAAACAAATGAAACAGAAGCTAAACAAACAAATGAAACAGAAGCTAAACAAACAAACGAAATAGAAGCTAAACAAACAAACGAAACAGAAGCTAAACAAACAAACGAAACAGAAGCTAAACAAACAAATGAAACAGAAGCTAAACAAACAAATGAAACAGAAGCTAAACAAACAAATAAACCACAACAAATGGTTACAATTTATATAGTATTGTTATGTTTCCCATGTTCAGCGTGACCCTGACCTGTTCGTATTCTACTTACAGTTTACAAAGTAAAATGACTTATCACGTGATATGTACTGACTCAGACATTTAATAGCTTACCTGCACTCACCTGCTACAGGTATTAATCCAAGACTGGTCGATCGCTAAATTTAGATTCTGAAAGATTCTCGCCTGGTTTGGTAAACAAAGTATGTTCTCTTGTGTTCGATCTTGGGACAAAGCTGATCAATATATTTCAGCTTTGGTTTACATTTGGTTTCAGAAAAAATGAGGCATTATGCGCTTTAATGGTGAGCGGAAAAATCTACAAAGCCGTCTGATTATCTACTAGAAGGGAATACATTAAGACGTAACATGTCATTATTTATCAGACAGCCAACAAAGCTTAGGATATTCAGCTCAAATGTGAAATCTGTGTTCTTGTATTGCTCGGAAACATGGCGAGTCGCCAGGTTAAATACAAATAAGACTCAGATCTTTGTCAACGGATGTCAACAGCGGATTCTCAGAATGAGATGGTATGATAGAGTTGCAAACACAGACCTGTGGATAAGGAAAGGATAGGAACACGTGATGACCCAGGTTAAGAGGAGAAAATGGCGATGGGTTTGGCATACCATACGGAATGCACAGTCAAGTGCCACTAGACTAGCACTTGGGTGGAACCCACATGGAAAACGGAAGAGATGACGCCCTAAACAGCCCTAGAGAAGAAGGCATCTTCTTGAGGAACCGGTGTTCGACTATCCAGGGAGATCATAAAGAAAACAGCAAGAGACCAGAACAAAATGCGAACAACTGTTGAGGTCCCATACTCCTTGAGGAGCGGAGAGAAATAAGTCAAATCAGTAAGTCCTGAAGAAATAACTCAACATTAGTTGATGGAAGTATATAAAGAAATCACTCAACATTAGTTGATGGAAGTATATAAAGAAATCACTCAACATTAGTTGATGGAAGTATATAAAGAAATCACTCAACATTAATTGATGGAAGTATATAAAGAAATCACTCAACATTAGTTGATGGACGTATATAAAGAAATCACTCAACATTAATTGATGGAAGTATATAAAGAAATCACTCAACATTAATTGATGGAAGTATATAAAGAAATCACTCAACATTAGTTACCGGGAGAGCATGATGATTTGATACAATATAAGTTTTAGTGCTTAAGTACGGACATAATTGTAATTAGGAGCAGATCCATTGTTGCTTAGTATCCATTTGCAGATGATGAAGGATATTATGCTGATTGTTCCTGTATCACACTAGTCATTCGTCTCTCTCTCTCTCTCTCGATCGTTCTTTTTAGCCATTTTAATCATTCTTATTGTGATATATAAACAGCCTTTGCCAAGAACGCATTTTTACGTCCCATCTTCAGCACCATTTGGAGCTCGGCGATGTGTCCGGATTCAGCCAGCGTTTACTCGGTTCGCTCTCCGTTCTGTAGCGATCTAGTGTTTTTTACGGTGTGGGTAGCTAGTCCCACGCCCAACCTCCTTAGTCGCATCTTACGACATGCGTGGCAGGTAACAGTGGTTCTATTCTTTACACCCAATTTGGGCCCTGGTAACCACTCGGGCGACTCATTCGTCTAAGCGGTTATCTCTCGCATCTCTCCTGCTCGTTCCCGCTTAATTCCGAACGATTTCATTTTCATCACAGCTGAGCAATCATTGAACAGTCCAAAAAAGTATTGGTTATTAAAAACGATATAGACCTCGGCAGTGGCGGCTCGTCATTAAGGGCCACTGGTGCCAGGCCCCACCAAAAATAAAGTGTAACGTCTATCTATTATTTTATAAATTAAAATATAACAACCCCAAACCATGATTGTTCCGAAAATTTGTGTCTGGCCCCACCAACAAAAATGATCACGAGCCGCCACTGGACCTCGGTATATCTTACTGCCTTGCTCGTTTCAAGCTTAATTCCGAACTATTTCATTCTCCTCACCGCTGAATAATCTTCGAACAGGCCAAAAACGATTTATTATTAAAAATTAATATTTACCTCAGTATGTCAAATACCTGTCCATACGCAGGTTTCTCTTCACTGGTTCCCTCAAAGCCAGTACATCAGCTCGCCTATTCGCCTGAGTGGTTACCGGGGTCAAATTTGGGGTGTAAAGGATAGAACCACTGTTACCTGCCACGCATGTCGTAAGAGGCTACTAAGGAGGTATGGCTGAAATCGGATGCATGTGTCCTAGACGTGTAAACGTTTATGCGTAATGGGGCCTACCAAACCAATGTGCAATGTATACACGTTCTTGGCAAAGATCACACATATCACAACGAGTGATTAAAATTGGTCGTAAAGAACGAACGCAAAGAAGAAGAAGAAGAAGCTCGCCTATGTCTACAAACACCAGCATGACCGGGACAATAGATCAATACAAATTCACGATGTGATGACATCTCCATAAATCTCTTCTACTTATACCGCATCCATTGACATCTTTCAAAGAATATACACACATTCGAATACTAAGATTGCTTTACTTAGATCTATTGAGTTTGATATCATTGTCGGTACTAGTACAGACAATGATCAGAGAAATCACTTTCATTTTTGTTCCTGGGGTTGCAGGAGTTAGGGGTAATGAACGATCTGATAGATTAGCTGGCTTGGCTACAATTAGAGGGTGCTGCCATAGTTAGAAATGACATTCTTCACGCATTGAGAGAGTCTTTCCGAAACGAGGAGTTTCGGAGCTGTGAATCCCACTCGCTGACCAGATTGAGAGAGATGGGTGTTAATTTTGGTGCAGTCGAAAAGAGTGACATACCAAATATGCAAAGAGATTGATTAATCAACATCGAACTGGCGTGTTGGGCTGCTGGACGCTGTTGGATTTGTTGATGCGGAGATCAGAGCACCTATGGACATATCCGGACTGCTATGATGATAGTGCTCATATAACTGCTATTGAGGTTTAGATAGCTACCTCACGGATGCAGTAACAGCTTCAGCCACCATTCACTATCTAGAGGTTGCTGTCTGCTAGTAGTAATGGATGACTTTAATGCCAAGGTTGGAAGTGATAATGTAGGGGTAGAGAGAACTATAGGAAAACAAGGAATAAACACAATGAATGAGAATGGAGAAAGACTGGCTGAGTTATGTATGCTGTCAAACTTAGTAATTGGAGGTACCATCTTTGCACATAAGGAAATTCATAAACTTACTTGGCACTCACCTGATGGAGTGACCAGGAATCAGATTGACCATATGTGTATAAATACACAATTTAGAACATCATTGCTGGATGTCCGTGCATACAGGGGGGCAGATGTAGGAAGTGATCATACTTTATGCATAGGTAAATTGAAATTGAAATTGAAAATTCAACATACTAAAAAAGAACAACTGCGAATAGATAGTCAAAGACTACGAAATAATGAGGTAAAAGAGGAATATCAGCTTGAACTTAAGAATAGGTTCGAGTTACTCAATGGTGAAAATGAACAGAACATTGAAGACAAATGGACTAAGATAAAGGACACACTATTGGGGACAGCAAATAGTAGCGCAGGATTAAAGACGAAAGACAGAAACAGCGATGACACCTGGAAATGTATTCAAGAAAGAAGAAAGATGAAACTAGCAATATTTAATACTAAGGATGCAACAGATGAAATCCAAGCTAAAGAGGAATATAGACTAAAAGACAAAGAAGTGAAAAGAGAGGTTAGAAGAGATAAAAGAGCATATGTCAATCGACTGGCCGAAGAAGGGAAAAGGCAGCTAAGACTGGAAACAGTAAAATGCTATACAATACACTAAAACAACTTACTGGAACTTTTGTTTCAAAGGTGACCAATCAAGAGTAAAGATGGTAAAGTTCTAACATCAGATACCGAGCAGAAGAAAAAATGGGCAGAACATTTTGAAGAAATATTAAATAGACCTGATCCATCAGTACTACTCAAGTTTGACGAAGAGGCAAGAAACAATTCTCTACCAATTAATGAAGAAATGATAAATGTAGCTGAGGTCAAGGACGCAATCCATTCCTTGATAAACAATAAGGCAGCGGGTGATGACAACATTACTGCAGAAATGCTCAAAGCGGCTGATGATACAACTATTAGCCAGGTGCAATAATTATTTAATAAAGTATGGGAAGAAACAAACTGTCCCAAATCAATGGAAAAATGGAATAATTGTTAAGATCCCCCAAAAAAGGTGATCTCAAAGATTGCAACAACTGGAGAGGGATCACTATTACAGTAATGACCAAGACTTTCTGCAAAATCATTCTTAATAGAATCAAAGGAGCAGTGGACACAACCTGAGAGAAGAACAAGCTGGTTTTAAACCTGGGAGAAGCTGCTTAGACCAAATAATTACCTTACGACTAATTTTGGAGGAACATATTGAGAAGCAACAACCACTCATACTAAATTTCATCGATTTCAAAAAGCCTTTGATAGTCTACACAGAATCTCTCTGTGGAATATTCTGAGATGCTATGGAATACCAGACAAAATAATAAACATTATTAAGAGCCTCTATGATGGTTCACAGTGTGCAGTTCGCACTGATGGTGGACACAGCGACTGGTTTATAGTTGAAACCGAAGTAAAACAAGGCTGTATTCTATCTCCGCTATTGTTTGGAGTGGCCATTGACTGGGTGATGCGAAAATGTTGCAGGGGCGAAACTGGCATCGATTGGGTAGAAAATAGTCAACTAGAAGATTTGGATTTTGCAGATGATATTGCCTTGTTAAGTAGAAACAACCAAGATATGCAAAGAAAATCAGACAACTTGTCATCTATAGCATCAAAAGTTGGACTGCAGATAAGCTATGAAAAAACAAATATAATGAAGACACCTATGGCAAGTAATGCAGATATCACACTGGAATCTAAAATGATAAAAATAACACAGCAGTTCACCTATTTAGGTAGCAATTTTGATTGTACAGGAAATGTTAAAAAGAAATTATGATACAAATTGGCAAAGCAACATCAGCTTTTAAAAGTCTAAATAAAATATGGAACTGCAAGTTATATTACGAATATAACTTATATTATATTACTAAATTACGAATTTTCAATTCAAATGTTGTATCAATCCTAATATATGCCAGCGAGAGTTGGAAAATGACTAAAAATATAGAAAGCAAGCTGAATGCATTTGAAAATAGATGTCTGCGAAAAATAATGAATATAAAATGGAACGAATTCAGGAGAAGTGATGAAATTAGAGACATGTCTGGTCAACCACTAGTGACAACTGTTATAAGAAAGAGAAGATGGAGATATGTTGGACACACCTTGAGCAGAAATGATCAACGAATATCAAAGCAGGTATTGAAGTGGTATGCAAAGGATTCAAGAAAGAGAGGACGACAGAAGGAGACCCTGAAACGAACTTTGCTGAGAGAGGTAAGAGATATCGATCTCAGTTCCATGGAGGAGATTGAGCGAGTTGCCCAGGATAGAGCGGTATGGAGAAATTACTTGCAGGTCATATGTAACGTATAACGGTATGAGAGGAATTATTATTGTTATTATAAATTCTTCACAGATTTAGATTCGTCTGAGATTTTACTAGAATACCGAACTTATTGTTAATACGTATCGAAAAAACCTGGCCAGCAATGGCGGAATGCGAGAGGTCCATTCAGAGTCAGAACTGTTTGATTCTGAACACGCCTTTGCTAGCGCATTTCCGACATGTTTGGTCGGGTATTTTCCGGTTTCGTTTGCCGAGCTACTGAGTTAGTGCTTGAGCAACGCTGTGAGCTATGAATGTTTCATGGAATGCTTTTTGCCATGTCAACCGTGCGTTTGTTGTGTGTTAGTGTGTATTCAGAAAATGGCGGACAGCGGTTATTACGAACAAGCTCAATCTGCCGTATGCAAGTATTATTGCGAGTGCAGAAAGCTGGATTTTGTCGTGATTGATGTTCCTTCGACAAGAATTGCAATTCAAGTGATGAACAGTTTTGTGTTGCTACATTATGCCATATGCATTTTATGCGGAGAAGGTTGCTTTTTGTGGCGGTACTCGGCTGTTTCATTCTGGAATTAGTTCACACAGGAAACATTTCACAGTTGTTAGCATTTCGTGTGATTTTCATTAGGAACGGAGCAATTATGGGGTGACCCGTTGCAGTGAAGTTGGAACCGTACTTATGAGCTATGAACTTTCGAAAATGTTTCCTTCATAAAAGCATTGCCTGAATATGTAACCGTAGTGGCATAACACACCTTGCCTGCACTTCGAATTGACTACGATTACGTAACCAGCCTTTTACCACAATGACAAAGCGAATTCCTAATATTAAACAAACATTAGCTAACATTTCTGTACTATGTCAACTTGTGTGATATAGGTAACCTATTTTATTTTCTCAAATTTTTCGTTGACATTACGATAACAGTTGCAGTTGTGCTAACTCTTCGGGTTTGTTTTGGGGTGGTAGGGGGTCCAATATGATCTCAAGGACATGCATACAGACATTATTGACGTGTTACTAACAGAGAAAACCAGACTGCAGATTAAAATTAGTAACACAATAAATTTAGTCATATCTAAGCTAATATTATGCTATGAATATTTTAAAGCAATCATGTGCTAATGCGGCTACCGTATTATATATTCATGGCGACGTATTATATATTCATGGCGACGTATTATATATTCATGGCACCGTATTATATATTCATGATGTCGTATTATATATTCATGGCGCCGTATTATATATTTATGGCACCGTATTATATATTCATGGCACCGTATTATATATTCATGGCACCGTATTATATATTCATGGCACCGTATTATATATTTATGGCACCGTATTATATATTCATGGCACCGTATTATATATTCATGGCGACGTATTCATGGCACCGTATTATATATTCATGGTGTTGTATTATATATTCATGGCGACGTATTATATATTCATGGTGTTGTATTATATATTCATGGCACCGTATTATATATTCATGGCGCCGTATTATATATTCATGGTGTTGTATTATATATTCATGGCACCGTATTATATATTCATGGCGCCGTATTATATATTCATGGCACCGTATTATATATTCATGGTGTTGTATTATATATTCATGGCGTTGTATTATATATTCATGGCGTTGTATTATATATTCATGTCGTTGTATTATATATTCATGGCGTTGTATTATATATTCATGTCGTTGTATTATATATTCATGTCGTTGTATTATATATTCATGTCGTTGTATTATATATTCATGGTGTTGTATTATATATTCATGTCGTTGTATTATATATTCATGGCGTTGTATTATATATTCATGGCGTTGTATTATATATTCATGGCGTTGTATTATATATTCATGTCGTTGTATTATATATTCATGTCGTTGTATTATATATTCATGGTGTTGTATTATATATTCATGTCGTTGTATTATATATTCATGGTGTTGTATTATATATTCATGTCGTTGTATTATATATTCATGGCGATGTATTATATATTCATGGCGACGTATTATATATTCATGGCGCCGTATTATATATTCATGGTGTTGTATTATATATTCATGTCGTTGTATTATATATTCATGGCACCGTATTATATATTCATGTCGTTGTATTATATATTCATGGCACCGTATTATATATTCATGGCACCGTATTATATATTCATGGCGTTGTATTATATATTCATGGCGTTGTATTATATATTCATGGCGTTGTATTATATATTCATGGCGTTGTATTATATATTCATGGCGTTGTATTATATATTCATGTCGTTGTATTATATATTCATGGTGTTGTATTATATATTCATGGCGACGTATTATATATTCATGTCGTTGTATTATATATTCATGGCGTTGTATTATATATTCATGGCACCGTATTATATATTCATGTCGTTGTATTATATATTCATGGCGCCGTATTATATATTCATGGTGATGTATTATATATTCATGGTGTTGTATTATATATTCATGGTGTTGTATTATATATTCATGATGTTGTATTATATATTCATGGCGACGTATTATATATTCATGGCGTTGTATTATATATTCATGTAGTTGTATTATATATTCATGGTGTTGTATTATATATTCATGGCGTTGTATTATATATTCATGTCGTTGTATTATATATTCATGGCGTTGTATTATATATTCATGGCGACGTATTATATATTCATGTCGTTGTATTATATATTCATGGCGTTGTATTATATATTCATGGTGTTGTATTATATATTCATGATGTTGTATTATATATTCATGGCGACGTATTATATATTCATGGCGTTGTATTATATATTCATGTCGTTGTATTATATATTCATGGTGTTGTATTATATATTCATGTCGTTGTATTATATATTCATGGCGTTGTATTATATATTCATGTCGTTGTATTATATATTCATGGTGTTGTATTATATATTCATGTCGTTGTATTATATATTCATGTAGTTGTATTATATATTCATGTCGTTGTATTATATATTCATGGTGTTGTATTATATATTCATGTCGTTGTATTATATATTCATGTAGTTGTATTATATATTCATGGCGTTGTATTATATATTCATGGTGTTGTATTATATATTCATGGTGTTGTATTTGACTCCATCATCGTTTACGTTAATTCGAATTTTTTTCAATGAGCAATTGTATTTTTCAGTGTTTTTTTTTTATTCACAGCACTTTCATGAATACGGTCTTCATGGATACGGTCTTCATGGATATGGTCTTCATGGATACGGTCTTCATGGATACGGTCTTCATGGATACGGTCTTCATGGATATGGTCTTCATGGATATGGTCTTCATGGATATGGTCTTCATGGATATGGTCTTCATGGATATGGTTTCATGGATATGGTCTTCATGGATATGGTCTTCATGGATATGGTCTTCATGGATACGGTCTTCATGGATACGGTCTTCATGGATATGGTCTTCATGGATACGGTCTTCATGGATACGGTCTTCATGGATATGGTCTTCATGGATACGGTCTTCATGGATACGGTCTTCATGGATACGGTCTTCATGGATATGGTCTTCATGGATATGGTCTTCATGGATATGGTCTTCATGGATATGGTCTTCATGGATATGGTCTTCATGGATATGGTCTTCATGGATATGAATGTCGTGGATTCGAATCCGGACCACGCAGCTTTGTTCACGAGTGCATTCTTCACAGATACTCTAGGATTGTTAATGGCGCTAAGGAGTTCGTGCTTTGTGCAATACTCTCAGCAGATATCGAGCCATTTCTGAGCAGAGATACCGAGCCATATGGGGCGCAATAGAGTCAATCCTTCAGCTTTAGACCAATTTTAGTACACCACAACGAGAACTAAAGTTTAAAAGTTAATTGTATATCCTTTACAGAACTTTGCGAATCAACACCAGCTTTTAAACGCTGTTTGTGATTTTTCTAGGCATTATTACGTTCTGTAGTTTGGCATTGCTTTCTGAACGGGTGGTGCAATCGTCCTTTTGTTAAAATCCGCGTGAAACAATTTGCAACCAAACTGTCCGCAGGGTGATTCGAACCCAGAGCGTCGGGGTTAATAGCCCGAGTCACTATCCCCTAAGCCACAGACTCCAACGAGCACTACATACAATATTTGCAAGGTTCCCACTCAAAAATCAAGTACGGAAATATCAAATTAAGAATCGTCGTCGAAGGTTCTCTCAAAATTCTCTGATGCTGACACTTCTAACAGAAAGAGCATCTACAACTGCTGGGGTTGGAGGAGAGAAATCATTCTAAATGTATAGATGTGAACCCTACCTGAGTAGGAGTCTCCGCAGCACTAAGCATATCACTACACACCTGGAGCTGTTGGAGGTTTCTGGGTTTTAAAGAACGCCTGGTGCTCCCCCCATTGCACTATTGGAAAAAGAGTAAAAATGCATAACCTGGGGCTCGAAGAAGAAGAGATGTTTAGATGTCGATTCTATTAAGTGCTCCAGTTATTAATACATCTTTTCTATTCAATGCTCCAGTTATTAATACATCTTTTCTATTCAATGCTCCAGTTATTAATACATCTTTTCTATTCAATGCTCCAGTTATTAATACATCTTTTCTATTAAGTGCTCCAGTTATTAATACATCTTTTCTATTCAATGCTCCAGTTATTAATACATCTTTTCTATTCAATGCTCCAGTTATTAATACATCTTTTCTATTCAATGCTCCAGTTATTAATACATCTTTTCTATTCAATGCTCCAGTTATTAATACATCTTTTCTATTCAATGCTCCAGTTATTAATACATCTTTTCTATTCAATGCTCCAGTTATTAATACATCTTTTCTATTCAATGCTCCAGTTATTAATACATCTTTTCTATTCAATGCTCCAGTTATTAATACATCTTTTCTATTCAATGCTCCAGTTATTAATACATCTTTTCTATTCAATGATCCAGTTATTAATACATCTTTTCTATTCAATGCTCCAGTTATTAATACATCTTTTCTATTCAATGCTCCAGTTATTAATACATCTTTTCTATTCAATGCTCCAGTTATTAATACATCGATTCTATTCAATGCTCCAGTTATTAATACATCTTTTCTATTCAATGCTCCAGTTATTAATACATCTTTTCTATTCAATGCTCCAGTTTTAATACATCTTTTCTATTCAATGCTCCAGTTATTAATACATCTTTTCTATTCAATGCTTCAGTTTTAATACATCGATTCTATTCAATGCTCCAGTTATTAATACATCTTTTCTATTCAATGCTCCAGTTATTAATACATCTTTTCTATTCAATGCTCCAGTTATTAATACATCTTTTCTATTCAATGCTCCAGTTATTAATACATCTTTTCTATTCAATGCTCCAGTTATTAATACATCTTTTCTATTCAATGCTCCAGTTATTAATACATCTTTTCTATTCAATGCTCCAGTTATTAATACATCTTTTCTATTCAATGCTCCAGTTATTAATACATCTTTTCTATTCAATGCTCCAGTTTTAATACATCTTTTCTATTCAATGCTCCAGTTTTAATACATCTTTTCTATTCAATGCTTCAGTTATTAATACATCTTTTCTATTCAATGCTCCAGTTTTAATACATCTTTTCTAAACTGTTCTATTCAATGCTCCAGTTTTAATACATCTTTTCTCAACTGTTCTATTCAATGCTCCAGTTTTAATACATCTTTTCTATTCAATGCTCCAGTTTTAATACATCTTTTCTCAACTGTTCTATTCAATGCTCCAGTTATTAATACATCTTTTCTATTCAATGCTCCAGTTATTAATACATCTTTTCTATTCAATGCTCCAGTTATTAATACATCTTTTCTATTCAATGCTCCAGTTATTAATACATCTTTTCTATTCAATGCTCCAGTTATTAATACATCTTTTCTATTCAATGCTCCAGTTATTAATACATCTTTTCTATTCAATGCTCCAGTTATTAATACATCTTTTCTATTCAATGCTCCAGTTATTAATACATCTTTTCTATTCAATGCTCCAGTTATTAATACATCTTTTCTATTCAATGCTCCAGTTTTAATACATCTTTTCTAAACTGTTCTATTCAATGCTCCAGTTTTAATACATCTTTTCTAACTGTTCTATTCAATGCTCCAGTTTTAATACATCTTTTCTATTCAATGCTCCAGTTTTAATACATCTTTTCTCAACTGTTCTATTCAATGCTCCAGTTTTAATACATCTTTTCTATTCAATGCTCCAGTTTTAATACATCTTTTCTAAACTATTCTATTCAATGCTCCAGTTTTAATACATCTTTTCTCAACTGTTCTATTCAATTACTTACTTACTTAATCCCGTCATGCCTAGTGACATATGGGGCTTCAGAAAGGACTTTCCATGCTCTCCGTCCCGTGCAACCTTCAGCGCAGAGCCCACGTCAGAGATGCGGTGTCCAGTTCCTCTTCCATCATGCGCCTCCATGTTGTCCGTGGTCTGCCTTTCTTCTCTTTCCCTCTGGTGTCCAAGTGAGGGCTATCCTTGCAAGCATTTCATGTCTCATTCTCATTACATGTCCGAGCCATTTCCATCTTCTCTTTGTTCTATTCAATGCTCCAGTCTTAATACATCTTTTCTAAACTGTTCTATTCAAAATAAGCAGCTAACCTAGCGTGTTAGAATTACAAAGAATTAATTATCACGAAATATCAAATTCATATTTGCATACTACACGCTTGAGTGATATGCATTAATATTCATGTCAGGCTAAGGTCCGGTGCTATATAAAGAACGTTCACGGATATGTAGCTTAGTTAGTCTTTCCTCTTGGGCCTGTGGGCGGCGCATAGGGCAGAGGTCATAGTTCTCCATGTCTCGCGGTTCGTTGCTATCTGTTTTAGGTCTTTAATGTTTACTAGGCCCATCGTTGAGCCTTCTCTGGTGATGGTTCTACGCAGAGTCTCTCTTGGTCTTCCTCGTTTTCTTTTCCCTCTGGTGTCCATATGAGGGATTGGTAAGGAGTCTTCTCTCATCCATTCTAAGTGTGTGGCCGATGTAGTTCCAGCGGCGCTTTCTTATAAAATTTGATACATTTTCTTGCTTGGTCTCTTGTCTTATTTGTGTATTGGGTCTGAAATCTGACCATTTGAGGTTCAATATTCTTCTAAGACATTTATTCTCAAAGTTATCTAATTTTCTTTCTAGAGCTTTTGTTGCTTTCCAACTCTCGCATCCATAAGTTAATACTGGAATCACACAAGAGTTAAAGATCTTTAATTTTAAGTGCTTGCTGAGTGAATTGGACTTCCATATATTTGACAATTTGTTAAAAGCACTTGATGCCAATGCGATTCTGTGTGGAATTTCTGGCGCTGTATCCCCGTAGATGACATCATACTCCCTAGGTATGTAAAACTTTGACTTTTTCAAGAGTGTAGTTTTTTAGTTGAATATTTTCTGAACTGCTGGTAAGGTCAACAATTTTTGTTTTTGTGGTGTTTATTTGGAGACCAATTTGTCCTGAGATATTTTGGAGAAGGTTTGTTTTCATTTGAATATCTTGATGTGATGAACTCAAAAGGGCTATATCGTCGGCAAAATCAAGGTCTTCTAAAATTTTATCAACCCACTTGATGCCCCTATTTGCGTTATTAGTGCATTTTCGCATGACCCAGTCAATTGCTATTCCAAAGAGCATTGGCGATAAGACGCAGCCTTGTTTCACTCCTGTTTCCACTGGGAACCAGTCAGAGTTACCGAAATCTGTTCTTACACTGCAGCGCGATTCACTGTAGAAGGATTTTATGATGTTGATGAATTTAGCAGGGAAACCATAGTTTTTTAGTAGTTTCCAAAGCGTAGGACGGTGAATACTGTCAAACGCTTCTGAAAATCAACAAAGTTGATGATTACATTCGATTGAAATTCTACGAACTCTTCAATGATTACTCTTAGTGTGAAGATGTGATCTATGCATGCTCGTTTTGGTCTAAACCCTGCTTGTTCTTCTCTTAGCTGTCTCATATGTAGCGGTCTCATATGTAGCGGTCTCATATGTAGCGGTCTCATATGTAGCGGTCTCGCAATAAATGAGACATACCCATCTGTTCTATTTCAGTTAAATGTAGGACATATTACTGTATTTTCTGACTGTCATCGTCTTAAAATAAGATCAACGGTTCTCAAAGCGTGACAATGAACTGATATTGACCGATGTTAAGATATCTAATGTTTTGAATACGTTTGTGGAAATATTGATATAACAATGCGGAAATGACTTTATACAAATATAATATATGTGTATATCTCAGAAAGATAGAAATTAGAGGAATTACATATTTTGATTACAGTAAGAGACATGGTACAGTGTGAAAATCTACTGCCCTTTAGACTAAAACAAAGCTCAATATTCAGCTTAAATGTGAAATCTGTGTTGCTGTAAGGCTCGGTAACATGGGGAGTCACCAAGTTAAATACAAATAAGATTCAGACCTTTGTCAACGGATGTCTTCGGCGTATTCTCAGACTGAGATAGTATGATAGAGTTGCAAACACAGACCTGAGAACAGGGCAGGAACCCATGATGAAAAAGGTTAAGAGGGAGAACGGGTGATGGTTAGGACATACACTACGAAAGACACATTTGAGTGTCACTAGACAAGCACTGGATTGAAATCCGCAAGGAAATCTGAAACAGGGACGACTTAAACAGGCCGAGACGGAGTCTTCTTGAAGAACTGAAGGATACCGACTATACTAGGAGGCCATTAAGAACACAGCCAGAGACTAGGAGAAGTAGCAAGCAACTGTTGACGCATCTGCTCTACAAGCAGCAGAGAGAAATGAGTAAAGAGACATGGCGCTATTGAAACTCGTCTTGAATAAAAAGGTGGAAGAAATAAGAGCAAGTAGAAGACAGAGACAAAATTGAGATGAGAACACCAGGAAGTGAACAAGCAATATGTCTGGCAGAGTGTACCAGGGAAGGGACATCAACTTGTTGTAGAGCCATTGCAGCCAACCTTCGATCTGGAGGATAGCATATGTGGCATCAACTTGTTGGAGAGCCATTGCAGCCAACCTTCGATCTGGAGGATAGCATATGTGACATCAACTTGTTGGAGAGCCATTGCAGCCAACCTTCGATCTGGAGGATAGCATATGTGGCATCAACTTGTTGGAGAGCCATTGCAGCCAACCTTCGATCTGAAGGACAGCATATTATTTATTGATATTATTTGTTATTAAATATTATGAAAAACATTTTAAAAATGAGCGGTCAAACGAAAAATGCTGATAAATCGAAACAAAACAAAGAAGGCTCGAAATCAACATTACTCAAACGCAGACGACTTACTTGATAGACTTAAACATACAACGATTGGATGTATAAATTCAAAATAAGGAACTTTCCCTGTGGAAATATACAAATAAATAGAGAAATGGACAGAATACATTAATTAATTATACAGTGATAACAGATAAGAACTAGGCGTCTAGTATAACCATGAAGGACTACCAATACACCAATTAGAATGGATCAATGCTATACAACACACGAGAAAAAGGTAAAACATCAATCCAGACAATATAACAACAGAAGAAAGAGAAGGAACAGATGAATTGTGTATAGATGTATTAACAAAAGTATTTAATGACATCTACAACAGCGGACATCAGAAAAAAGTGGGTACAACATCATTAAGCAATACTGAACTTCAACAAGAGACAACAAATTAAATAGTTCAGTCACTAAAGCAGATTATGATCAAACGGTGCGCCTCAAAGAGCAATGTTGCTCCGATACAATGGATACAAAGCAAAAGGCCGGCGAAGCAAAATTTGGGCGTCTGAGATAACAGAGCCGACGAAAGACACTGTTTTATGAAGCGCACAGAAAAGCCCGTTTTATAAATAGTTTCTTATTCTGACGTTGTGAGGCAAAACAGGATTGAAGAACAGAAAGACAACATCGGATACAAAAAATGCAAATCGTGGGATATCCTTTACAGATATTGTATGTCGAAGCACACATTGTATTCCTCAAATTGTAATGCTGCTGATCCTATCAATCAATCATTCAATCAATCAACTAATCGAACATTTTTGACTTCTAATATATAAACATATGCCAAAAACTAAAATCATTAGATTTTCAAATTCTTATTCGGGTTTCGCGGCTAAATCATGAAGTAGCGCCGTTGTTAGTCAGCTTGCTTATTATGCTAGTGGTGCGGGTTCAGTTCCACAGTGGTCGTGGGATTTCTTCCGACAGTAACGACTCCCAGGTCGACCCAGCCTCAATTGGATACCAGGAAAAGCATTGGGAAGTAAAGGCGACCGGCGTGCTGTTCACCACATCACTCATCGTGTGCCGACAGTGAATGAAAAATATGGCTCTAACACCGTATCACCTTATATATCACGTGGTATAAAAATGGTTGTTTTGTATTTAACGGCTAAATCATACATCAATTTCTGTACATTTTGATTTGTAAAAAACACATCTAAATTTAGTTCGTTTTATATTTTAAAGATAAGATTCTAATAATCACGATTTATTATACTAGTTACACCTTCTAGTGTATATATGTGGACCATATCTCGATTGACATCTGTCAAGTCCAAGATTTATCAGATACAACTTGTAGCAGAGTGTTTGACAACCGTCTTTGGGTCATGCCTAAACTTAACTCCTCCAATATTGTAATTACTCTCTATAAAAGTTCTGAAAAAGTATAAAATAAATATCCTGGAAAGTGACCCAAAACATCGTACACAAGATGGAGATATTCCCCAGAAAATGTTTAAGAAGAATCCTGTAAATATTCTAGCCAAATACAATAGCAAATGAAGAGCCTTTTAAACGAACAAATTGTGCATCATTAGAAAAAATGAAAATCCTGGCATATCCTTTACAGGACGTAGCCATCAACAACAGTAAACGAGTTGTTGATTTCTAGGCACCACTTATACGTTCAGTAGTTTGCCATTAATTTCTGAACGGTGAGGTCTATTTTTATTATTCATAAAAATCCAAGGGGACTAATTTGTTTCCAAACCTTCCCGCCACGGAGTTTGAACCAGGTACTCTCGGGTTGTGACCGAGCTCACTACCGCATAAGCTATAGACGCTCACCAAGCATCATTGGAGACCATTACTAAAAAACGAAGATGGAGGTGAATTTATCGCGTATGTCGGTATGGACATTGGCCAGGACAGCTCTCCGATGTACAGGGATGAAAAAGAAGGCATGGGCGCACAAAGTCAACATGAAGAAAAACTGTGGAAAGAGTGCTGAAATATTGTGACCTAAGATGGGAAACAGTTGATAAAATGGTGGCAGAACGACAACAATGGACATTTTTGTGGTAGCCTTATGTGTCGAACTGGACACGACGAGGATATAGATCTATAAATAGATAATATAAATAGATACTCAAATAAACAAGAAAGATATGTAAAGCTAACAACTAAGTAAATTGTTTTGTAAAAATCTGCTGGTATAAAAACAATGAAAATATTAAGAAAAATTAAACAAACCTGCTTAGTTATTTCTATACCAAAGACTGACAAAAATTAATTTAGCATTATATAAGTTTAGAAGTGACATACAACATGATCTTTCACTAACAGAAATCAATAAACATAATCAAAGAAAAATGCACCAAAAAAAGTAATGGAGGCAATAAACTAACAGCAAATACATACAAGAGCCCCATCATCAAACTTGTCACAAAACCGCACACATCTTCTCCTTCTAATACGATCAACTTCTGCTACGCGACTACTCCGGTATATGTCATAAACAGGACTGTGCGATTCAGGTCTTCACCGGTCCTCCATAGACATCACACAGACAATTTTCTACTCAGAACAAGGTACTGACGGTTCAACCATCACATGCATAGAATGAAGAATGCTCAAACTGCACAGTGTGATTGTCAGACCGAAACACAAATTCCAGAGCACATCCTGCAGTACTGTTGATCAGATCTACACCAGCGAAACGAAACAAGACATCACAAATTCCAGAGCACATCCTGCAGTACTGTTGATCAGATCTACACCAGCGAAACGAAACAAGACATCACAAATTCCAGAGCACATCCTGCAGTACTGTTGATCAGATCTACACCAGCGAAACGAAACAAGACATCACAAATTCCAGAGCACATCCTGCAGTACTGTTGATCAGATCTACACCAGCGAAACGAAACAAGACATCACAAATTCCAGCGCACATCCTGCAATACTGTTGATCAGATCTACACCAGCGAAACGAAACAAGACATCACAAATTCCGGAGCACATCCTGCAGTACTGTTGATCAGATCTACACCAGCGAAACGAAACAAGACATCACAAAAGAAGCTTACAAAGCATGCTATTGGGAACATGCGAGGAACACAACCGAGGTGCAGTTTGGTAGAGGCAGCAGATCTCTTAGTTTAGATTGAGAACATGAAACCGATCGCAAAGAAGAAGAAATTGTCTTAGGAACCTTACAACATATGTCTGTTTAGTATGTATGTTGCTTGATATGACCATCATCATTTCTCTTCGGGGAGTAACCATGTGTTCTCTGCTCTCTTCACAAAGGAAGATCTCACCGACAGTGCACGAACTCGTAGCACTGGCGAGGTCAAGATGTAATTTTGAAGATAGTGAAGATATTTTGTAGAAATTTTATTTTTAAACTTCTCAAACAAATTTTGCACAGGCAGCAACTTTCCAACATTTACTTCTCAAGCAAATTTTGCACGGGCAGCAGTTTTTCAACATTCCCTTCTCAGGCAAATTTTGCATGGGCAGCAGTTTTCCAACATTCACTTCTCAGGCAAATTTTGCATGGGCAGCAGTTTTCCAACATTTACTTCTCAAGCAAATTTTGCACAGGCTGCAGCTTTCCAACATTTACTTCTCGATTTTGAACTGCCAAGTGTTCTTTAACGTGCTCAACTTCAACATGGGACCTACGTTTAATCGTCCGTCTCCGATTGAACTAGAAATTCGATCTCACACTGAGACTAAGGATCTCTGGGAAAATATCCAGAGTACCCTTGGAACAAGAGTCGAGCGCCTAACCTCCACACCACAGTTGCTTGTTGTGTTACAGTTGCTTGTTGTGTTACTGTTGCTTGTTGTGTTACAGTTGCTTGTTGTGTTACTGTTGCTTGTTGTGTTACAGTTGCTTGTTGTGTTACTGTTGCCTGTTTGCTTGTTACTCTGAAAGCTACACCACAGTTGCTTGTTGTGTTACTGTTGCCTGTTTGTTTGTTACTCTGAAAGTTACACCACAGTTGCTTGTTGTGTTACTGTTGCCTGTTTGTTTGTTACTCTGAAAGTTTGTAATATCGATAAGATATCGTCTGCAATGGTAATTTGTTTTAATTGCATCGATACTATCATTCTATAAATGCTTCTCAAAGTATTCAAAGTGTCCCTGCCTCTTTCCATGGAGCGCACACCCCAAGTTGAGAAACACTGTGTCAGAGTGTAATGTGTGAAGCTAAGACCAGAAAATAGCATAATTACCCTTTAACCCTTTAGCTGCTAAGGACGTACATATACGTTTCTCCCATTCACTTCTAAAGACGCATTAACACGTCTGTTATTATCTCTCCTTTGTGGGCTAAAGACGTATTAACACGTTTTACATTGCTACTGTCACTCCTATAGGTATACAGTCACGTTTGTGACCTAGAAACAAAGAGTAGCTATTTTTAGCTCAGCCTTCAGAAAGTATGTAGCAGCGAAAGGGTTAAATCAGTGGTTCTCATACTTTTTGAAGTCGTGGAACACTTGAAGTACAAAAATTTATATGAGCACTATACACAAAAACTGTATAAATAAGATGCAAAAAGCAAAGAAATACAGAAATAATTTGTTAAATGCTACATACCTTTATTCATCATTTAATTTCTGCTTATAAGAAGTATGGACCTGATGTGTCATGGCGATTTTTTTACCCTGGTGACCGCTGACACCGCGCTGCCGACCCCGGATCTGGGATTTTCTAGGCCGCACCTGGGAATTTCACCTGGCATACTTGTGCTCCTGTTCACACACTTTGAGAACCACTGATTTAAAGTAATAATTACTATTGAACATATAACTTCTCAAGATAGCTATTTATTTAACGAGAGGTTACTGGTTGCTGAACTGACCTAATAGTTCCATGACCGACACACTCGCTCGACATTTACTAGCAAGTCTCAAGGACACGAATGTTGATCGTTTCTGTGTCTGGTTGGTTGAAAACACTCTCAACCAATTAGGTGTCCGTTTCTACTCGTGAAATCATTCATTCTTAATTACTTCAATTTCAGATTAAAGTTGTCAAAATATTATGTTGTTGTTTTATAATATCCATGATGTAGATGTAGTCCAGCTGACCCAACTAGTGCAGCCCATGACTTGTTTGTTATGTAGATGTAGTCCAGCTGACCCAACTAGTCAGCTCATGACTTGTGTTTATGTAGATGTAGTCAGCTGACCCAACTAGTGCAGCCCATGACTTGTTTGTTATGTAGATGTAGTCCAGCTGACCCAACTAGTACAGACCATGACTTGTTTGTTATGTAGATGGAGTCCAGCTGACCCAACTAGTACAGCCCATGACTTATTTGTTATATAGATGGAGTCCAGCTGACCCAACTAGTACATCCTATGACCTGTTTGTTATGTAGATGGAGTCCAGCTGACCCAACTAGTACAGCCCATGACTTATTTGTTATATAGATGGAGTCCAGCTGACCCAACTAGTACATCCTATGACCTGTTTGTTATTAGTGAGATGGAGTCCAGCTGACTCAACTAGTACACTCCTGACTTGTTTGTTATGTAGATGGAGTCCAACGACCCAACTAGTACAGCTCCTGACCTGTTTGTTATGTAGATGGAGTCACTGACCCAACTAGTACAGCCCATGACTTATTTGTTATATAGATGATTAAAGTCTCTTTAAAGGATGAGAGGGATTCTGATCAGAACTTTTTCGCTGTTTTCATATTAATGTAAATTTGTAAAACAATTTTGAGAGATTATGGTTTAGAAGAGTAGAAAAAGGTTAGTTTACAAAAATATATGTCAAATCGTTGCCATGGAAACAATACAAAATAGCCGCCAAACACACAATTTTAAATCCCTAAAGCTCTGAATCTAATGAATGTAAATGGATTCTGTTTTCACTCTAAGGTGAGCAATTGTAATATCTAAAATATTACACAAGCTTTTATGATATATTAAATATTACATTTTAAATCAATTTTTGAGTAAAGACACCCCAAAATTAGGTCATAAAATGTTTTTGACTGCTCTAAAACATAAACTATTCATCGTTTATTAAAAAGCTTGTGTAAATTTTTAGATAGATATGTACGGCAATAAAAGATCATTAAAGAGTGTTTATCATACGATGCGTACAGAACGACCTCACAAGAGGCAGGAAATCCCATAGAGTAGCGCACTTCACTAATTAACTCTGGCCGTAAAAGTACCAACGGTACGAGGACTCAAGGTCGCTAAAGTGTCAACAGAAAACTGTTCATCACTTGAATTGCAATTAATGTCGAAGGGAACATCAATCACGATAAAATCCAGCTTTCTGCACACGCAATATCACTGCATACGGCAGATTTAGTCGGTTCGTTATAACCGCTGTCCGCCATTTTTTGAATACACACAACAAACGCACGGTTGACACAGCAAAAGCATTCCATGTAACATTCATAGCTCACAGTGTTGCTCAAGCACTAACTCAGTAGCTCGGCAAACGAAACCGGAAAATACCCTGACCAAACATGGTGAAAATGCGCTAGCAAAGTCGTGTTCAGAATCAAACAGTTCTGACTCTGAATGGCCCTCCTTCACTCCGCAATTGCTGGCCAGATTGGTCCTCACACTCAATCAGTAATGATACTAGCAAGAGATGAACACCAAGAGAAAGACATTGCATAAACAAACAACATCATCTCACAACAACAATTACAATACTCATCTACAAAAATAGTTTTTGTTTCAATGCATCACGATCATACATTCTTCTTCTGTGAACATTCAATATCGACAAATGAAGAAAATAAAAGAAGAAGAAGACACTCTTCCTGGATTATTTTCATGATATTTTATGTGATCAAACTAATTCATACTTTGTTTTCTTATCTTGTCAATAGCTAACCATCCTCATTGTTTAATTCTTGCCATTAGAAGTGCAAGTAAATAGAAAAGTAGACCATATATTAAGTTTAATATATACGCTCTATATAATATAAGCTCTTAATATATACGACTGCGAAACAAAATTAAACCATCCCAAACAATTAGTTACGTCCTGTTAGTGTTAATATATATTGTATTATGGAACACAAGAACCTCCTCTCAAACAATTAGTGACGCTCTGATAAGTGTAATATAGTATTTGGAACACAGCCTCCTCTCAACAATTAGTGACACTTGATAGTTTAATATAAAGTATTATGGAACACAAGAACCTCCTCTCAAACAATTAGTGACACTTCTGATAGTGTTAATACGTAAAACTGAAAGAAAAACAAATCTAGCTCAAATGATAAGTTCGCCCTAGATTAGTGTTAATATATAGGAACGTAGAACAAAAACATCCCCTAGAGACAGTGCTGACATATGGAATCGAGTCATAGACAGTAAATAAACAGAGATTCTTCTTCTTCTTCTTCTTCTTCGACGAACGCTTCATATCGACCACTTGTCAACAACTCTGTGTGATTTACATGCGATCCAGAAGCACTTGAGCTTTTCAGCTCTTTGGCTCGTTGCCATGGACATCGTAACCCTTCGGTTTGGTGCCACGAACACCGTAAATCTGGGGAATCTGTGGCTTTTCTGCCATCCCGCGGAATTGAACCCGCGCACACAGAGGATAGTCACCCGTAGTCCAACGCGCTACGAACACGCTGGCAGACGGGGATATTCTGAACCTAAGAGTGATTGTACGCTGTGCCAGTTATGCGGATACAAGTAGGTCAAATCCGATTTCTGCGCTGCTTTTACTAGGTAGATCTCTAGGCCTACATCAGTCACCTTCTACGGCATTCATTGTAGGTTGCAGTGGTACTATTCTTTGCTTCCCGTACAGGCCTCGGCACCACACGGGCGAACATATATTAAAATCGTTACAAATCAAAGAGATGAAGCTTTACAAACAAATACTAATAATCGCATAGAGTGTTGGATTAACTAATAATCGCATAGAGTGTTGGATTAACTAATAATCGCATAGAGTGTTGGATTAACTAATAATCGCATAGAGTATTGGATTAACTAATAATCGCATAGAGTGTTGGATTAACTAATAATCGCAATAGAGTGTTGGATTAACTATACGCTAAAAAGATTTCAATAAACAGAAAATAAAATTCAGAATCAACTTTAAAAAAGAGGCAATCATAATTTTGCAGGCACGTGAGAAAAAAAAAAAAGAAAGTTTAGAAACATAGTGACAGTGAACCGATTCTTGAAATTTAATCATAATTCTCATTATCAAATAGCTTGTCCTGAGCAGAACTTTGCCCCCAACAGCCTTCGAATTTCTCTCTCATGGCCAGATGTCCTGCTTCTGCAGCCGTCATGTTCAAACTATCAGTTACATCTTGAATCCATCTTCTCCGTGGTCTTCCTCTTCTCCTCTTTGCCTGTATGCCTCCTTCCCTTATGGTATTCTTCAACCCTTTGTGTCTTTTTATATGTCCAGAATACCTCAATTTTCTCTTTCTTATAATTATATGAGCATAAATTAGATTAGACCCCTGTATTAGAGGAAGAAAATATTAAAGCAATATTAGAGGAAGAAATAAAGGAACAGTCAACAAAATCAACGGCGGACGAAACAGAGAACGACAGAGAGATAACATTCTGGTCCGCCTAGCTCCATGGCACGGAAAGTGTCAGCATCCAAACTGATAGTCAAGACAGATGTTTGCAGAGATCCATGATCGCCTACGCCAGTTGACGGGGCACAGGATAAGGATAATTATTCTTTCGTTAGACTTTGCTAACAATCTTTATCTACTAAGAACCTAAGACATAATCAGACTTCACATCCAAAATCAAGACCAGTTGAAATTTGTACTACTCTGTTGCCAATCTGGCCTACTTCCTTTGGGTATGTTTACTCCACCTTATTTGCAGCCTTTTCAAATTTTTGAAGCTCTAAATATAGGAAAGATCGTAGATCAGCTGGTAAAGTTCAAAATTTATATAAAATAAAAAGGAAGAAGAAGAGTAAGCAAAAGCAAAGATGGATACAAGAAACGATAAGAGTCTTGAACAAGAAACAGGCAGGGGTAGAGTTTTAATGACTACACGGTCTGTGAGAAAGCCGACAAGTGGAGTGCGCCTCAGCACACACTGTGGAACGGTCTGTAAGAAAGCCGACAAGTGGAGTGCGCCTCAACACACACTGTGGAACGGTCTGTAAGAAAGCCGACAAGTGGAGTGCGCCTCAGCACACACTGTGGAACGGTCTGTAAGAAAGCCGACAAGTGGAGTGCGCCTCAGCACACACTGTGGAACGGTCTGTAAGAAAGCCGACAAGTGGAGTGCGCCTCAGCACACACTGTGGAACGGTCTGTAAGAAAGCCGACAAGTGGAGTGCGCCTCAGCACACACTGTGGAACGGTCTGTAAGAAAGCCGACAAGTGGAGTGCGCCTCAGCACACACTGTGGAACGGTCTGTAAGAAAGCCGACAAGTGGAGTGCGCCTCAGCACACACTGTGGAACGGTCTGTAAGAAAGCCGACAAGTGGAGTGCGCCTCAGCACTCACTGTGGAACGGTCTGTAAGAAAGCCGACAAGTGGAGTGCGCCTCAGCACACACTGTGGAACGGTCTGTAAGAAAGCCGACAAGTGGAGTGCGCCTCAGCACACACTGTGGAACGGTCTGTAAGAAAGCCGACAAGTGGAGTGCGCCTCAGCACACACTGTGGAATGGTCTTTAAGAAAGCCGACAAGTGGAGTGCGCCTCAGCACACACTGTGGAACGGTCTGTAAGAAAGCCGACAAGTGGAGTGCGCCTCAGCACACACTGTGGAACGGTCTGTAAGAAAGCCGACAAGTGGAGTGCGCCTCAGCACACACTGTGGAACGGTCTGTAAGAAAGCCGACAAGTGGAGTGCGCCTCAGCACACACTGTGGAACGGTCTGTAAGAAAGCCGACAAGTGGAGTGCGCCTCAGCACACACTCTGGAATGGTCTTTAAGAAAGCCGACAAGTGGAGTGCGCCTCAGCACACACTGTGGAAATGTAATGTAATCTATACTAAAATAAAGTTCACTGTAATAATAATAATAATAATAATAACAATAATAATAATAATAACAATAATAATAACAATAATAATAATAATAACAATAATAATAATAATAATAATAAAATAATAATAATAATAATAATTATAATAATTATAATAATAACAATAATAATAATAAAAATAACAATAATAACAATAATAATTATAATAATTATAATAATAAAGCCCATAACCCGCTAGGGTCGTAGAGTGTCACTGGGGAAACATCAGCACAAAAAGTCCGCCATTAGTCTCCGTCTTCAACTCTTCGAGCAAGTGTGGAGAAACTCTGTCCTGACCAGCGAAAATGGTGGATAATTATTGAGGCCCTATGCTCAACGAGGAGCGGATAGGAATAAACAAGCCAGCATGTAAGAGCTAGGGCAACGCTAGTATATTCCAATAATGACTTTCGCACTTTCGCACTCAAGGTTTTGAAACAATTCACAAATGTTTATTTTAATTACGTCCGCATTGAGTCTTGTTTTGTTTTGATGTTACATGTTTGTTTTCTATCTAGGAGGTCAACCTTGACATTGCTAATGATAACTATACGTTTAGTTTGACAGTATACGAAAGCTATTTATTTTACTGGACACGGAATGTGTAAACATGTTTGACAGGATGACAAAATTAAGGATTGCAGTGAAATGTGAACAATCTTGTAGGAAAACAACGGTTTATGGTTGTTGGTGCTAGTTTTACCGACTATAGAAGTCACTCTATCCGGAGAGATGGTTCTTTCTTCTTCTTCTTCTTCATTTGTTCTAGATCAATCACTTGTTAAACCACTATTTGTGGTATGTATGTGGTTTGTGAGACGAAGAAGATAAAGAAGGGGAAGAAGAGAAATAGACACGAAGGAGAAAGATATATGAGAGAAATATGAAGAGAAGAAAAAGATATGAAGAGAGGAAGAAGAAAGAATATGAAGAAAAGAGATATGAAGAGAAAGAGATATGAAGGAGAGAAAGAGATATGAAGAGAAAGAGATGTGAAGGAGAGAAGAAGAGAAAGAGATATGAAGAGAAGAGAATGAGAGAAAGATATATGAAGAGAAGAGAAGATATGAAGAGAAGGAAGAAGAGAAAGAGATATGGAGAGGAGAGAAGAAGAGAAAGAGATATGAAGAGAAAGAGATATGGAGAGGAGAGAAGAAGAGAAAGAGATATGGAGAGAGATAGAGAGAAAGAGATATGAAGAGGAGAGGAGAAAGCGATATGGAGAGAGAGATATGAAGAGAAAGAGATATGAAGAGGAGAGAAGAAGAGAAAGAGATATGGAGAGAGAGATATGAAGAGAAAGAGATATGAAGAGGAGAGAAGAAGAGAAAGAGATATGAAGAGAAAGAGATATGAAGAGGAGAGAAGAAGAGAAAGAGATATGAAGAGAAAGAGATAAGAAGAGAAGAGAAATGAAGAGAAAGAGATATGAAGAGGAGAAGAGGAAGACCACGGAGAAAATGGATTCAGAATGTAACTGATGGTTTGAGCACGCCAGCTACAGAGGCAGGACATCTGGCCTATGAGAGAGATAAATTCCGAAGGACTGTTAATGTGGCAAAGTTCTGTTCGGGACAAGCTATTTGATGATGATAATAATGGGACTTGAGTTTTAGAGCCTGAGTTCGTTGTACCAGTTTGGATGTCTACAGACCGGTAGGCCAGTGATTCGATTTCTGCATTGTTTTCATCGGGTTCGCCTTCTTATGTCAGACAGAACAACAACAAAATCCCGAACTAGGAAAGTCTATTCCCTAGGTGAGCCCGAGCCTAGTTAACATGGACCTTGTAGTCAAAGTTTCCATATCTTACCCCGTGGAGGTGGGGTTGACTCGTTTGTTCTACAGATCATCAACAGGCTAGTAATCTTCACTTTTCCCCTTTCTAAAGAGAGTAGCTGATCCAACTCTGTTGGATGCAGAGTCAATCAGCACACCCTTATAGCCTATCTCTTTCTCTCTCTCTCTCTCTCTTTCACATACTCTCTAGCCTGTGACGCCCCTGGTGCTTAGGGCAGAAAAATTCCCACAATTCTTCTCTATCTTGGCCCTCCTCTGTATTGTGTTCCGGCTGTGTATGGTGTCATTCAGTTCTTGTTCTACTGTTCTTCTCCAGATCGGTATGGGTCTTAGGCTTTTTCGTTTATCCTCTGTTGTCCATCTCAGTGCAGTTTTCCGTGACAGACTTAGTCTTCATGCGTATTACATGTCCGAGCCATCTGCAGCGTCTCTTTGAAACTCATATTCACTTGTTGACATTGTGCAAGCAATTCTTGGTTAGAGATAGTTTCTGGATCGAACACTCGTAAGATCTTTCGCAGACAAGTTGTATGGAAGGTGGAAAGTTTGGACATATCTTGTTCTCTCATTTTCCAACATTCTTATCCGTATAGTAAAGTTGATAGCATCAGCAACTTGTAGTTCATCAGGAATGTGTAAATGTTGTAACAGCCGCAGTTGGAGTAGAAGATACAATATCTGCTCAAAAAGCCTTGTTTCAGGAGATACAGTTTAAATTGACAGGAGCAAGTGAGAAAGATGAGTTACGTGCGCCTCAAATCAAGATTATTCTGGTAAGTGTAGGGGATAGACTTCCGTAGTTAAAGGTTTGTTTTTGTTCTGTCTCACATAGGAAGGCGAACCCGATAGAGCATGCATAAATCGGATTGAGGACTATGAAACACGAGTGTTATAAGTCAGTGCATCTAGGAAATGTAAATTTCTGATTTCAAACCTTAGCTTTCTTGAGCCTATTAACATTTTTTAGGAAAGGTTTTGGGAGTAAGACCCGAAATTTAATTCGAAAGAGGTGTTTTATTATACGGTATGTCATTGTGCACAGTGATATTCTGTCAACGCATGCAAAGTTGCTGGTACCAAACTGTTTAAGTCTTGCCAATCGACCGTTGAATTTATGAACAGGGAAAATGAACTTTCTTCTTGGGCAACAGCTATTTTCTACATCAATATTATCATTTACTATATGTAATATCTCATTTTGTCTATCTTATGTAATACTCTAATTTACGTGTCCACGTCGAAATAACACGTTTACCCAGTATTACCGAAACCTCCCCACGGTTTTCTCCAGAAATGATCTGCTCCAGTCTGACCATCTCAGATCTTTAGGTTTCCGTACATCGCCTTCTCTATATCTTTCTTTCTTTCTTTTGTCCTTCTCTGCTTTTTGCCGTTAGGCGTAGCAGGTTTAACTGATGATCAGTTTCCGAGATAATGCACGCTCGGTCGCTTGATATGGTATGGTATTGTGGAGTTTTAAGATGTCTGTAACTCCATCAACCCATCCTTTTCTTGGTCTGCCCTTCCTCTTAATGATTTCAATTTCTGGTTGTACGCTCTTGCAACTGGTGTATTCAGGTTCATTCTGACCAAGTGGCCAAACCATTTGAGTCTCTGTTTTTCAATAAATCTAATAGCAGGTGTTGTTCCGACTGTTCTTCTAATTTCCTCATTTCTTATATGGTCTCTTCTTGTTTTATTTACTGCTTTCCTCAAGTATCTCATTTCACATGTGGCAATTTTCCTTTCTTTTCTTTTGTCAGTGCCCATGTTTGGTATGAAGATTGCATTTATAATGTGTCTTTTAGTCTCTATTGGAATTGCTGGGTGTTTCAAGATTGGGTAAGTTGGTATGTAATGTTGTTGGCTTGCTGGATTCTAGTTTCGATCTCTCGTCAGTCTACTATCAGATGTGAAAATACTTCCAAGGTATTTTAATTCTCACCTGCTTTAGCGTTTGGTCATTTTTTTATTTTATTTGTATGTTGATATCTTTATGTTCTCTACATCAATTTGCGCAAATACACGAATGAAAGAACATACAATTATGTCACGTGATACTATCGTTCATCGAGAATAACACAATGTTATCATAATAGGTATCAAATAAAAGATATGTTTTATGTTTGTGCCAGGGCATGCAGGTGTAAAGGGAAATGAACGCACCGATAGGCTTGCTGGTATGGCTGCTTTACAAAGCGGGCGAGCAATGGACAAAGCTGATATTATAATTTCCCTAAGGGAGAGAGGTGTACATAATTCAAGTAATACTGGTGACTACAACACGAACCAGACTGCAAGAATTTCAAGTCAAGTGTGGTGTAGCTAGACAAGAACACTGTGCTGGTAGACAAAGAAGAATTGTAAACCAACACAGAACCGATGTCGTTAGTTGCCACACGCTGAGAGATATACTGAGGTTGAGATCGGAACACTTATAGACTAATTGGTTCGACGTGCAATGATGATGATCCGACGACTAAACTAAACTATCATAATAGGAAAGGTAAAAAATTAAGCCATACAAGAGTTTGTATAATGTCCTAAGACATATCAAATACTTTATCGTTCACTATTACGTTAGCTGTCGTTACTGCCTTACCGCTTGGTGTAGAACAGGAGGGACATGATCCTGTGTTAGCTGTTGTTACTGCCTTACCGCTTGGTGTAGACCAGCAGGGACATGATCCTGTGGAATTTAATGGCCTCATGGCTAATGCAGTTGCCACGAAACTGTTCAGTTCAGGTTAGGATATTTTCTTTAGGTAAACACGTAAAAACAAAGTACTACAGTTTTACAAAATACATAAACAGTGACGATAAACAGCAACGTTTCGACCAAAAGGCCTTTATCAAGCAAACAATACAACAAAAATGACGAATTTCGAGGAACACTACAAATGGACGATTACATGTGAAACATAAACCTATCTGATGAAAATATGGAATAAAAACGAACAACGAAATGAGTGCAACACAAAAACCGAAAGTGGAAAAGGAGGAACAATAAACCATATAGTGGATAAATGACACATATATGGAGCAAACACACATATAGATAACAAGGCACGAGATAAGACAGTACTAAGAAGCATAGGAATGTAATGCGTTGAGTCAAAGAGGTCGCAAAGTGCCATAGAATGAAATAAAACGGTTCCCCAGGGCGAATCGACTGCGATCATCGGAGGAACATGATCGGATGGCTGTGACCTGGACATCGTCAACTCCTGAATGGCCAGTATCATTGAAATGAGTGGCCACAGGAGTCTGAAACATTGGCGAATATCGCGTAAGTGTTGGGCGAATCGGTCACTGAGCCTCTTACCGGTTTCACCAATATGGGCCTTATGGCATCGTTTGCAGGTGATAGCATAGATGATATTGCGGGACTCCCACGTGAAACTGTCTTGAATGGTAAAGGTAGCTTTGGGAAAAGAGACAGTACGGGTCTGTATTACATAAGCACATGTATTACAGCGCAGCAGCCACATTGGATGGTGCCAAAGTGACTCTGGATGTTAGGCTTGAGGCGACTGTGTACCAACAAATCCTTGAGGCTTCTGTCCCGTCTGTACGCCACCAAGGATAGTGTTGGAAGACTGAACGTGTCTCAGGATCAGACTGAAGAATAGGAGATGAGGGGAATAAGACCTTTTCACCAGGGAACTATGAGGTGGAAAGTTAAGATAAGTTTAACCCTGTCAGACTTGGGGTTTCTAAGTATGTGAGAGAGGGCCTCCTGGCGAGCAATTAGCTGAACCCGATGCATGGCAGATGTAAGCACATTCTCCGGGTACAGGCGCTGGCGGAAGAAATCAAGCATCTCATGAGCTCTATCAAGAAAATCGTCGTCCTCACTGCAGAGGCGACGAAGGCGTAAGAGTTGAGAGAAAGGTAAAAAGTCACGACAAGCCTGGGGATGGGAAGAGGTATACAGAAGAAAGCTATGTGTATCAGTAGGCTTGTAGTATGCTGATGTAGTGATAGTGGATAGGCTGATGGTGATAGTGATGTCAAGAAAATTGACACAGGAGGTAGAGATGTGAAGAGTGAACCGAATAGCAGGATTGAAGGCATTGATGAAGGTAATGAAGCGTGACAAATCGGCTTCAGACATATCGGTAACTCCAATACAATCATCGATGTATCTATGATACACGGACGGAAGAAGGCCATCATAGGTGTTCCATACTAAGTGTTCAAGATGACCCATGAATAGACAAGCATAGCTGGGTCCCATTTTAGTACCCATGGCGACCCAACTAATCTGTTCGAAGAACTGGTCATTGAACTGAAAGGAGTTGAGAGTGAGAACTAGTTCTGCAAGACGAAGGAGAGTGGAGGTGGAGACAAGAGGGTTAGTTCTCCTGTCGAGAAAAAACTGGAGCGCTTGAAGTCCGTCAGAATGAGGTATAGAGGTATACAGTGAGCAGACATCAAGGAGGAAGAGGCGATAAGTCCTGCCAGGCAACAACTTAATAGAAGAAAAACAGACAAAGTGTGGTTAGTATCTTTCAAGAATGAAGGTAGTGTGGTGACTATAGGGTTGAAGATACTGTCAGGAATCGGAGATATGTTCCGTAGGACAAGAGCAAGCAGAAACAATAGGCCTACCAGGATTGTGAAGTTTATGGATTTTGGGGAGCATATAGAATGTGGGTTTGCCCAAGCAACTGTCGATGACACATAGTGATGATGCGCCGGTAGGAAGGTCTTTGGAGGCAATGAGGTTCTTGATGACTGTACGGACCTTACTATTGTTGGATAGTGTGGCATCAGAAGGAATATTTTTGTAGAATAGGGTGTTGAGTAGTTGGTTATGGCCTTCCTGAAGATATAGTTCTTTACTCCATACGACTATGGCACCACCTTTATCAGCGGGTTTGATAACAATGTCATCACGTCGACGGAGGTGTGATAGAGCACGAAACTCGGACGGTGACATGTTCGAACGCCCTAGGCGTTTAGGGTGGAGAAGTCCAATGTCGTATGAAGTATTCTTGATGTAGAGATCAAGAGCGTTAGAGGCACCAGGCTTAGGGTCAATCATGTTTGCGAGTGCAATATTGGGAGAACATGCTCGAGTCGTGATGTTCTAGAGGGTCCTCCTGATTGTGAAAATGGAATTTGAGTCGAAGGCCACGGTGGAAACGGTTGACATCCTGAAGAGTAGAGTAGTGGTCAATGGAGGGACGGAGAGGAACAAACTTGAGACCCTTACTTAAAACACATCTCTCGCTGTCAGATAAGAGAAGGTCAGGAGGGGTGCAGACAACCTGGGTGGGAGGAGAAGATAGTGGTGGACAATTGAGAGGAGTGGTAGAAGGTACAGGGCGAAGAAGGTCAAGTTTTTGTTGATGATGCATGCAAATAAATTCATGCAGTTGTCTGTTGAGAACGTGGATGGTAAAACGAATCAGGAGTAAAGGGCATATTCGTAGAAGTGAGACTACGTAGACGTTGTAGAAGTAGGGACTGGGAGGAATCCAAGTCAGATAGAAGGTGTGAGTGGTTGGCCGCGATACAACGCATGCGTTGTAGTGCACATTTGGTTTCTAACTTAAGTAACCTACGCTGCTCCTGAGGTATAGTGAACCTGCAGAGGGTGAAAGTTGGAAGAAAAGCCTTTGGGAATAACCTTAAGACGCTGACATGCGAGAAAAATTACGATGAGAGCAGAAACGAGTTTTTTAAAAGTAACCATAGCATAACTGATGGCCGTCAGACGCACATCAGCCGGGAGGAGGCTGAAGGAAACCGAGATATAAGATCGAAGAAAATTCAAAAAGTATTGAAGGGAAGGCATAGTAATAGAAATACAAATGAAAGAACAGATATAATATGCTAAAGAGGGGGTGTAGGAACGGAAAATGCACCTACACAACAAATATAACTATAACTATAGAATCTTACCTACTACGTGACGACGAATAGTTGCAGCAAAATGGCGACGATTATCGAAAAAATGTGGAGACTGCAGTAAAACTTGGAAAAATAGGTAAACACGTAAAAACAAAGTACTACAGTTTTACAAAATACACAAACAGTGACGATAAACAGCAACGTTTCGACCAAAAGGCCTTTATCAAGCAAACAATACAACAAAAATGACGTATCGATGATTGTATTGGAGTTACCGATATGTCTGAAGCCGATTTGTCACGCTTCATTACCTTCATCAATGCCTTCAATCCTGCTATTCGGTTCACCTCTCACATCTCTACCTCCTGTGTCAATTTTCTTGACATCACTATCACCATCAGCCTATCCACTATCACTACATCAGTATACTACAAGCCTACTGATACACATAGCTTTCTTCTGTATACCTCTTCCCATCCCCAGGCTTGTCGTGACTCTTTACCTTTCTCTCAACTCTTACGCCTTCGTCGCCTCTGCAGTGAGGACGACGATTTTCTTGATAGAGCTCATGAGATGCTTGATTTCTTCCGCCAGCGCCTGTACCCGGAGAATGTGCTTACATCTGCCATGCATCAGGTTCAGCTAATTGCTCGCCAGGAGGCCCTCTCTCACATACTTAGAACCCCAAAGTCTGACAGGGTTAAACTTATCTTAACTTTCCACCCTCATAGTTCCCTGGTGAAAAGGTCTTATTCCATCATCTCCTATTCTTCAGTCTGATCCTGAGACACGTTCAGTCTTCCAACACTATCCTTTGGTGGCGTACAGACGGGACAGAAGCCTCAAGGATTTGTTGGTACACGGTCGCCTCAAGCCTAACATCCAGAGTCACTTTGGCACCATCAATGTGGCCGTCGCGCTGTAATACATGTGCTTATGTAATACAGACCGTACTGTCTCTTTCCCAAAGCTACCTTTACCATTCAAGACAGTTTCACGTGTGAGTCCCGCAATATCATCTATGCTATCACCTGCAAACGTGCCATAAGGCTATATTGGTGAAACCGGTAAGAGCTCAGTGACCGATTCGCCAACACTTACGCGATATTCGCCAATGCTCTGTGACTCCTGTGGCCACTCATTTCAATGATACTGGCCATTCAGGAGTTGACGATGTCAAGGTCACAGCCATCCGATCATGTTCCTCCGATGATCGCAGTCGATTCCCCCTGGAGAACCGTTTTATTTCATTCTATGGCACTTTGCGACCTCTTGGACTCAACGCATTACATTCCTATGCTTCTTAGTACTGTCTTATCTCGTGCCTTGTTATCTATATGTGTGTTTGCTCCATATATTTGTCATTTATCCACTATATGGTTTATTGTTCCTCTCCTTTTCCACTTTCGGTTTTTGTGTTGCACTCATTTCGTTGTTCGTTTTTATTCCCATATTTTCATCAGATAGGTTTATGTTTCCACATGTAATCGTCCATTTGTAGTGTTCCTCGAAATTCGTCATTTTTGTTGTATTGTTTGCTTGATAAAGGCCTTTTGGTCGAAACGTTGCTGTTTATCGTCACTGTTTATGTATTTTGTAAAACTGTAGTACTTTGTTTTTACGTGTTTACCTATTTTTCCAAGTTTTACTGCAGTCTCCACATTTTTTCGATATTTTCTTTATGCCCCATTACGTTCTCTCTTAAACCTAACTTTTTGACCCCTCTTTAAAACATGAATGCGGTGTGGGACAAAGGAGAGGGTGTACGATGCGCTGTTAGTTTACGCGCTAGGAAAACAACCTTGATGTTTACACTTATCGGCCCAGTGCATCCGGGTTATGGCACTGTACGGAATACAATTTGTAAAGATCACAATGGTAAACAACCGCAAACATTCGGCAACATTTGAGTTATTTATTTTGATTGTGATCTGTATTTTCATCGCTTACATCAGGTCTCTGTGGCTTGTAGGTTTTTTTGTTTGTTTGTTTGTTTCAATCGTTGTTCTTGATCATTTTGATCATTCCTATTGTGATATATAAACAGTCTTCACCAAGAACGGTCAGAACTGTGCGCCCCTGTTTTTTTTTTTTTTTTTTTTCGTCGCTTTCAACTCAGACGAAGTTTCATCTCTGAAACTGATTTTTGCGTGAAAATCCGTTTTCCAATTTCTTACAATGGCAGCAGCGTGCACATTGTAAATTACTTACACTGGCAGCCGTGTGCTCAATGTACTCGTAATTAGTATTCCCTCGCCATACAGGCAGATTTTCTCCGACTTCAGAGGTACTCACGTTATCGTCCTGAGTAAGACCAGGGACTCGAACAAATGCCGGACAGTAGATTCGAACCCGAGCTATGAGGCGTCTCACAGCTAGCAGGTCGAGCTACTATCAACTACTCTAGGCAGTCCCCTGCGCCCTGTTAAATCCCTACTAGTGTAGGACGGCGCATCCGAAACCGAAGTTTTCGGCCGAAAGAAATGTTCGTTTTTGTCGTGCTTACAGTCAAAAACTTTCCGTTTCTTCGCGTGTACATTTGTCTTTAATGATCTTTTTAATGCCGTATCTACGGGTTTAGATCTACGGCGCGAAAGAGCATTTACTACTTTGCAACCTTCCTGGCTGGGTTAGATCGTTCCAGGGGGCGTGGAGGTAAAGTACAGTGAATTATGGTGGTATAGTAAGACTCAAGAATCGATACAAAAGATTACCATGATTACTAGGACCGAGTGGTATATTTTCTCAGTATGATGCAAGTCTTCGAAATGCCGCCCTTAAATGCTTTTTCTTTAAAATAACCTTGAATTGTAATTTTGCTGCTTATGCCCCCACTACCTACGGTACCGCCTGATGCGGTCGTCTCTCGATACCATAGCACGGCACGGCTATGGTGATTACTTCCTGACTAGGTTGGATAGTGGTTTGAGGCCATTACTGCTGTCCACCCGTGACTCTTCGGAACTCTGTTTACTGAGGCCGTTGTTGTTTCTGACTCTCAGTCGATGCTTCGGAAGGTCCAAAATGGCAGGAGGTTGACGCATGAGTAGATGTCGTCTTTTAAAGTTTCCAATCTCCAGAGGCTTACGTGGATCTACTGTCATGTGCAAGCGGGTATTTGCCATAATAAGAGCGGACAGGCTTGCATCAACAGCATTGATTGTTGGGCAGTTAAGAATGGTTAAGAAGGGGTATACTCTTCGGTCTCTTCCCGACTGCCTGTTGGATGAGGACACTACAACAATGATGTTGAATAAATTCAGCGATTTAAGGAGTTTAGAGTTACCTTTTGTACATTAGAACTGGATGTCTGAGGGACAGAGAGAGGAGTGAGTTTAACCATCGAGCCAAAGGAACCATTATTATGTATACACTTCGACATCTGTTAGGTAAGGTAGGACATCTATGGATCTGCTCTAAGTGCTATGACGTGGTAGGACATCTATGGATCTGCTATAAGTGCTATGACGTGGTAGGACATCTATGGATCTGCTCTAAGTACTATGACGTGGTAGGACATCTATGGATCTGCTCTAAGTACTATGACGTGGTAGGACATCTATGGATCTGCTCTAAGTACTATGACGTGGTAGGACATCTATGGATCTGCTCTAAGTACTATGACGTGGTAGGACATCTATGGATCTGCTCTAAGTACTATGACGTGGTAGGACATCTATGGATCTGCTCTAAGTACTATGACGTGGTAGGACATCTATGGATCTGCTCTAAGTACTATGACGTGGTAGGACATCTATGGATCTGCTCTAAGTACTATGTCGTGGTTACAGCAACCAATAACCAAGGGGACTAACATTGTTGACGATGTTTTTCAATATGGCTCCCATTGATGTTGTTGACAGGTTCACTATCATACACTCCCTTCCCACACTCCCTTCCCACACCCCTTCCCACACCCCTTCCCACACCCTTCCCACACCCTTCCCACACCCTTCCCACACACCTTCCACACCCCTTCCCACCCCTTCCCATTGATTTAGTTTGAGAACGGTTTTATAAAAATCTTTTAGAGTAGTCATCATCATTATCAAGTAGCTTGTCCCTTCCGGAACTTGGCTCCCATGACAGCAGTCTTGAAAAACTCTGTTCTGTGCAAGTTGACCAGCATCAGCAGCAGTCATTCTCAGACCGTTAATGACATCTTGCACCCATCGTCTTCTAGGTCTTCCTCTTATTCTTCTTCCAGGCACCATTCCCTCCAAAATTATCTTCTCTAGGCACTCATGTCGTTTTATGTGTCCGAAATACAGTATTTAATTTTCCTTGATTTTATATAGCCAACTCTTTCTAATATCAAGCTGTTGCAGAACAGAAGCATTTCTTCTCTTCTCTGCTCATGATATTCTATGCATTCTTCTGCAACATTTGCATTCAATGGCATTAATGATCTTCTCCTCCGCTTTGTCAATGTTCCATGTCTCACAACCATATGTCACCAAGAGAAGAGTAATCATAATATGTCACCAAGAGAAGAGTAATCATAATATGTCACCAAGAGAAGAGTAATCATAATATGTCACCAAGAGAAGAGTAATCATAATATGTCACCAAGAGAAGAGTAATCATAATATGTCACCAAGAGAAGAGTAATCATAATATGTCACCAAGAGAAGAGTAATCATATAACGCATTATTTGACTACGATTTACATTTCTCTTCCACTATTTTTGAAACAAGCGATTTCTAAGCGTGACCATATATCGCCCAGTTGGTCATGTTTTGGAAGAAAAATGGATGGAACTGTTATTAAATGGAGTGAGTAGGCTTTCAGCACAACTTGAGATCATTTATGCCAAACATTTTTGCTTGCACTGGTACAGTTTTGTGGGCTAGTTAAAACTCTTCCCGTATTTGGTTATTTATAATAGACCGTTTGACTGTGTTTCTTTGAACGGTCAGGCAAGACTGCTTCCATGTAAGTTGGTAATGTGATATTTAATTGAGAAGAAAGTGCAATGTAATATAGCTAGCTACTTGGCCTATGGTGTGCAAAAACTTCATTTTGCCCGCAGTGCATACACCGGTTGAATTGCAGCTCTTTTGGGAGAATTTATACGAGTATATGTCAGAAGTTTTATAAATATATATAATTAAGTTTGCCAAGTATAAACACGACACAAGGGATATACAGAATTCTTTGAACAAGCTGATAGTGTAGACTTTCGGTAAACAACATAATTTTGAGAAAATATCTTGAAAATACAGCAGAGTCTATTACAATTCATCATCATCAGGATGTGTCGTTTCGACGTCGAATTTTGATTGCAATTAATTTCCAGAGAATTGTATTTCTTGCCCTGTTGGTTCATTCTAACAGACTACTGCCTGGTTATCTATTGATAATTCCCTTCCAATTACACCTCTGTCTTTACCTTGCTCTCTTGTCTTTATCTTTTCTTATCAATATAGTCTCCAACAATGTCTTATGTTTTTTTAATGTGACAAACTAAAATATATATATATCTCTTTTGTCCCTTTTTATCCTCGATTTGGGCATAGATCATCAACCCACTCCTGCCAAGTCTTCCTATCTATGCTATCTCTCGCAGCTCCATGAAAGAATATATCTATGAAATGAACGACGGGAATCCGAGTGCCTAAACTTGCATATACAAAAGTACTGAAGATGTAGAAATCACGAGGCAGACAAAATATACATTTCACAAACACACACAAATTAGTAGCAGTAACAACTTCACCTTGTTTAAAACAAGAACAATTTAAACACTTTATTTTAATTTTATCGAGAGTACGCAGGGTATGGTGGGGTGGGGAGGCGGTGCTCTATAAAACAGATAAATGTAGGCCATTTGCCCGAAGCTGCTGTCGCGGATGTGCAGGTCATTGGTTTTATTATATATCCAACGGAAAACAAACTAATTTTTACCTTTCCCGAAATCTAACACGTGATGTTTCCGTCAGGACCTTCTCCCTACAACTATATATATATATCAATAATAGATATATCAAAGCAAGCATTCAGTTTATACTAATGCAGTTGCCTTATAAGTGTAGAAATGTAATCATTTGAATAATAATGGTTATTAGTTATAGTGTATAGTAGTAGTAGCAGTAGTAGTAGTAGTAGTTGCAGTAGTAGTAGTAGTAGTAGTAGTAGTAGTAGGGGTGGTAGTATTAGCGTTAGTAGTAGTAATAGCCGTAGTAGTAGTTATAGTAGTAGTTGTAGTAGTGGTAGAAGAAGTAGTTGTAGTAACGGTAGTATTAGCGTTAGTAGTAGTAGTATCCGTAGTATTAGTTGTATTAGTAGTAGCAGTGAAGCAGTGAAGCAGTAGTATTGGTAGTAGCAGTAGTAGTTGCAGTAGTAGTAGTAGTAGTAGTAGTAGTAGTAGCGGTAGTAGAAGTAGTAGCGATAGTGATAGTAGTAGTAGTAGTGGTAGTATTAGCGTTAGTAGTAGAAGTAGTAGTAGTAGAGGTGGGACATACATGATCAAGGCTAGACATGTGGGTGTTGTGTGTTATGTCTTTTCACGCCGCTTGCTTTCTCATCGCTTCAGCGGCACAACGATTTTCAGATATGCACATTCCTCTTGTGTTGCAAGAGCGCCACATTTGGCAATCTTGCTCAAAGGATAAAGAGATACAAAAGAGACGATGCATTGAACCATGACGGGGTCAAAGGCACATAGGGACAACGTCGCGCCAGGATTAGTGAGCTGGTACTAATCAAGATCCTACGCCACCTCTACGTGGCGACTCTGGAAACAGACATTGGTTCCTGTCTGGCTGAGCGGGTAGGGATCGATCGAGAGCAGCACTGGTATGGGTAGTGATGCAGACGCAGCCACGTTGGATGAGATCTGCTCGCAACACAGACGAACGGAATCTCAAAGTGACTATTGATGCACGTCTCTCCGGGCCGATGGAAATAAGCTGAACAGATAAACATCAAAGGATGAGGGGTGCATCCAAAGAAGAGACGTAGGGCTCACATGGGGCGAAACTCGGAGCACGTAGGTGGGAGCCCCGAGTTGAGTTGCACTAAATCTTTTGTTTAGTCTTCTTCTCGTCTTTTTTCTGATGTCCTGTTGTAGAAAACTGGAGTTTGCAATCTTGTTAAATGGCTGAACCACTTCATTCTTTATTTCTCATTTAATTCAAGCAGGGTCTGTTTCAACATTTTCTCTAATGTTGATGTTGACGACTATCTTTCCTAGTGTTGTTGGTAACTTTTCATAGGTAATCCTTCGTCCTAGTGTTATTGGTAACTTGTCGTAGGCAATCCTTCGTCCTAGTGTTGTTGGTAACTTTTCATAGGCAATCCTTCGTCCTAGTGTTGTTGGTAACTTTTCATAGGCAATCCTTCGTCCTAGTGTTGTTGGTAACTTGTCGTAGGCAATCCTTCGTGCTAGTGTTGTTGGTAACTTGTTGTAGGCAATCCTTCGTCCTAGTGTTATTGGTAACTTGTCGTAGGCAATCCTTCGTCCTAATGTTATTGGTAACTTGTCGTAGGCAATCCTTCGTCCTAGTGTTATTGGTAACTTGTCGTAGGCAATCCTTCGTCCTAGTGTTATTGGTAACTTGTCGTAGGCAATCCTTCGTCCTAGTGTTGTTGGTAACTTTTCATAGGCAATCCTTCGTCCTAGTGTTGTTGGTAACTTTTCATAGGCAATCCTTCGTCCTAGTATTGTTGGTAACTTGTCGTAGGCAATCCTTCGTCCTAATGTTGTTGGTAACTTGTCGTAGGCAATCCTTCGTCCTAGTGTTGTTGGTAACTTTTCATAGGCAATCCTTCGTCCTAATGTTGTTGGTAACTTGTCGTAGGCAATCCTTCGTCCTAATGTTGTTGGTAACATGTCATAGGCAATCCTTCGTGCTAGTGTTGTTTTTAACTTTTCATAGGCAATCCTTCGTGCTAGTGTTGTTAGTAACTTTTCATAGGCAATCCTTCGTCCTAATGTTGTTGGTAACTTTTCATAGGCAATCCTTCGTGCTAGTGTTGTTGGTAACTTGTCGTAGGCAATCCTTCGTCCTAGTGTTGTTGGTAACGTGTCGTAGGCAATCCTTCGTCCTGGTGTTGTTGGTAACTTGTCGTAGGCAATCCTTCGTGCTAGTGTTGTTGGTAACTTGTCGTAGGCAATCCTTCGTCCTAGTGTTGTTGGTAACTTGTCGTAGGCAATCCTTCGTCCTAGTGTTGTTGGTAACATGTCATAGGCAATCCTTCGTGTGTAGACCCTAAATTACAGTCTGGCAGATTGCAAGAGACAGAAGATGTTGAAGATCAATTGCAGCTAACCTTCAATGCGGAGACGCCAACCGATGATGATGAGGCTCTACATATGTGCTTAGAATTTTAAATCGCGTTTTCTAAATGTATGTACAAAAATGTGTGTCTGTCTCCAGTTTAGGTTAGTCAAAGGCGCTCTTTCAAATGAACTCTGACAAAATTGAATGCCGAAGAACGAATGAAAGAAAACGAGCGTCTTCAGCAGAATGAACTTTTAACCACAGTGACCTTAAGTTGAACTGTGTACTTTCTGAAAGTGTAGAGCATTGTGTATTTACTCCATGTACACTTTGCTTTGTTCACATGCTTCTTCTATTATGCTCTCAATTGAGTTTGGAGAAGAAAAAAGAAGTCAGGCAGCGGATCTCAAGTTGTTGTCATTAGGTAGCATGTACTTTTCAGAACGTCGTTCTCATCACAGAAAGTCTGAAATAGTATCGGTCTCTAGAAAGTTAGCCGTACTCTTCCGACGTCATATTCAAGGTTTTTTAATGTCCTAGTGCCACCGTGGTCTTGGTCATACCCTGCCTCGTCTTCTAGGAAGCACGCCCTCCATTACTTTTCTATTCAAACTTCTGTAACCCAGACATTGGCTATGACAAGTCTCCGATGGACATCGGATGAGAAAAGAAGGCATGGGTGTACAAAGGAAGCACTGTGAGAAGAACTGTGGACAGAGCTGAAAGATAATGGAATGAAATGGGAAACAATATTGGTTGAAAGGCGACAGAACAGCAATCTTTTGTGGAAGACTTGTGTCAAACGGGAAACACGAATTGGTTATTGGTTACCAAACTGACGTCATTGCACTCCGGGTAGACCCATAGGTGCTCAGTATCCCCTAACATATATCGAAGAGTATGCTGATGGTTCCCGTGGTTCGCTGTTTAAACAGACTCCTCACTCTGCCTCTCAGGCATCCAGTTCGACTTGTACAACGGGTAACTATAAATTGCCTAAATCGCTGGATCGATTCAACATCCTTTACCTGACCGGTATTCTTCTTCTTCTTTGTCGTCACACTGTTACCGGATTGTTTCTTACGAAGACATTTGTAGTGATGATCTCACAGTTTAGGGACATGAAGAGAATATAGATATATACTGTGACGTTTAATGTGATCATGGGTATGTATCTAATGGAAGACGTCGCTATTGAGACGTAACAACAATGTGACCACAAGAATAAATAAAGTACCAGGTTAGAACCCTTTCTATTGCTACAGGGTAGTACGGTAGGGAATATCATGTTGCAACTGTATTTTTTCTTTGAGTATTGACACGCGATGGGTCTTCTTCTTCTCTTCCACCATTTACTTCTTTGTAGAAGTGTTGATGGCGGATCGGGTAGGGGGACGTCCGTCGTGATCTTGTGTGTGCTTGTTTTAAAGCACTTTGTAAGCTGATATTCATTTTCGTAAGGCTGTTCTTGATGCTGTTGTCCCATGTTTTGCGTGGTCTTTCTCTTGCTTTGTACTCATTATACTTTTTCTCAACGGAAAAGATGGTTAGATGGCGTAGCAGAATCCTGTGAAAGAGCAAAGATAACAATCACACAAGCCACCAGAACAGCGCAAGACAAAAACAGAAAACCACGACACTGAGCAACAACCCGGTAGCAGTGTGACGACAAAAGAAGAAGAAGATACTTTTTCTGTGTGGCTCTCTGTGGTAGGCGATACCAGGGCATTCTTGTCAGGTGTCCAAACCATTTAATCTGTTGTTCTTTTATGAATTGCATGGCTGGTTTCACATCCAGTCTTCTTCTGATATCTTCATTTCTAATTTTGTCTCTTATTGTCACACCTGCAGCTCTTCTAAGACACCTCATCTCTGTCGTTATGATTTTCCGCCCATTAGCTGCTGTTATTTGCCATGTTTGACACTGGTAACATAGTGTTGACCAGAAAATTGTTCTTATGAGATTTGCTTTAGTTGTTAGCGGTATCTCTTTATGTGACAACAGTGATGTTAACTGTTCCAGTACCTGGTCATCTTTTGTGCAACGATTGCTGATTTCGTTATCGATACTTCCATCTGCTGTGAAAATTGCTCCTAAGTATTTGGCTTAAATTTTTTGTTTTATTTCTACGTTCTGGAGTTTTATTGTAAGGCTTTCTGGTTGTCTACTTATTGCCATTGTCTCTGTCTTTATTATATTTATTTTCATGTTGTACTCCTCACCCTTGATGTTAACTAAGCTCAAATGGTTCTGGAGAGATTCTTCGTTTTCTGCAATCAGTACTTGGTCATCTGCAAATAAAAGTTCCAAAATATTATTTTCTGCCTCTATTCCTGCTTCTTTACTTATGTTATCCATGTATGTTATAAACAGCAGTGGGAAGAGCACACATCACTGTCTCAGTGCCGGATTAGGCTAGCGCGGGGCCCGTAGCAAATTTTAGCGCGGGCCCTAGGTTTTGTATGATAATAAAATAAAACACAACCTTTACAAACTTGTCTCGATTTAATGTGAGCAAATTTAGAGACTAGACAAATCAATTTCTCCAAGTAAATTACATTCAATGTTCATTAAGGTGAGGTTATTTAGATGATCTTGTCCCATCATGTTCCTTAACTCACTTTTTATATGCTTTAATGTTGAAAAAGAACGTTCTCTGCTGCAGTTAGTAACCATTAAAGACAAGTAAATTCGTAAGACTATTTCTACATTTGGGAAACACGACTCTAATGAATTTTCCATTATAAGTTTATAAAATTGCAGTTCTAGAGCCTCATGCTTTTCGTTGCTAATAGCAGCAGCTACATTAGTTTTAAGAAGTTCAATGAACTGCATAAGTTCGTCGCCTAGGCTTTCTTCCAAATCCTCTTGGTAAGAGCTGACAATATTTGGAGTTCTTTTCAAGATCTCTTCCTCTGTAATAGATTTTAACTGCCGAAGTATTCCAAATACACCATTCACTCTATGGTACAGCCTAAATCAATAACTTTGCAAACAAAACAGAACAGTTGTCCTTTAGTTTCTGTATAACACAACCAATCTCTCACGTGAGTTTTGTTTGTTGGTGTATGTGTGTATGTGAAAACGACTTTCGACAAAATCGTGGAATGTTTCCAATAATCTCGATTGAAGTTGTTTGGCCATTCACCAATATTGTTGGAGTACATTTTACTTTCGTTGTGTTTTTGGCTTGTAGAAGATGTTGCTACATTAGAAGCATGTGCTGTGCTTTCTGCCTCTCTTTGGCTTGAAGATGATATGGCTAAATTGGGAGGACTTTCTGTACATTCGATTTCAGTTTGTCTTGTGAAAAATGTAGCTAAATCGTGAAGAGTTGCTGATCTTAATGGTAATATTGGTAATGATGATGCTTCTATAGCACTTCCTTCATCTACTGCACCTTGAGACGTGACTGTATTTTCTGCTTCGATTTCGTTGGATTCAGCACTATCACACACGACATTTAAAAATTCAGACAGCGTGCGTGTTTTTGATACAACATCTGGTTATTTTTCCATTTTCATCTCTGTCACATAGGCGCGGGGCCCCTAGAAGCGCGGGGCCCGTAGCATTTGCTACTTCTGCTACTAGGCTAATCCGGCACTGCACTGTCTAACTCCTGAGTTTACTATGAATGGGTGATATGGTTAAAATCATGTTCGTCACCTTTACTTCTAAGTTTTTCTCAGGTAATTAATTGACGCTGGATCTACCTAACAGAAGTTTGCGGTAAAAAAATAAATCCACTATAACAGGGGATTTAGAACCTGAGACCACGTGTTTAATAAGTAAGTACATTAACCAATGTAGTTCCTTCCTTCCATTTTTCTTTCATTCCCTCCCTACCTACCTTCTTTCTTTCCTAATTGTTTCTTTCCTTCCCCCTTCCTTCCTTCACTCCTTCCTACCTTTCTTCCTTCCTTCCTACTTTCATTTCTTCCTTCCTTACTTTCTGTTCAACCTCACTACATCTTTCGATCCTTTGGTATACTTAAAATATTGTCTAAGTTTTCAATGTTATTACTTGTATCAAACTTCTCTGTCTTTTGATTCTAATACAGAGACCGTGCAGTTTTATTTCGGTGCTGTTTCCTACACCAGCAAGTGACATGAGGTCAGTGCAGTAACCAATAGCCAATAGCCAATAGTTGGCATGTACATCTGCAGACTGCCAACTACTGAAGACCTGTGGATAATTTCCATGCAACATAGGTGCTCATGAACTTTACTTTCTGGACAGCTTTTCTTAATCAAGATCAAGCGCAATAATATAGTTTTGATTGATTGATTGATTGATTGACCGTAGCACCGGCGAGGGTCAGTGACGTAATTTGGGGTGGGTGAAGATATTTTGTAGGAATTTTTCTTTTAATCTTTTTTCCTAATGAATTTGTGCCCGGGAGGCAGCTTTCCAGCCTGCTCTTCTCAATTTTGAGATACCAATGGTTCTTTTACGTGCTCAAATTGAACACAGGACCCACGTTTTATCGTCCGTCTCCGATAGGACTTGAAACTCATACCTACACTGAGATCAGGAATCTCTGCATAAATATTCGGATGGATCACAAGGAAACGAACCGGTTAGTTTTGGCACAAGAGGCGAATACTTAACTTCTACGCTGCAGAGATCCTAAGTATTTTTTCCGATCCAGAAGCACTTGAGCTTTTCAGCTCTTCGGCTCGGTGCCATGGACATCGTAACCCTTCGGCTCGGTGCCACGAACACCGTAAATCTGGGGAATCTGTGGCTTTTTCAGCCATCCGGCGGAATTGAACCCGCACACACAGAGGTATAGTCACCCGTAGTCCAAAGCGCTACGAACACGCTGGGCAGACGGGCTTCCCTAAGTATAGTTTAATAATCTAAAATATAGTTTGAGAATCCTTGAACTGTGGGTTCAGGACTAGTGCACCTTGAAAATAGAAGAGCTCTGTTTAATTATGGTTGACATAACTGGACCAAGTTCATTATTGTGGTCAGTGGATAAGAGATAGAAATATAACACGTACAAACTTTCAGAGAGAAATGAGGGAAGGGTAGAACAAACAAATGTTAGATAAAAAAAAATGTATGTGAAAGAGCGAGCGTATACAAAACAAATTTAGAGGTAGTCATAGTTTGTGTGAGATGGCTAAGTTTGTAGAGATCGAAGAGGGAGCAACTAACCCGGTACCGAAAAAAAGGCTATGCTGAAGTCGGATGGGGGGACGCCCGCGTGCCCAGCATGTTCGTAGCGCGTTGGACTACGGGTGACTAGTCCTCTGTAAGTGCGGGTTCAACTCCGCGGACTGGCAGAAAAGCTACAGGTTCCCCAGATTTACGTTGTTCGTGGCACCGAGCCGAAGGGTTACGATGTCCATGACACCGAGCCGAAGAGCTTTCATCTCAAGTGCTTCTGGATCGGAAAAAAAAAGTCGGATGGGGCAGACCACAGCCAACTCTAGATAACTAGGCCAGACAACTGACCGGGATTCCTAACCTAGATCAACAAAGGGCTGGAAATTACAAATGTTTGATAGAATACTGCACGCTTTTTTCAACTTTACTCAATTCTGTGAGTCTATGGTTATTTATTGGTAAAATATATTCATAATATTGATATTCCTTATCGTTAAACTTAACTTGTTGCGTAATATAACTTCGATTTAAGCATTTTGTGTTGATTTTAAAATGAATTCGTCTATAATACATCAATACTGGAATATGAAGTCAGGTGGTGCAGTTGTGGTCTGATTTCCCATAATTCTTACCTGAGTCCGAAGGCCAATAAGTTTATAGTTCACTCTGGTCAGACCGAAAGGTGTAGATACCACAACTCACGTTGAAAACTGCGACACACCGTGTTCCCTTTTCCGGATTGCATCCTGCTATAACAGCGGGAGAATGAGATCGAACATGGCAGAAGAAGAAATCAGATAATCAACCTGTCATCCTTATGATTATTGTTATCATCTGCCTGTCACGAACTTCTCTGTCCATGTAAAATGATGCAAGCTGTATTCGTAACTTTAGTTCGTTCTAACACTCGTGAACATACTAAGGTTTAATATGTACGAAATCTACCTGACGCATACCAGTGATTTTTTACATGCAGTCTTATATACCTCACGACCTTACGAATACATGTTTAATTAATTGGTAGGTAGCTTGGTTGATGCAAAAAAATGTGTTTTAAAAAAAAATATAATTTTGCATAAGCACAACAAAATGATCATCAAAGTTTAGAATTTACAGTAATACACAAAATGGTGGCGAATGTTTGCAAAGGTGTATCCTATTACATATGATAAAAAGCAATGTGACATAGAGAACAAATGATACCTTCTATCAATGAAAATAAAGTATGTGTATATACGCCAATGACAGTAGTTAGGATACATTGTGAACTGATTAATTCTATGGGATTCCCCGATTTTCACCTGCGTTGAATCTCATGTGGAGCACGCAAATGCTTAATTATAGAAAACTTGACAATCGCACTGCTAAACTTTTACGTGTATACTAAATCAACATCGCTGTTATTTTAGTCATACCATACAATGAAAATCTTACAGTACTAACGGTTTGGGTGGGCAAAAAATACGTTGGGAAGGTCGCCACTGTTACCTATATAAAAATGTAAAGATCAAAAATTTCTTTGAAATAAATGATTTTATATTTGTCAATAAAGATGTTCATGAATTTTGGAACGAACTATAACCGGTATCCACTCACGCATGATAAGAATTGTGGAACTGACATCTTCAAGTGACAGCCCAATATAAACGCATCACTTATTAACACCGTGTCATACAGTATCAAATGAAAATGTCTCGTAGCCGTTATAGGTCGTAAGGTGTGAAATACTTGTCACTCCAGATTTTCAAAACCAAGTATGCGTGAGGTAGTTAAAAAGTTCCTTTCATCATTTGTGGACTGTCTGTTGCGTGAATTGGATTTAACAACCCTTTTTATTTTGCTCGATTCAAAAAGTAAACGCTCTATGTGGTTCCCTATTCCGTCCCACTCAGTAAAGTATATATAGCCTTTTTTTTGCCCACCTGTCGTGTTCGTGGCGCGTTGGACGACAGCTGACAAGTCCCCTGTGAGTGCGGTTCAATGCCGCGGGCTGGCAGAAAAGCTACAGGTTCTCCAGGTTAACGGTGTCCATGGCACCGAGCCGAAGAGCTGAAAGGTCAAGTGCTTCTGGATCGAAACAAAATTGCCCTTTTCGTCTTTACAGACGCTTAATTGGCAAGTAAGTTTTACTGTCATAAATTCTGAGTTTGCACTTCTCTCTCTCTCTTGTCTTTCAGCTCATTCGTTTGTTTCTTATCAAAAGATTCTCTACTTTTGCGTAATATTGTTTTCCACATAACTCAGTGATCAGTTAATTTTTCTGATTTGTTGGGACCGAAAGAAAAGTTCTTCATCGAGGCCGTGCAGACATCCTTATATCTGAGTTGTGGTCTGCCTTGGAACCTCTTCCCTTCCGAAATTTCACAGAACAACACCTGTTGGCGTGTGAAACTATTTTCCCTTCTTCTCACATCTTAGCCATCTTAGTCTTCTACTGCTGAGCATTCCCATGACGGAAGGCAAGTTTGCAAGCTGCAGTACTTCAGGGTTGATTATCTTGTCGTACAACCTGATGCTCATAATCTTCCTGAGACATCAAAGGTTAATGAGAATTGGCTGATAAACAATATACTATACAGAAAAATTAGATACTTTGGCCATATGAAGCGTCACGATAGCCTGGAGAGAATAATATTGGAGTGCAGGGTCCCAGGACGCAGAGGCAGACCAAGATGGCTACAAAATATTAAAGAAACCATGAACATGACCATTGGTAAGTGGGTGAACTGGCAAGAGACAGAGTTAATTTCAGATTCGCTGCAAAGAGGGCAACATCATATAAAGGACACACATCTTGATGATGATCACCTGATGCTCATAGTTATTGGTTATTGGTTATTGGTTACTAAACTGACGTCATTGCACTCCGGGCAGACCCATAGGTGCTCAATCTCCCCAACAGATATCGAAGAGTATGCATACTGATGGTTCATGTGGCTCGCTGATTAAACACACCTCTCACTCTGCCTCTCAGGCATCCAGTTCGACTTGAACAACGGGTAACTCCAAACTGCTTAAATCGCTTGATCGATTCAACATCAATATTAGTGTCCTCATCCAACAGAGAGTCTCGAAGAGACCGAAGAATATCCCCTTATCCATCTTCAACTCCCCAACAATCGATGCTGTTGATGCAAGCCTGTCCGCTCTCTCATTACCGTAAACACCCGCATGCCCAGGACAGTATATCCACGTAAGCCGCTGGAGATTATAAACTTCTATAGACGACATCCACTCATACCGAAACCTGCCCTTCTGGATCTTGTGAAGCATCGACTGAGAGTCAGATACAACAACTGCCCCAGTAAATGAAGTCCCAGAAATCCAATGGAGGGCAGCAGTAACGGCCTCAACCTCCATCCTCATACTAGAAGTAGTTGTCCTGTATGCCCCACTTCGCTCTGCAACAACCCTACCATGCGCATTAGCCAAGAAACCCCAGCCGGATTTCTCACCAGGTTGAACCGACCCATCGGTATATACAACAACATCATCATCCCTTGCATTATCTTCTATCAGCTGCTTAACTGCGAGATCAGCCTTCATGTTGCCCCAATCTCTACATTCTCTTCCAAGAGTAACGTTGAGATAGTTCATCATGCTACCATCTGTTGGGATCCATTCTTCCCCTTTTGGTAGAGTCGCAACCGTAGTCACCTGGCCAATTGTTCTTTCAGCCTGGGCCATCCACGACATGCCACGCTTGATTCTCGTGCCCTTAACATCATTAGTGTTCTTGTGTAGTGGATGTCTCTTATCCGAAGTAACCCTCATATATGCCTTGGTTTGGGCGATTGCATGACGGGAGCGTAGTGACAGAAGGCCAAGCATATATCTCATCTTCCCAATGGGGATATCTCTAGTGTAGCCCAGAACTATACGCATACCTTCATTCTGAACCCGTTCGAGTCGTTCACATTGTGATCTTGATATCGTAAGAATTCCGAGTCCGTAATCTACCACTGACATTACCAGTCGATCGAACAAAAGGGCAAGTAGTCTCTGCTCAAGGTGTGCGGCCACCATAACTTTGAGAGCCGCAAGACCACGCTTGCACCGTTGTATCGTCTGTTCAATATGGTGTTTGAAAGATAGACTACTATCAAAGGTTATTCCAAGATAGCGCAGCCTGTCTCTGCGCTCGATGGTATGTTCATCAAAGATTACACAGGGTAGGTCAGCCTTGACGATGTGATTATTCAACGAGCACCACAACATACACGCTTTTTCAGGATTTACCTGAGAGCGAGACTCTCTACACCAACCCGAGATGGTATGCAATGTTTTCTGAATGTCGTCAACCATCTCTCGTCTATCTGACCCAGTCCTATATATTAAGATATCATCTGCAAATGTCAATGTCCGACCCAATCCGGTTGGTTGAATTTTAGCTACATTTGCTGTGTAAATATTAAACAACACGGGTGATAGAGGAGAACCCTGGGGTAATCCCGGGCATATACGTGCAGGATCCGATGTCCATGTTCCTAAACGGAGTGCAACGGTTCTCTCCATTAAAGAAGCAGCTATCCAGTTTACCAGCCAAGGATTAACTTTACATATGCTCATAATCTTCCAGAAACATAGAAGGTTAAAGATCTTAAATCCCCTCTCATGCTATAAGTAGGTTGTTCATGTATCTGAGCCATATAGGGAAGTCTAGATATATAAATCCACATATATAATAATAATAATAATTCCTCTCGTACCGTTATATGTTGCATAGGGCCTGCAAGTAATTTCTCCATACAGCTCTATCCAGGGCATCTCGCTCAATCTCCTCCATGGAACTGAGACCGATATTTCCTGTCCTGCCTCTCTCAGCAAAGTTCATTTCAGGGTCTCCTTAGGTCGATCTCTCTTTCTTGAACTGTTTGCATCCCACTTCAATGCCTGCTTTGATATTCCTTTCTTGCAAGTTTCTGTAGCTCTTCCAATTTCTTGTGATGAGGTAGCTGGCCTCACGCACAAGTCCTCCTCCTTTTTCATCCGCGCTTGGAACCGGCATTGGCAGAGTGTGTACGTGCATAAACATACACATACACACAAACACGCACGCATGCCTTCATATATTACATATGATACCTTAATATATAGATATTAATTACGTCATCATGACCAGGCTCCGTCTCCACAATGAAGGTTGTGCAAATAGCCTCAAACATTCGCTGTCTTTTTGCCTTGATATTACACTCTGCCAGTTGTCCATCTCTTGATGCCCCCCTTCCCGCCACTACTTGTGTCTTGGTCTTCCTCTAGCTCGTCGTCCTTCCACTTCCCTCTCTAATAAGATTTTGATCAATGTGTCATATCTCTGTATGTGTCAGAAATATTTGATTTGTTTGATTTGTTGATAAGATTGTTATTTGATTGAAGCTGGACCTCAGAGATAACAGAGTCAGCGAAAAACACTCTTTATGAAGCGCACAGAAAAGACCGTTCGAGCGATTTCTTCCTTTCTGACGATGTGAGGCAAAATAAGATTAAAGAAAAGAAATAAAGAAAGTTATTTCTTCTAGTAATATTTTCTTAAATATTTAACACCAGAGAGGTGCAACAGCACACGTCTTAGACTGTTGTCATCATCGCTTGCGATGGACGGCTATTATTGTTATTATTAGTAGCTTTTCTACACCTTTTTCTTATTTGTCAGTTTTTTTATATCCTTGAAATACGATATATTCTTCTGTATATCCACATCTCAAATACATTAACCCCTTCCCATTGTGATCAGATATATCGGCTCGTTGTATTTTTGAAAATGACGTAAAACCAGTATACTGACTGATTCTGTAAGCATTGCAGTATAAATGCCCCCCAACTATTAAAAAAATACAGAGTGAAAGAGTTAATTTTATCTTCAACGTGCTTGTTCATTGTTCATGTTTCTGAACCTTACAGAAATACATGGTAAATATAGCACTACTTGATAGTCCTAATCTTATATATTCTACTATACATTTCCCAGAGGCATATCCAGTTTTCTATTAGACATGCAAAAATACAGAGTAAATATAGACCCACTTGATAATCCTAATCTTAAGCTTATATATATATTTAGTAGATATAGATATATATATAGTAGATATATGTATATTTTTCAGAGGCCTATCGAGTCCTCTATTAGACAGGCATCATGTCTTATCAGAGAAGTATACGTAAATAAACCAAGCAAGAAAACTACACAGTAAATTGAAAGATAACGCAAGTCAAATAGAGGGCACATGTCGGCAGTGAGATGACACAATACAGTAGCTCTCAATCACTTTGTAACTGGCAGGGCATATTGAAATCCTCAATTAAGTATAGATGATAGGTTAGATAATTAGATCAATTAGATCAAGGATTATCACGTTTCACGTAAGGTCAAGAGTAAGACAAAGTTGCGTACTATCCCCGCTGCTGTTCATCACGTATATTGACCACATCTGTAAAATAGCTAACACCAGCGAAGGAAACAACCTTGGAGAACTCTTAAACGAGTTTCTTTTTGCAGTTATCAGTTATCAGTTATATGAGGACTATCATCATAGCACTCCGGACACGTTCATAGGTGCTCCAATCTCCGCCTCAGCAAATCCAGTAGCGTCCAGCGACCCAACATGCCAGTTCGATGTTGATTAATCAATCTCTTTGCATATCTAGTATGTCGTTCTTTTCGGGCTGCACCAATATTGACACCCATCTCTTTAATCTGGACAGCAAGTGGGATTCACAGCCCTGAAACTCCTATGTTCGGAAAGACTCTCTCAATGCGTGAAGAATGTCACTTGATCCATTGCAGTTCCTCTGATATTGTAACCAAGCCAGCCAATCTATCAGCTCGTTCATTACCCTTAACTCCTGCGTGCCCAGGGACAAAAATAAAGGTGATTTCTCTGATCATTGTCTGTACCAATACCTTCACCCAGTTGCGTCTCACCATACCTGATTCGCCCTTACGAATCATGCTCATGGAGTCACTGAGTATGAAAACACGAGAGTAATTGTGAGATGCCAACCAGTTCACCGCCTCCGTAACCGCCCAAACCTCCATTGTCAAGCTACTAGTGGTTGTTGCGTAGACTCCACTGGCCTCTCTTATTATTTTTCCTCCTGAGCGTGCTGAAAAGCCCACGCACAGCGTTGTTGGCGAATGACTGAACCATCGGTGTAAATAACCACATCTGTATCATTGATGATGTCATTCAAGAGAGCCTCCACCTCCACGTTTAGCAAGGATAGATTATTTTGTTCGCAGTTTTTCTTAATAGATGTAATAACGGTGAAAGCAGTCGGAAATTGAGGGGGCACAGCAATCCATTCCTCTCCTGTTTCAATTCCGGAAGGATCACATATTTTCCTAAGCGAATCTTCCTCCTGACTCAGCCATGATCTGCCTCTCTTGAGTCTACACCCTTTCTACTTAATGAGTTCTTCATGGAGAGGATGTTCCTTGTTTGCATTGATTCTTAGATATGATCGAACCCTCCAAGTTTCAATTCTGTTAGCAATAGTTGGGAGGTCAAGAAGGAATCGCATTGACACTCCTGGTGTATCTTTGGTGCATCCCAGAATGATGCGCATAGACTCATTCTGCATTCTTTCCAGTCTCACTGTTTGCGTAGGACTAATTGTTAGGAGAGCGCATGCATATTCTATACATGACAGAACAAAGATGATTAGGCAATCATATCAACAACAGAAGAACAGCTACAACAACACATCAACAGACTCCAGTTAGCATGTAACGAATACAACATGAGAATAAACATTGATTAAACAGAAGTAATGACATTCGCCAGAGAGGAAAGCACTACCAATATCTGCATCGACAATCACCCACTAAAACAATTAAAAGATTTCACACACCTGGTGAGCATTTTTTCAGCAAACGGAAGAATAACTAATGAAATTCAACACAGATGCAACAAAGCAAATCAATTGATAGGACAAATGGCGCCAATTTTAAGATGCAAACACGTCACCATGAACACAAAAGAGCAATGTTCAACACAATCTTTCTCCACACATTATGCTACCAGTGCCAAACCTGGTCACTGACAACAAATGATAGAAGAAAACTAGTCACGACAGAGATGAAGTGTCTACGCAGAATGCTGGGTGTAACAAGAACAGACCAGTTGAGAAATGAAGACATTAGGGAAAAAAAGTGGGTACAACATCAGTACTAGACTTATCAAGAAACAACAAATTAAATGGTTCGGCCACGTAGGCAGATTACCAACAGACAGTGCACCTCAAAGAGCAATGCTGCTCCGATACAATGGGTACAAAGCAAAAGGCCGGCCACGCAAAGATGGACCTCAGAGATAACAGAGGCGACGAAAGAGACTATCTACGAAGCGTATACAAGGACCCGTTTTAGAAATCTCTTCTTGATCTGACGCTGTGAGGCAAACAGGATTGGAGAAAAGAAAGAAGAAGAAAGAAGAAGATAGGCGATATAAGAAAACCTACAAATCTGAGGTGGTCAGATCGGATCAGATCAGATCTGGAAAAAAACCACCGGGAGGCTGCGTTATTACTTAACAAATTGGCAATTTAGGACAAAGACAATTATGTATAGTATCACATAAGCAAGCGCTATGAATATTAATAGATGTAACCGGGGTCTCAACGAGCTTTCTTAGATGTTTCTTGTAGATTATAGAGAGAACGAGGCAGATCCCATGAGAGGTGAAGAAAAGATGGGGATGATAGGTCACACTATGAGAGAACTTGAGAGGAGTAGAACAAGAAGAACCTGTTCCTGGAGCCCTTATGAAAAGCGAAAGAGAGGGATACACAGAGACGAGATTTGTAGGCAGTGATTAAAGATATTCGTAAAAGTTATAAGAAGCTGTAAGAGATAGCTACAGCTACACATTAAGGACAAATGCAGTATATAGTAGACTTTGTGAGTAAATTTGGAGATCTAACATTTACGATGCTAAGATAAAGATTCGGATATACAAAACATAGGGCACAGGGCCGTGCGGTATATTTTCTCAGTATGATGCAAGTCTTCGAAATGCCGCCCTCAATGGTTTTTCCTTAAAATAACCTTAAATTGTAATTGTGTTTTGCTGCTTATGCCGCCCTCTTACAGTGCCGCCTGATGAGGCTGCCTCTCTGCATCATAACACGGCACGGCCCTATTAGGGCAGTTCTCTTCTATGAATCTAAGACTTGGAAAACAGATAAGAGAATAGAAAGTAGGTTAAGTTGATTCGATGGAGTCATAGTAGAACAATACTTGATATACCTGGGAGGATGAGATTTAGCAATATCAGGCTTAGTCTGGAAGAAATAGTAGAACAATACCTGGTATACCTGGGAAGATAAGAGAATAGAAAGTAGGTTAAGATGATTCGATGGAAGACATAGTAGAACAATACCTGGTATACCTGGGAGGATGAGATTTAGCAATATCAGACTAAGTCTGGAAGACAAAGTAGAACAATACCTGGTATACCTGTGGAGGATGAGATTTAGCAATATCAGACTTAGTCTGGAAGACAAAGTAGAACAATACCTGGTATACCTGTGGAGGATGAGATTTAACAATATCAGACTTAGTCTGCAAGACATACATTTCTTCTTCTTCAAACGCTCCATATCGACCACTTGTTAACCACACTTTGTAAGTTATGTTATCCGAGCCTACGAGCGATTTGCGTTGTGCCAATTATGCGTCTACAAGTAGACCAGCACATCCGATTTATGCGATGTTTTTTTAAAACTAGGTAGCTTCCTAGGATCCTACCTCAATCGCCTCTTAGAAGGCAGGAAGGAGGGGGGAGGATTGTGTATGGGGGCGGGGAAGGGTTTAAGTGTCACTCCCTGGAAAAAAGACTTTGTGATAAAACAGTTGTTATGTTTTACATTAGTTATGTCCCTTAACACTTGTTTATTGTTTATTCAGTTACCATATTCATCGGTTCCGGTACCTCCCCTGTGGTACTTTATCCAAAACAAAAACTCCTTATTCACTGTATCGAATCTTAACCGCGTACAGTCTATAGATTCAATATTAATCTGATTTCTGAATCTGATCTTCTCCATTTCCGTGTTGCAAACTACCAACGACATTAAAAATTCAGTTTGCCCTCTCCCCACCCTGGAAAAATTAATGTGGACGCCCATGGAAAACAGTAAGACCAGGTCGTAAGACTAGATCACATTCAGATAGAATATTCAGGAAGAATAATATAAACATCCAGGAAAAATTAGCAGAGTACTTCGTGAATTAGATGATAACTTCATGAGAGGATAGCTTGATATGATACCAGATGCAGAGAAGCGGTCCAAAAGGGTCCAAAGGCGAAGGATTGACTTGATTACACCGAGTTTCATCGTTATAAACTAAAAGATGAACAGGCAGGCTTCTGACCAAATAGATCCTATGCTGACCAGATAGCCACATTACGCGTAATAATAGCGCAAAGTACTGTATGGAAATCCCCACTTTATATCGGATTTGTGGATTATGAGAAGGCTTTTGACAGTATTGATAGGGAAACCCTTTGGAAATTGATGAGATATTATGGGATCCCACAGAAAATTATTAACTTAATAAGAGCAACATATACAGATATGAAATGTAGAGTTCTTCATGAAGGTAAATTAACACTTTTGGAATAGAAACAGAAGTGCGTCAGGGATGTCTTCTATCTCCTTTGTTGTTCTTACTGACAATAGACTGGATTATGAAGACCACAGCAACTAACACCAGAAATGGAATCCAATGGACTCTGACAGAGCAACTAGAAGATCTGGACTTTGCTGATGATATAGCCCTTCTGTCACATACACGAAATCAGATGCAGGATAAGCTAAACACATTGAGTCAAAAGTCCCAGCACCTAGGGCTGAACATTCATAAGGGAAAGACAAAGATATTGAGAATTAACCAATCAAACGACAGCTCGATCTCCCTGGGTGAAATCCCACTTCAAGAGGTAGAATCATACACATATTTGGGCAGCAACGTAGACAAAGAGGGTGGAACAGATAGAGATGTCAAAATAAGAATACAGAAGACAAGAGGAGCTTTCATTGCACTGGGAAATATGGACGTCTATAGAAATCAAATCTAGAACACAAATTCAGATATTTAACTCTAATGTAAAAGCAGTTCTGCTGTATTGGTCAGAAACATAGGGAGCTAATAAAACAATAACGCATAAACCGTTGGAAGAAGAAGTACAGGGTGTTTAAGATAATTGCAACCCGTGAATGTAGCTAATCTGGCATATATGTATGGAAATGAGAAGGTTCAGTTATGACGTAGTATAGGTCAAGGTTGTGTGACGGTGTGTAATTGTAGTGCGGGAAGGGGCGATGAACTAATGTGACGTAGGACGAGCTAGTCAGAACCAGTTTAAATAGTAAATAAACACAACTCAATTTGTACCTGGCAACTTTTGAATTGTCAATGGGGCTGCAATTATCTTGAACACCCTGTAGAATAAGACAATCATTAACTACTTTAAAAGTATACAAATCGATGTCAGTACAAGACAAGCTATATGGAGATGTACATGGACTCCTGTGACTACTATAAAAGTATACAAATCGATGTCAGTACAAGACAAGCTATATGGAGATGTACATGGACTCCTGTGACTACTATAAAAGTATACAAATCGATGTCAGTACAAGACAAGCTATATGGAGATGTACATGGACTCCTGTGACTACTATAAAAGTATACAAATCGATGTCAGTACAAGACAAGCTATATGGAGATGTACATGGACTCCTGTGACTACTATAAAAGTAAACAAATCGATGTCTCAAAACGTTGGAAGAAGAAGAAGTAGAATAAGAAAAAAATGAAAGAGAATATTATTACCCACCTCCAAACCTTAGTTCCTTGTTTATGACTAGTGACAGCTTAGCTCTGTCACATATGTGCGGGGCCCCCCAGAAGCGTTGGACCCGTAGCATGTGCTACTTCTTCTACTAGGCTATTCCGGCGCTGGTTTAATACCATTCGAGACGAGAAGTTCAAAAATGTTGTAATCGCTTACGCCAGACGGTATGATATTTTAAGAGAGGGAGTCTAAACTGGTCTAAAGCCGAAGGATTGACTTCATTGCACCTGGTGTTACATCATATGACTCAGTCACTCTACACAAATGACACGCCACCTGTCGAAAGCTTTGCACAAAGCACGAACTCCGTCAATAATCCAAGGGATCTATTGAAAAAAAAATGCACTCGTGAACAGAACGGCGAGTTCCGGATTCGAACCCACGACCTATCGGAACGCAAGGTAGGGCGTAACCACATCGTCACAGAGAAAGATAAGGTGGCTGAGACAGAACTTAAAGCGATTCTTTTAGAACATTCAGCCATTGCCCGTTTGAGAACCACTAACGCAACATAACATCTAGAATAGTATTTTCCACCCTTTTTGTGCCATGCCCCACCTAAGCCTTTCTAAAATTCGTATTCCCCCTATGTAACATATACATGCATATATATAGAAAGAGCATATGCATGCATACATAAAATGCATATTTAATTGCACTCCCCCTTCCCTAACAATCAAATTGCCCTCCTTAACAATCAAATTGCCCCCTCCTGTGGGGCGTGGGTCCCACGTTTGGAAACACTAATCTAGACCCCACTTTCTCCACGTATTCACATCCCAAGCACAATAGCTTCTTCTTTGCTCTCACTTTTGTTGCCACGCCACTGTCATGGAGTTATTGGGGGGAAAAGTAGTCATATCTCAAATTCGTGTCTGAATTGTCGACATGACCTACATCAACCGAGGTCCCATTTAATTTAAGGTTCAGATCGACTATTGGTCACACAGCCTACTCTACTTGAGTTCAGACATCGCGAATTGCACGCAGCAGACAGAGCGCATAAAGAACATTTTTCTGCGCTGCTTGAAGAGTTCTACTTTGTTAATCGTTCTTCGAATTTTCCCAACGCTATTATAAGGTAAGTGACGCCTCTATTCTTCATTAAATACTGTGTGGTACGAATTTATGGACAACTATCAAACGGGACTTTCGATAGAAAAAGTAGGTACAACATCAGTACTGAACTTCATCAAGAAACAACAAATTAAATGGTTCGGCCATATAAGCAGATTACCAACAGACAGTACGCCGAAAACAGCAATGTTACTCCGATACAGTGGATACAAAGCAAAAGGCCGGCCACTCAAAATGTGGACCTCAGAGATAACAGAGGCGACAAAAGACTGTTTATGAAGCGCACACAAAAGTCCGTTCTAGAAATCTCTTATTACCATGAAGCTGTGAGAGAAATCAGTACTGGAGAAAAGTAAGAAAGACAAGGTGCATAGAGATGCTCGCTCTGGGTGTCTCCTTTTTCGACCTGACGCTGAAAGGCAAAACAGAATTAGAGAATAGATAGACATGTTAATTCCCACTCTAAACATTGTTCGTTACTACCATCCTTCTCATGCTTCTTTTAGTCTCTCTCATCTTACCTTCTGCTGTCCATTGGGGAGCTGTCTTTGTCAAAGAGACCGGTGGCATAAGATACACATTCTAAAGCTACCTGCATATTATTCCTCTGATCGTGGATGAGACAGTTTGTGACTCTTAAAAATCTCTGAGTCTTCTTTTATTTATACAGTTATCATGCGCTTTTTGAGAATGCGCACATATAGGTCCGCCTGAAGTATTGTGAGGGCAGTTCAATAACTAATATAAAACATAAACCGTTGAAGATACGTGTATGGGACACACAGAGAAATACAATGGAGAAGCTTGTCTCATGGATCTCTGTGGCGTAGAAGTTAGGTGCTTGTCTCTACTGTCAAAGGTACCAGGTTCGCTCCCTCGTGGAGCCATCAAGATATTTTTCCAGAAATCCTTGATCTCAGTGTAGGCAAGATCGAGTTTCTAGTTCTATCGGAGATGGACGATACAATGTGTTCAATTTTAGCACGTAAAAGAACCATTGGCAGTTCAAAATCGAGAAAATAGGCTGGGAAGTTGCTGCCCGGGGAAAAAAAATCATAAGAAAAGATTTAAAATAACATTCCTACTTAAATATCTTCACCATCTTTAAAATTACATCGGAGACCCTCGCCAGTGTTACGAAGTTGTGCACTGCAGCTTGAGATCTTCCTATGTAAGAAAGAGATCAGAGCACACATTGTTACTCACCGAAGTGCAATGATGATGGTCACATCAATCAATAAATCAATCAATCAATCAGTCATTCATGTAGGCGATAATCGGATAATCAGATCTAAATGATCAGGGTAAAAAGAGGTATGGAGGCAACAAACCACAGCAAACACCCACAAGATTCCATCAGCAGACTAAACAGAAAACAGCACACAACAATCTTTCGCCTAAGAACAGGTCACCGCAGGCTCAACCATCACATGCACAAAATAAAACCTGCTCAGACTGCACAGTGTGCATGTCAGACAGAAACACAGACTCCATAGCACATCCTACAGTCATGTCCATCATACACACACGTACCAACGAAACGAAACATGGCCTCATGAACAAAGCTTACAGAGCAGAACAGTGGCGTAGCTAAGGGGGCGAGGGGGCGGACCGCCCGGTGACAGCATATGGAGGGTGACACTATGTCACCTCCAACAAAATTTTCAGCCAGGCTAAGGTGCGAAAATAGTCTGAAAATAGAATTGTGATAAAAACCCAACTAACACAGGAAATGTGACCGTTATGACGTCACATATTTCGAATGTGAATCTATAAACCGTCGAAAATATTGTCTGAGCGAGTACAGCTCTTTTGGTGAGTCATTTTCTTATATTTTTATTATAATTTATTTCGAACAATGTTCGAAATAAATGACGACCATAGCTTTGTCGAATTATATGAAAGAACGTCGACGACAGCATAATATCAATGGAAGCTGTCGAAAGAATCATAAGAAAGAGAAGATTACCAGGAGAGGAGGCAAGAGATGCTGGATTGTCATTGCAGCAGGAGACCAGAGGCAATGTTAGAGTGTCTGGACCGTTTTCATATGGAGTTAGATACGAGAGGAAAGGCAGTGAATGACATTTTGCTGACTTTTTCTGCCGTTCAGCCAGACCATATTATTTATGCCAACGATGAAGAAATACAGTTGTCTGTTACCAAGCTCACAGCCGTGTATGATGAGCTGTCTGAAGAAGACCTTTGTCTAGAAATACGCTCACAGCCGTGTATGATGAGCTGTCTGAAGAAGATCTTTGTCTAGAAATACGCTCACAGCCGTGTATGATGAACTGTCTCAAGAAGATCTTTGTCTAGAAATACGCTCACAGCCGTGTATGATGAACTGTCTGAAGAAGACCTTTGTCTAGAAATACGCTCACAGCCGTGTATGATGAGCTGTCTGAAGAAGATCTTTGTCTAGAAATACGCTCACAGCCGTGTATGATGAGCTGTCTGAAGAAGATCTTGGTCTAGAAATACGCTCACAGCCTTGTATGATGAGCTGTCTGAAGAAGATCTTTGTCTAGAAATACGCTCACAGCCGTGTATGATGAGCTGTCTGAAGAAGACCTTTGTCTAGAAATACCACGTTTAAGGCGACACCTACAAGCAGCCGAAATAAACTTGGAGGAAGCCAAGCACTGGACTGTACTGCAATTCCTACGATTTATCATCAAGTGGGACTTTGTTGAATCATTGCCATATCTTACGCTGACTCTAAGATTCTTTCTGACAATATGTGTTTCTGTGACATCGTGTGAAAGAAGTTTCTCCAAAATGAAACTTATAAAAATTACCTCCAGTCAACCATGAGCCAGTCGAGATTGTCGGATCTGGCTGTTCTGTCCATTGAACACGAGCTTACAAGAGAAATAGATTTTGACGATGTCATTGACCTGTTTGCCACAATGAAAACAAGAAGACATTCCTTCTAGGACTATAGTGTCGAAGGACATTCTTTGGGTCTGTGCATTGCCGTGTTTTGCATTTAGATGTTCTGAAAGTGAACAGTTGCATTTTAAAAATCTTTGGATTTGAACTATTTGTTTTGTGGTATTGGATTCGAATTTTGTCTTGGATCATACATGTAAGCAGTAACGTACCGGTCAGTAGAGTAAAGTAGAGCCTAGAGGTAGAGTATGTATGAAAATTTAGCTACACCTAACCATTCAGCATAGGGTCGTGGGGGGTCACTGGGGTGACATTTGAACGGACCGCCCGGGTGACGTTTACTCTAGCTACGCCAGTGGAGCAGAATATATGGAACTCTCGAAGAGCTTCAACTGACATGCAGCTTCATAGAGGCAACCCATCTCATGGTTTAGACGAGCATACGAAACCGAACGTAAGAGAAGAAGAAGAAATGATCAGGGATGGGTGGCTGATGTTAAACTGAGCAAACATACGGTGCACACGCAAGATTAACCTTTTCAAATAACATCTTATCTGACATGCTGATTATAACTCTTGCGCTCGTCAGTTACGTTATCCTGTTGGACAATGATAGTAAAATAGCCATGTAACAACTGCGTAATTATTAAATCATCCTCCTCTGTGGGTGTAATAATAACTTAATAATGAATCATCGTTTATCGCGTTTCTTTTTTTTATTTTTTGGGAGAAGTAAAACTGGACTTACTTACTTACTTTAATTATTCCTCTCCACTCCTCGTGGAGAATAGGGCCTCAAAAGTTGTTCGCCACTCTTCTCGGTCTCTGGCTGTTTTCTTTCTGGTTTCCCAGGATAGTCGTGCTCTCTTCAGTCCCTCAAGAAGACTTCGTCTCCAGGTCTGTTTAGGGCGTCCTCTTTTTCGTTTTCCTTGCGGGTTCCATTCAAGTGCTTGTCTAGTGACATTCTACTGTGTCTTCCTTAGAGTATGCTGGATCCATCGCCATTTTGTCCTCTTGATCTGGGTAATCATGGGTTCCTGTCCGTTTCTTGTTGTGTATGTAATAATATCTTCTTCTTCTTCCTTCTTCTTTGCGTTCGTTCTTTACAACCAATTTTAATTACTCTTTCTGATATGTTTGATCTTTGCCAAGAACGTGTATACGTTGCACATTGGTTTGGTAGTCCCCTAAACGCATAGACTTCTACACATTTAGGACATGTGCATCCGATTTCAGCCGAACCTCCTTAGTCGCTTCTTACGATATGTGTGGCAGGTAACAGTGGTTCTATTCTCTACACCCCAAATTTGGACCCGGTAACCACTCAGGAGAATAATATCTTAATATTGAATCATCGTTTGTCACATTTCTTATCTTTTTATTGGAAAAGTAAGACTGGACTTATAGCCTTTACTATTACGTCGTAGAGAGGTTATAGATAAGCATTGTGCTAGTTAACTTATCTTTAACTTCAGATGTAAGCTGTTACTATTACTAGACGCATACGAAAGCCATATTTCTACACGCTCTATATTTTCATTACATAATATGTGGCTCGCTGATAGTGAAGTAGGTAACACATTGCGCTTGTGACCACGTACCGTGGAAATTCTCTGCTTGATGTCATCTTGACTATAACACAAATTTCTCAGTGTTCACACAGTAAGTGGTGGTATACGTGAGATTCTCATCCCTTACTTTTGGAGGAGCGAGGGGGGGGGGGGCTAAATTACAAATACCTCTAGAGTCGAAGCTGAGATCGCCTGAATGACGAAGGATACTGGTGATAGGAAAGCAAATGTTCACGCAAAAATCAGTTTACTATGTCTACGTCTGAATTTATAGCAGGCGAACAAACGAAATCTTAGTATTAATTCTACAAAATCTTCTCGTTTCAAGTGGAACATAGAAGAACTACAGTCGATCTTTACATAACTTTATATTTCGTCATCGTTCTACCAGACCTCGATCGATATAACCTCCAGTTTCATAATTATTCGCCAGATAGTTTTTGCCCCTCTGTCCTTGTTGGTTCTAGTCAACTATATATTTGGCTATGTTATTTAGTTGCTTCGTCTTTATTACTGTTATTCCTGAGAGTGTGTTTGTCTATGTATGTTTATTATTGGTCGTCATCCAAACATCTCACTGACAGCTAAACAACAGATGATCAACAGCATTTTCATGCCTACTCTGTGTTAACAGAGCCGAGCATGGACAATGAGCAAAGCACAGTCGCAAAAATAACTACATGGGAAATCTGATGCCTACGAAAAGTTTCCAACAATACCAGAAAAGACAGAGTAACCAGCATCGGTATAAAAGAGAAAGTTGGAAGCGAGAGATAGACCACGAAAATATGGGGAGCTAGCATGGCAGAATCCTGTTTAAAAGCACAAATATCTATCACTTAAACCACTAGAGCAGCACAAGACAAAAACAAGAAACCACAACACTGGGCAACAACCCGATAACAATGTGAGGAGAAATGAAAAAGAATGGATTTTGTTGGTGAAGCAAAGCCGTGCGTTAAGAGCGGTCATGTGTAACCTTGTATTTGCTGATAGAAGACAGGTTTAGCCTAAAGGGTCAAAGGACAAAGGATTGACTTCACTGCACCGGCTTTACACCATTTTTTTCTGATCCAAAAGCACTTGAGCATTTCAGCTCTTCGGCTTGGTGCCATGGACATCGTAACCCTTCGTTCGGTGCCACGAACACCATAAATCTGGAGAACCTGTGGCTTTTCTGCCAGTCCACGGAATTGAACCCGCACTCACAGAAGACTTGTCACCCGCAGTCCAACGCGCATGGATCGTCCCTCTCCGCGGAAATGGTACACCACCTTCCGAGAGTATTGCACAAAGCACGAGCTTCGTAGATTCGGCAACTTCTTCTTCGAAAGCTCCATATCGAACACTGGTTAACCACCCTGTATGATTTTATATGATCTGAGCATAAGAGCGATTGTACGTTGTGCAAGTTATGCGCCTACAAGTAGGCCAGCACATCCGATTTCTCCAATGCTTTTTATTTACTAGGGTAGCTTCCCTAGGTCCTACATCAAACTGTTTCAGAACAGAAGCATTTCTTCTTTTCTCGAAAGGGGGAATCATTTCCTGGAATGGAGAAATAATAGTAAATACTCCAAAAACCATTATTTTTCCCCAATTTGTGTCTGCCCCCACAGAGAAAAATGACCATGAGCCGCCACTGAGCTGTTGGGTACGTCCTTCACCATGCTCCAGCAGAATTATTAGTTATATGTTTTGCTGAATGTTTACTAAATCTTGTTCAACATAACTTGTCCCCATTTCTAGATCCTGTTGATCTCCATTTTATTTATTACTTTTGTATGATTGCAAAAAGAATAACACATGAAAGTATATCCTTGACTAAGTAAAGTCCAATTAAACAACAAATACTTCAAACGATATGAAGATCAGATCAAAGAAATTATTAATTAAATTACCAGCTACAGCATTGAGCGCGCATACAGCAAAACTGTCAGGGTAGAACTTCAAAGAGTAATATACAATACTACCGTATACGTTTCGTGTACAGTTTGACGTATAAAACCTCCACAAAAGATTTACATTGTTGCCTTTCTATTGCCTTTCTATTAACTCTTAGTGGACCAGGGCAAAAGTCATATTTTTACAAGTCATTTGTTTTTAGAATAAAAATGGCCCTTTACTGTGGCTCCTGGTAAAAACACGTCCAACCCAAAGCCACATAGTGTGGTATTGGTCCTCGTGAAGTTAATTGTTTCCCACGTCAGGCCACAGTCTTTCAACTCTCTTTCCACCGTTCTTTTCCTCCATATTTCATTTGGATACCCATGCCTTTTCTTCCCATTCACTGTCCATCAAAAAGCTGTCATAGACATTGCCCCTACTGTCATACAATACAAAGTAGTTGAGGGGGCAAGAGTAATTGAGGGGGATGCATTGTGGGCAAGGAACATGACAATGAATAGTCACATACACAGCCAACTCTAATATTGAGTTTAGAGTTGGCTGTGTCATGTACAAGTGGTTACAAGTTCTAAGAAACGAAGGGGATGCACCGTGGGCAGCCAACATATAAGTGAGAAAATAGTGCTGGGCGTCCAGTACATGGAAAATCAGTGAAGTCCCTTCTCCTGGAAAATGGTGGTCGTTCCTCTATAGCGTTAAATGACAATGATTTTAAGGCATAGTTTAAAACAAGTGTCGAAGCTTCCCTCCATTTCCTCCTCTGGAAATCTAGGTGCGATTGTACGTTGTGCTCTTATACGCCTACAAGTAGGCCAGCACATCCGATTTCTGCGATGCTTTTATTTACTAGGTTAGCTTCCCTAGGTCCTACATCATTCGCCTCTTACGACATGCCTTGTAGGTTGCAGTGGTACTATTTTTGCCCTTGTGGGTCCGGCACGACACGGGCGTTCCACTTAGTAAACTACCAACTAACATTTGTTGGTTATCATTATGCCCCATTCACTGTATTCTTGAAGCTGTTGATGACACATTCAATAGGTACTTATGCAACATATGTTTGGTATTTATTTTAATTGTATCACAGCAACACTCATCATAATTTTCTATCTTTAGAATGTTGATTAATTTTTTTTTTTTTCCGATCCAGAAGCACTTGAGCTTTTCAGCTCTTAGGCTCGGTGCCATGGACATCGTAACCCTTCGGTTCGGTGCCACGAACACCGTACATCTGGGGAATCTGTGGCTTTTTCTGCCATCCCGCGGAATTGAACCCGCACACACAGAGGGATAGTCACCCGTAATCCAACGCGCTACGAACACGCTGGGCAGACGGGCATGTTGATTAATTAAACCAATGTTATGCCACACTGAACTAACACATAGGGCGCCAGTCTACTAAACTAGATGCCGAAGGTTATGCATGCGGATGGTTTCTGTTTCTCAATGGTTAATCATCATCATCATCCTCCACTAGCTGTATAGAGAAGATTCAACTTCTTAAGAGTACAGTGAGCAGGTGGACTTTGAAGTGGCTTCTGTAACGGAGGACATAGGAATAGGAATACTCAATGTGCAATGATATAGATCACATACCACAACGTCCAATAGACTTTGGCCCGTCTGCCCAGCGTGTTCGTATTGCGTTGGACTACGGGTGACTATCCTCTGTGTGTGCGGGTTCAATTCCGCGGGATGGCAGAAAAGCCACAGATTCCCAGATTTACGATGTCCATGGCACCGAGCAGAAGAGCTGAAAAGTTCAAATGCTTCTGGACCGAAAAAAGCAAAACTTTGCCACCGTAACATCCTTCAGATTATATATTTTCTCTCTCTCTCTCCAAATGTCGCGCCTCTGTTGGCTTCATGCTCAAATGATCTTTCATATTAAGAACCTATTTTCTCCGTGGTCTTCCTTTTCTCTTCTTTGCGGTAATGTCTACTTTTTGAATTGTCATCTTCAGTCCTTCTTGTTAAACACACTTATTGTTTTAGTTTGTATGTGCCAGTTTTAATTACGTGTAATATAGGATGTTCAGTGAACACGGATCTTGTATTGTTACCTCAGTTTACGTATTCTCAATTTGTGCCCGTAGTCCTTGTCTTAAAGTGCAGATACATCCTGGTGTGCGTCATTGTAACTTGAACTTTGAAAACACTCATTCCAAGAATTTCATGATCAGAGAAAAAGCAATAAATATTATTTTTGATGATGCATTTTGGTCGAAAAGTTGCAGCCTCTTTTGTTGGGTATATACGTATAAACTATATTACTTGGTGGTTGTGTGTTTCACCGTTGGGTCATAGATTTACTACCATCTTCTCATGTATCAATAACAATATCCGCTATTTCTATGCAACTATTCGTCGTATGTGTGCGCCTGGTAGCTTAAGCGGTAGTGAGCTCTTTCACGAACCCAAGCGTACCTGGTTCAAACCCCACGGTGGGCAAGTTTGGAAGCAAATTCGTTTCGTGGGATTTTTACAAAAGGTAAAAATAGACCCCACCGTTCAGAAAGCAATGACAAACTATTAAACGTAAAATGGTGCTAGAAAATCAACGACTCGTTTACTGTGGTTGATGGCTACGTCCTTTAGGATATGACACAATAGACCTTACTATTTAGAAAGTAATGACAAACTATTGAAGTGTTACCTAGAAAATCGATTACTCATTTACTGTGGTTGATGCCACGATTTTTTTGGGGGTGCTATATATTACGCATATGTAATAATGAACATAAAATGGAACGAATTCAGAAATGATGAAATCAGAGAAATGTCTGGTCAACCACTAGTAACAACTGTTATAAGAAGGAGAAGATGGAGATATGTTGGACACACATTGAGAAGAAATTATCAAAGCAGGCACTGAAGTGGGGTGCAGAGGGTTCAAGAAAGAGAGGACAAACCTAAGGAGACCCTGAAACGAACTTTGCTTAGAGAAGCAAGAAATATTGGTCTCTGTCCAATAGAAAAAACTTAGCGACTTCCCCAGGATAGAGCGGCGTGGATAAATTGCTTGTAGGCTCTATGTAACGCATTAAAGTACGAGAGAAATTATTATTATTAAATTACGCATAGTTTGAATTCATTAATTTTCTCATTATTTCCTGTTCATTCAATATTGTGATGACAACATTACTGATTCCTGATGACAACATTACTGCAGAAATGATCAAAGCGGCTGATGATACAACTATTAGCCAGGTGCAAGAACTATTTAATAAAGTATGGGAAGAAGAAACTGTCCCAGATCAATGGAAGAAGGGAATAATTGTTAAGATCCCCAAAAAGGTGATCTCAAAGATTGCAACAACTGGAGAGGGATCACCCTATTATCAGTAATGACCAAGACTTTCTGCAAAATCATTCTTTATAGAATCAAAGGAGCAGTGGACACAACCCTGAGAGAAGAACAAGCTGGTTTTAGACCTGGGAGAAGCTGCTTAGACCAAATAATTACCCTACGACTAATTTTGAGGAACATATTGAGAAGCAACAACCACTCATACTAAATTTCATCGATTTTAAAAAGCCTTTGATAGTCTACACAGAATCTCTCTGTGGAATATTCTGAGATGCTATGGAATACCAGACAAAATAATAAACATTATAAAGAGCCTCTATGATGGTTCACAGTGTGCAGTTCGCACTGATGGTGGACACAGCGACTGGTTTATGGTTGAAACCGGAGTAAAGCAAGGCTGTATTCTATCTCCGCTATTGTTTGGAGTGGCCATTGACTGGGTGATGCGAAAATGTTGCGGGGCGAAACTGGCATCGATTGGGTAGAAAATAGTCAACTAGAAGATTTGATTTTGCAGATGATATTGCCTTGTTAAGTAGAAACAACCAAGATATGCAAAGAAAAACAGACAACTTGTCATCTATAGCATCAAAAGTTGGACTGCAGATAAGCTATGAAAAACAAATATAATGAAGACACCTATGGCAAGTAATGCAGATATCACACTGGAATCTAAAATGATAAAAATAACAGAGCAGTTCACCTATTTAGGTAGCAATTTTGATTGCACAGGAAATGTTAAAAAAAAATTATGATACGAATTGGCAAAGCAACATCAGCTTTTAAAAGTCTAAATAAAATATGGAACTGCAAGTTATATAGTATTAAAACTAAATTACGAATTTTCAATTCAAATGTTGTATCACTCCTAACATATGCCAGCGAGAGTTGGAAAATGACTAAAGATATAGAAAGCAAGTTGAATGTATTTGAAAATAGATGTCTGCGAAAAATAATGAATATAAAATGGAACGAATTCAGGAGAAGTGATGAAATCAGAAACATGTCTGGTCAACCACTAGTGACAACTGTTATAAGAAAGAGAAGATGGAGATATGTTGGGCACACCTTGAGGAGAAATGATCAACGAATATCAAAGCAGGCATTGAAGTGGGATGCAAAGGGTTCAAGAAAGAGAGGTCGACTTAAGGAGACCCTGAAGCGAACTTTGCTGAGAGAGGCAGGAAATATCGGTCTCAGTTCCATGGAGGAGATTGAGCGAGTTGCTCAGGATAGAGCGGTATGGAGAAATTACTTGCAGGCCCTATGTAACGTATAACGGTACGAGAGGAATTATTATTTATTCAATATTGTATTCACTGCAACGAATCCGTATTTTTCTCTACACTTCTGTACTGATGGTATTGATTATTCGTATCGCGTGTCATCATGATCGTTTTGCAGTTTTGCTGCATGGGACGAACAATGTTGACTGCTCTCTGATCTGTATGTTTTGCAGTTTCTGCTGCCATGGGACGAACAATATTGACTGCTCTCTGGTCTGTATGTTTTGCAGTTTCTGCTGTCATGGGACGAACAATATTGACTGCTCTCTGGTCTGTATGTTTAGTTCTTTTTTAACTTTTAAATGAGCAGCAGTGAATGCTATCCTATCCATCGTGCACTGGTGTCTGTCTATCTAGCAGATTGAGATGGAGAATTTGCATTTTGAAGATTAGTCGCCCGTATGCAGCCGGGGTTCGCAAGGGAAGCAAAGAATGGTACCACTGCGACCTACAAGGCATGTCATAAGAGACGATTGATGTAGGGCATAGGAAGCTACCTTAGTAAATAAAAACGTCGCAGAAATTGGATGTGCAGGCCTACTTGTGGACGTATAACTGGCACAAAGCTCAATCGCTCTTAGACTCATATCACATACAAATCACACAGAGTGGTTAACAAGTGGTCGATATGATGGAGCGTTCGAAGCAGAAGAAGGTTGGCTAGTGAATAAAAAAAAGATGATAGAGGTGTACTGAACAGAGATGGTTTTGAAGAAAGACGGAAAGTATTTACAAGTATTTACACATTGGCTACTAGTGGTTGTCGAAGTGTAAATCAATAACTTTGAGGAAAGGCTTGTCATTAAGTATTTACACATTGGCTACTAGTGGTTGTCGAAGTGTAAATCAATAACTTTGAGGAAAGGCTTGTCATCAAGTATTTACACATTGGCTACTAGTGGTTGTCGAAGTGTAAATCAATAACTTTGAGGAAAGGCTTGTCATCAAGTATTTACACATTGGCTACTAGTGGTTGTCGAAGTGTAAATCAATAACTTTGAGGAAAGGCTTGTCATCAAGTATTTACACATTGGCTACTAGTGGTTGTCGAAGTGTAAATCAATAACTTTGAGGAAAGGCTTGTCATCAAGTATTTACACATTGGCTACTAGTGGTTGTCGAAGTGTAAATCAATAACTTTGAGGAAAGGCTTATCATCAAGTATTTACACATTGGCTACTAGTGGTTGTCGAAGTGTAAATCAATAACTTTGAGGAAAGGCTTGTCATCAAGTATTTACACATTGGCTACTAGTGGTTGTCGAAGTGTAAATCAATAATATTATAGAAATTGTTTTATTCTTTTTCTTCGAACGCTCAATATCGACCACTTTGTGTAACCACTTTGTGTAACCACTTTGTGTAACCACTTTGTGTAACAACTTTGTGTAACCACTTTGTGTAACCACTTTGTGTAACCACTTTGTGTAACAACTTTGTGTAACAACTTTGTGTAACCACTTTGTGTAACCACTTTGTGTAACCACTTTGTGGGCCTAATAGCAAATGTAAGTTGTGCCAGTTATGTGTTATATGTAGGCCAGCACATTCAATTTCTGCGATGCTTTTTATTTAATACGGTAGCTTCCCTAGGTCCTACATCAGTCGTCTCTTACAACATGCCTTTGTAGGTCGCAGTGGTGCTATTCTTTGCTGGTCCCGGCACCACACGGTCGAAATGATTTCGACAATTTGTTTGATCCAGGAAACCAATATGCAGCAGAAGGTAGCCATTCGATGTACATGCTTCACATGTTAGTTTATCTCAAGTAAGACATGTTCAGGATTAACGCAGGCTATCAATGTGAAGTATGATCTTCTTTACAATTGTTTTCTTTTACATCTAATTATCTTTGACCAAAACCAACAAAAATTGATTAGATCTCTGGTCCTAAAAGATAAACATGTCGTGCCGTTGAGACACAGAGAAAACAAGCTGCGCGAAAAGACAGAATACAAAACACCCCCATGTCTGACCTTGATCATGTATACCTGTGGTAGGGGATTGTGTTCTAGGATTGGACACTACAGTCACCTCCGCACACACCAGAGAGGTGAAGCAGCACACTTCTGAGACTGTTGTCATCATCGCTTGCGATGGACGGCTATTAATTTCTTCTGACTCTTTTCCAAACTTAACTAGAATAATTTTAATAAAGTCAATTTTTCATGCACTAATGATGGTTTTCAGAACAACACTAATTTGCTTTTTTTGTATCTTGGCTAGAGTTAGTCATGCGATGTTGTGACTCAGATAACATTTGGTGTCTTGTCTGAGTCAGTTCTACGATACTTTGACTATGATAACATTTGATGTCCTAACTAGAGTCAGTCCTACGATACTTTGATTCAGATAGCATTTGATGTCTTGAGTAAACATTCAATACTCTGGAGTCACAAGTCTTATGTCATACCATGTTTCGACTAGATTAGCATTTGCTGTCAAAGCAAGATGAGGCAACACATAATACTGAGGTCAAGCATATAACTAGTGATAATAAAGGATACAAGATGAGGCAACACATAATACTGAGGTCAAGCATATCCCTAGTGATAATAAATGATACACGATGAGGCAACACATAATACTGAGGTCAAGCATATCCCTAGTGATAATAAAGGATACAAGATGAGGCAACACATAATACTGAGGTCAAGCATATCCCTAGTGATAATAAATGATACACGATGAGGCAACACATAATACTGAGGTCAAGCATATCCCTAGTGATAATAAATGATACACGATGAGGCAACACATAATACTGAGGTCAAGCATATCCCTAGTGATAATAAATGATACACGATGAGGCAACACATAATACTGAGGTCAAGCATATCCCTAGTGATAATAAAGGATACAAGATGAGGCAACACATAATACTGAGGTCAAGCATATCCCTAGTGATAATAAATGATACACGATGAGGCAACACATAATACTGAGGTCAAGCATATCCCTAGTGATAATAAAGGATACAAGATGAGGCAACACATAATACTGAGGTCAAGCATATCCCTAGTGATAATAAAGGATACAAGATGAGGCAACACATAATACTGAGGTCAAGCATATCCCTAGTGATAATAAAGGATACAAGATGAGGCAACACATAATACTGAGGTCAAGCATATCCCTAGTGATAATAAAGGATACAAGATGCTATAACTGAATTGAACACGACAGCAATAAACAATATTTATAACTAATTCGGCCTTAGAGTTCAATTAATACTATGGCCTCGGCGGATCAACCAAATGTCCTCGCTACTAAGAAAGTGAACCTTCCCGACCTTTCCAAACGCTACATAATTTTTTTTTTTCAAATGGGAACCGCTTCTAACCAGATTCAACAGTTTGGCCAGACAGGTTATGTAAAAAAATGATCTGTTATATATATATATATATATATATATATATATATATATATATATATATATATATATATATATATATATATAGTCTGCTGTCTAACAAGATTTTGCAAAGTCATCGTGAAGCTGCACAACTCTCACCTCAATTATCTATTTATAGTAGCATTTCTCAGTGTGGCAAAAAGGTAAAAAACAAAACACAAATTGGTAGATATGATATTTATGTACATAATTAACAAATATTTTCGATGTTAAATTAAATCTATTTTAATAACATATAGAAGCCACATATCAGTTATCAGAGAAACATATTAGCGATCAATACATGTTATCCCGGAGCGAATAAGTTATCCATCATGTCTGTGAGTCAGCAATATTCATTCAGGAATGAAACGATATATCTCTTTAACACTGAGCTAGGAATGAGTCCCGAAGAACACCAGCCAAATTGCGTACATGTTATATGTATCCCACATCTTAATGATGTTATAATTAATTGACGTGTAATTAATTAACCAGGGGATTAAAAATAAGATACATGGTATATGTGAGACAGCTAGGTCATCCAATCGTTGGGATCAGCATCAGCGCGCGCTGCAACCAGATTGGTCGATTGTTGACCTAGTGTCCAGATTCGGATGTCATTTTACCACATGCAATTATACTATTACAGCATCCAACATTGTTCATACGACAACTACTACGTTGTATCCTATCACGTATCACACAAAACAAACACGATTAGAATGTAATTGTCATTAAAGGTAATATTTGTTCATACAATTCGTTTATTAGTACAATATACTATGTAATTGTTTCGGTTTATTAATTCAAGGTCTAGAGTTGTGGGCCTAGTAACGTCGTGTGCGCGCTCTCGACTCGAGCGTTACGGTTATGAAATTGTTGAATCATGCTTGGTATATAAATACCGGTCTAGCAGTCAGTTGGAGAATATCAGTGCCAATCGTGTCTTAATATATTCTTTATAAGACGCGAAAGGAATATTATTGTTGTGAAATTATAAATAATAGTAAGTATGTATTCATTTTCATGTTATTTTCAGTCGAGTGTGCTGCTAGTAGTAGTCACAGTGTGAGTGACAGTGTTACTGTTAGTAACTAGTATGACGTTGTTAATAGTTCATACTACGTTATCTATGTTGTTAGTGTTACATCAGATACTAATTGATATCTCTGCGTCACAGATACTGTGTCACGTGTGACAATACAATGACGTCAACTATAACTGCTATTTATTGACAGATCACTACTCACTACAGTACTATCGCGTGCAATTAACCGTGTTAATTTGATTAGTATAAATTTATAATAATAATGTTGATTTAAACGAATTTACTGATTCCAGTAAATATTATCATTTATCACTCATCTTTGAGTAAGTAGGCCAGCATTATTACATTATTATAATTATTAATAATTTATAAATTTAAATTACTTTTTAGTCTAAAATCTAAATAAAAGACTTTACTTAACAGTTATTGTGTAACAATCATCATATCATTAGGTGCCGTCTCCACATCGAAGTTGACTGCAATGACTCTCAGCATCCTCTGTCTTCGCCTTGGTGTTGCACATGCCAGACTGTAACCTGTCCATTTCTTAAAGTTTCCTCCCACTATTTCTGCTTCCTTGCTCTTCTCCCTCAACTTTCCTCTAGTAAATGTTTATCATGGTGTCATGTCTTTTATGTGCCCAGTTAATAATCAGGAACCTCAGAGTCCTACTGAGCGTAACTGTGTACAACTTTGGCCCAGGTTCACCTTCAATCACAAATTTCTATGGCACTCCATGGCACAATAACTTCGCTATCTATGCCCTGTGTAACATCCACAATGTCCATATTTTTGTAGAGGAACCTGCAATGGACATTTGATCTGAACTGGTCTTCTCATTTCCACATAATAAACTACCAATATAAACATTTTTGTTCTCATTTCCCTACATTCCATACCTGGAAAATGTATATGACCTCGTGTTTCCCAACTATTTAACATCATCTTAGTGTTGTAGGAACAGTGTGTTCTACACTGTGTTTGACCAAGATTATTTAATCATACCATTAACTCTTTCCACGTTTTTGAGCACACTGGTGGCAGCGAAATTTGCCGTACACTGCATCATTAGAGTTCCTTCCATTTTAAGAAGTCTTCGTTTACTCTACTATTTTACTCTACTTTAATCTTGTTATTCTAATAGGTTATTCAGGTTTCTAAAATTAGTATATACTAAGATATATAATTAATGTATTGATTAGTTTTTTGTTTGTTTTTAAAATGTTTTTTTTTGGTGCCTCTGAGTTAACTGTTAAAAATTAAAGAAGTAATCGTGAAAGAGTTAAAGAACAGAGATGACATTTGTATCTTATTTATGTAAAATGTACTTCTCATTTCCTTTCGTCTAAACACAAACATAATCGGCATATCCTTTACTAGGATGTAGCCATCAACCACAGTAACGAGAAGTTGATTTTCTAGGCACCACTTATACATTCAATGGTGCCATTGTTTCTGAATGTGAGGTCTATTTTACCATTGAAAATGGGTTACCTTGAAATTCTAAGGAAACGAATTTGCTTCCAAACTGCCTGCCGCAAAGTTTGAACCATGTATGTCAGTATGGTCGAGCTACCTTAATCATGAATCACTAAACAGAGGATTCATTAATCACTAACATTTCTATTATTATGGCCTAGTAAACATTAAAGACCTAAACAGATGAGCAACGACGGTAGACATGAGAGCTATGACCTCTCCCATGTCGCGCACAGGCCAAGAGGAAAGACTAACTAACTATTTCTTATATTAGTCTCTCATTTGAGTGTTCTAATGAACATGATAAATTGTTCCTATCATTACATCAGTTTATCATTTCAATTTCTGTTTTAAAAAAGCCATTTTACAGATTCAGGCTGTTTGTCCAACCTCAGGTATCAGGTATATTTGTGAACATCATCCAAAGGGAGAACAATTTGTACTGTTAAGAGATTTTGTGAACATAAAAATTCAACTTGATTGTCCAACATCTACTCAGTTATACTGTAGCGTCGCCCGAGTGGTTACCAGGGCCCAAATTAGGGTGTAAAGAATATAACCAGTTACCTGCCATGCATGTCGTAAGAGAGGCGACTGAGGTTTGACTGAAATCGTATGCACATGTCCTAAACATGTACAAGTCTTTGCGTTTAGGGGCCTACCAAAACCAATGTGCAACGTATACACATTCTTGGCAAAGATCAAACATATCACAAGAGTGATTAAAATTGGTCGTAAAGAACGAATGCAAAGAAGAAGATACTGTAGCTTGATGTCAGATCTGATTCGTCATCTGGGGAACAGTCAGTTGACTCATGCCTATGTACAATGTCTAATCTATGTCCTGTTTGACATATAAGGCTTCCACAACAGATTTCCTTTGTTGCTATTCTACCATTTTTACCAATTATTTCCCACGTCAGGTCCCAATCTTTCAACTCTTTTTCACTTGCTCTTCTCAATGTTTCCTTTGAACGTCCACACCTTCTTATTCCATCAGCTGTCCTAGCAAATACCCTAAATTGGCATATGCCATACATGACCAATCCATCACCATCTTTGTCTTTCAGTGATGGTTTCCAATGATGCACAGTTTGTACATTTTAAAGTCTTTTTATGTGAATTTTTTCAAGTAAAGGAACACTTTTTATAGCGTGGGGAAATACAGTGTTAGGCCCGAGTTGTTACCTGGGCTCAAATTAGGGGTGTAAAGAATAGAGCCACTGTTACCTGTCATGCATGTCGTAAGAGGCGACTAAGGAGTTGGGCTTGGGGCTAGCTACCCCACTAGATAGCTACAGAAACCACAACCAAGAATATTCATAGCTTGCCACCCGAGGAAAGACCACGCAAGGAGGGACTCATGACAAGAAAGTTGGTAGAGATATGGAAAAAAATCGTCTTGGATAGGCGGACTTGGAAGGCCTTGGTTGTGGACTTATGTCTCCCTAGGGACAAAGGGTGAAGAAGAGACAGTGTTAGGTCTGTATTTCTGATTGACCATCTGGAAAAAAATCATCTTGGATAGGCGGACTTGGAAGGCCTTGGTTGTGGACTTATGTCTCCCTAGGGGCAAAGGGTGAAGAAGAGACAGTGTTAGGTCTGTATTTCTGATTGACCATCTGCACATGATGGGGGATGTGGGGGAAGTTTATCACTACGTTTCAATAGTTGAGGCTGGGTCAATCTGAGAGTCCTTATGGTTGAAAAAAATTCCACACCCACTGTGTAATTGAACCCAGACCACTAGTCTAAGAAGTGTGTTCACTAACAACTACTGCAGCTCTCTATGTATAATGTTAATGAATTATTGATTATATCTATCATTGCTGTCCATAGGTACCCATGCCCTGATTGGCATGGAAGTATAGTTCCAGAGATAAAGTTGAAATTTAGTTTGAGGCTGCTGTACTCAATTGAACACATAACTGCAGACTGTTTACTGAGGAGACTAAAACGTGTATAGCAAGATGGCTTCAGGGGACACACTATTGCAGCATCACCCTGTCACTATGCATACTGAAGTTGTAATTATTGGTAAGTACAGTTGTGTTGTTAATATAAGTTGCATCAATGATTGTGTTGTCACAAAGTGTAATTTTGTATAGAAAAGAGCTTCATGTCCATAGATAGTTGTGTATTATACAGGGTGTTCAAGATAAAAGTAGCCTGATTGACAAATCAAAAGTTGCCAAGTACACATTGTGTTTTGTCTATTTACTATTTAAACAGATTATGACTAGCTCGTCCTTCATCACATTTGTTCATCGCTTCTTCCTGCATTATAATTACATGCCATCACAAAAAGACTTGCTCACTTGACCTATACTATGTCATAATTGAACCTTCTCATTTTCATAAACATGTCAGATTGGCTTCCTTGACAGGCTAATTTTATCTCGGAACAGTCTGTATATGGTTAAAAACAAGAAAATTTCAAGCTCATAGATAGTTGTATTATATATGGTTAAAAAAATGTATAGAACCTGTTATCATACCGTGTGGTGCCAGGGGCCTACAAGGGAAGCAAAGAATTGTACCACTGCAACCTACAATGCATGTCGTAAGAGGCAACTGATGTGGGCCCTAGGGATGTTACCCTAGTGAATAAAAAGCAGTGCAGATGTCGGATGTGCTAGCCTACTTCTAGGCACATAACTGGCTCAAAGTACAATCGCTCTTAGGCTCAGATCAATACAAATAACAGAGTGGTTGATATCATATGGAGCATTTGAAGAAGAAGAATACCATATGGTAAATCGGAGTATACAGTGTTCGACCTGTTTTATGGCACACAATGACACGTTTATCTTGCCTTATATAGTAACATAATAATTCATCAACATATTATACAGGGAGGGTCTCCATATTGTGGAGGTATGATGCTTTCTTCTGGTCTCAAAGGTGCTCAGTTTGTTTGCAGAGTGAAGCAGTCAAGCTATTTTCCTATGATCTCAATGTAGAGGAGATTGAGTTTCTAGTACTACTGGAGACAGTTGATAGAACATGGGTCCGGTGTTCAAGTTGAGCATAGTAAAGTAACATTTGGCATTTGAAATCGTTCAAAGTAGTCTAGAAATATCTCAGCAGGAGGAAATTATAAAAAAAAATTCCTACACATTTTCAGTCCTAAAACACTGGACCTGTGCAAGTGCTGCAGAGTTCATGTACTACCGCTGAGATCTTTCTGTATAAGAAAGAAATTGAAGGACACATGAGTATTCACCGAAGGGCAGTGATGATGTTACAGTTAATCACACAATCCATTTTGTAGAGACACCTAAAAATATGTCTTCAGCGCTTTTACATTTTCTATAAGTTGTTTTCAGCGTATGTTATTATGGTGTAATTTATATGAATTTTTCTCTTTTCAGGAAATGGTCCATCTGCTATATCCTTGTCATACATGTTGGCAGGGAATCGCCCGTACTACAATGGAGCACCTCTTACTAATGAATATCTGACTAAACGATTGGAAGAAAATATGGGAGTTACTCTTATTGATCAGGTAAGTTATACAATAAATGAGGTGTTTCTTGTTCTACTGTTTGATGTGAGCTGTTCTTCATTTACCCCATTATTCTTTTTTCTTGTGTGTTCAGACTACGGAAATATCCAATTGAGCAGTGTGTAGCCAGACAAGAGTGCTATGTTGGGAACCAAAGAAAGAAAAATAGCAAACCAACACAGACTCGTCGTTAGTCACTGCATGTCGAGGGTAATCTTGAGGAAGAAATCAGATCACTTATAGACTAATTAATAGAGAAGTAGAATCTTCACTAGTCATTTATCGTAGAAGTTCTGAGGGTACAGGGCTTGGACCAGAAATTTCTGGTAAGCTCACTGCAAGTGGTTTGGACTATAGGTTCCTTGACCACAGATCAATACTTGAGGATCTAAACCTTTAGTATCTGTGAAGTCCGAGAAGGCACACCTGAATGGCAAGTGACAAGTGACACTGCTAAAAAAAAAGTAGATCTTTGTAAATAAAATGTTTGTGATATTATTCTTGTTTGTTGTTACAGTACAGAAATATCACATTGTTTTATGGCAAAGGGTTTATACGTTTCTATTTGATGTGTAGATATATAATGTCAATATAAGAATATATTTTGTTATCCCACTTAGGATTTAGCCGAACTGTGTGAAGGCTTAGAAGGACGATCCAACAACCCTGTAGCATTGCTATTTGACAGCCTGTTTCACCCAGATGCAGATCTTGGGGCAGACCTTCCATCTACATTAGACTGGAAACATGAAGAGATACATGAGATTCCTCATGTTGTACTTGGAAAGACAAAACCTGGGGGAACATGGCAGGTATGACCAGATATAGGACTGTACTTTATTTTCAGTGATTGACAGTGATTGATTGATAGAAGCTTTTGGTAGTGATACCATGATAGTGAGTCATTGTAATGTACTAATATATTTATTTAAAAAAAAAAGGTATAAAGTTGAAGGATTGACTATTGCACCGGGTTTCCCCATATAACTCCATCCCTCTCAGCAGAAATGACATGTCACTTGTCGAATGGGTTACACAAAGTACGAACTCCATAGCTCCAGCTAAAATCCTAAGGATTTCCAGAAAAGAATTGCATGTGGGACTATGTCCAGATTAGAAACCACAACTTTCAGTACGTATGACAAATGTTTTAACTACTTCACCATAGAGATTCCCGAAATATATTTATAAGAATCTACTAATGATATTATATAATGACATTTAAAAAATTATTTATATAGTATTTATAATAAGATGTCAGTGTAAAGTGATTGAAAAAAGAATGATAAAGTATTTGATTTTGTTTGACCTAATTCTCCCAGTCAATGATATGTTCAAAGGGACAATACATTTGGACATATGCTTATAAATAATTGTTGTATATTTTAATAATTTTAGTTTTTGTTTTGTCCATTAGAAAATTGATGGTAGCATGCAGACGATAAGTCAGAATTCCTGGATGGAGCTTCCAAATGTACGCTTTAAGGAATGGCTTGCTAACAGAAACAGGTATGTACAGTTATCTTGTAATAAAACACCATCTTATTAAAGTATTTGTCATCTGAATTTGTGATAGCATAGTGGTTAGTACACTTGCTTCATCGACAGGTTGTCCTGGGATCAATTTTCCCCTTTCTTCTGCTTTTGCCTGCTATGAGTTCAGGTATAGTCAGGGCGCCTGGTATGGCACTTCTGACTGATTTTTGCGTGAATGCCTGCTTATTATCAGTATCCTTCTCGGACTTCAGAGTTGCTTGTAGTTTAGATTCTCAAGTATTGATCTGGGACAAAATTTTCACATTGAATGTGTCTTTTTCAACCATAGCGACTCATTTCAATCCAGCTTCAATTGGGTACCAGAGACACACTGGGAAGTAAATACTGCTGGTATGATGCTGACCAATCGATCATCGTTTTTGCAGATGGTCAAAGCAAATAAAAACCTCAAAACTATTTCTCAAGATACCCTAGACCAAGGTGGGAAAAATGATTTTTATAGAATGCCACAAGAGTAGTGTACAAACTATAAAAGTTGCAGCATTACATAAAACTGCTATGAAAAAAGTACAGATATTGCATGAACATAAACAAAAAATTATAGCCTGTTAAAGGTTACCGATTAGTCTAGTAGAAATAAATTCTGCTTTTTCCAATATACTTTCTTAATTAATATTATGTGGGAAATGTTCTCTACTGTTCTGTTTAAGAAAAATAGACTCTATGTCTATTGTTTAAAATGCCAGTTTGCAAGTTATGTTGATAATTCTGTCTTAATAAATTGGTTATTATTGTTTGTGAGCTCTTATGGCTATATGACAAGATGAAGGTGTCTTCTTAGATTGCTGTTTTCAGTTTTCTGAATTGTTAAAACATATTTTTAAAAACTACGGTGTCATGATATTGCTAATATTTTCAGTGTTAACAATTGTTGTAGCCATCTTTACTTTCTTGTTAAGTATGTTGCTAGGATATGTTTATATAATCTTTAATGTATATTTGTTTTCTTCTGTAGAGATTCATTAACAAAGGATATGATGCTTGGTCGTGCAACAATTGGGGATGTAAAGGAATACTACAGTGCCTTTGTCAAGTCACAGGGGTTGGAGAAATATTATTGTGACTTTCATACAGTGACATCCGTTCAGAGAGTGTTCCACATACGCAGTAGTGTTGACAGTGAGAGCGGAGAAGTGGTGCCTTGTTGTCGTAATGTGAGGGTAAACCACACCCATTGTTGGGAAGTTAGAGGTTATCGTACCATTATGGATGACCAGGGAAGGGCCCTTTGCTAGGCAGGAGTTCTGTTATGTTGCTCCTTATGTTGTTCTAGCTACAGGCGCTTATGACATTCCAAATCGTCTCGGCGTTGAGGGAGAGAACCTTCCCTCTGTAGTCCACAGTTTGGGCGATTTTGAGCAACTTCTGTCAGAGTGTCAGGTCTCAGCCTCTACAGATCCCGTTCTGGTAGTTGGTGCCGGTTTGAGTGCTGCAGATGCTATTCTCACAGCCTTGGAATCCAACATACCAGTTATTCATGCGTTTCGTCGCAGACCTTCAGACCCAACCCTAATCTTCTCCAAGTTGCCAAAAACCATGTACCCCGAGTATCATCACGTTCACTCTCTGATGAAAGGTAAGGAAACCAGCGAGCTCTACAAACCTCTACCTGGTTACTCCGTAACTGAGATCAAGAACAATAAGGTACTGGTTAACTGTAAGCGCTCAGGGATAGTCACTTGGTTTGATGTATCCTTCGCAGCAATTATGATCGGTTCCAGACCTGACTTGGGATTTCTTCCTCGCGAGGGACGTCATTTAGGCATTGTCCCAGACTGGCCCATTTACAGTAAACACAATATTATTGACATAGATGCATATTCCTACCAATCAGTTCACGAACCGCAGATGTTTGCGATGGGACCTCTTGTTGGAGACAATTTCGTGCTTTGGGATTGGTGGTGCTCTGGGAATTGCTTCTCATTTGAATAAATGTCGTAAAAAGAATTCATTGTAAATGGCAGAACTATTGAGAAATGTTGTGATAACAGAATTTCATGCTATGTGTCCTTTGTTGACTTTATTCATTGTCATATTACTACTATAAATTTCTATGTTTATTCATTGTTATATTACTAACATAAATTTCTATGTTTATTCATTGTTATATTACTAACATAAATTTCTATGTTTATTCATTGTTATATTACTACTATAAATTTCTATGTTTATTCATGTTATATTACTACTATAAATTTCTATGTTTATTCATTGTCATATTACTACTATAAATGGCTAATAAGTTCATAAAGCACATCATGCTCATATGATTGCATCTCTCAGTGATTGCATTTCTATGTGATTACTATGGGCATTGTTCCTATTTACAGTAATTTGACAGAGATCATTTATTTCAGTTTGCCTGCCTCTATTTTGTTCTTAATGTATAAATAAAAAAACCAAGAATTAATAGATAGGTAGGTAAGTCAGTAGATTAGATTAGGATAGATAGATATAAATCAAAGAAGAATCAAAGAAAAATGTACACACACGAAGTCATTATTGCATGTTATCAGTTATATGAGCACTATCATCATAGCACTTCGGACACGCCCATAGGCGCTTCAATCTCCACCAGCGGTGGAGTGAACAAGTCCAGCGGCTCAACACTCTAATTCGATGTTGATTAATCAATCTCTTTGTATATTTGGTATGTCATTCTTTTCGGCTGCACAAATGTCAACACCCATCTCTCAATCTGGTCAGCGAGTGAGATTCACATCCCTGGAACTCCTCTGTTCGGATAGACTCTCTCAATGTGTTGAGAATGTCATTTAGGTCCATTACAGCTTCCTCGGATATTGTAGTCATACCAATCAATCTATCAGCTCGTTCATTATCACTGACTGTGTGCCCAGGGACAAAAATAGTGATAAACACCCCACCCAGAAATGGTTTTGGAAATTTAGAAGTAAAAAATGAGCGTGAAAAAGGGGAGGAAAGAACTTAAATACACGATATTTTATGGGTTTCTTTAGCTCTGAGAAATTAAGTTGATTGCCATTGAGTTTGTGAACTATTTTTACAGCTTTAGCTGTTATAAATATTGTTTATTTAGTCACCATTTCTATTACAATTATAAACTTTATTATAATTGATGAAGCAATTGAAATTTGTTTACCTCAGCAAATTAGTAACACATCATACTTTGGTGTAAACTTTACCTCCGTGTCCACAACCCATCTTATTTTTGGAATTTGATTTAGAAGAAAATTGTGTAGCGCCCCCTTCCAAAGAAATAGATCATTTTGACCACTGTGTAGTGCAGATTTGGACGGCCCAGATTCTGATTATGTCATGTTGATGAAGCGAAATATATTTTATAGACATTACATTCTTAGCAACAAATAAATACGACTCATAGAATTTGCAGACTTTAGAGGGTGAAATGTTTTTCACTTAACATTTCTTAACCCACATAAGCGGCATGTAGGCCTGCCAGTTCCTAATACAGAAGTATGATAAGTAAAATAAATTTAAGTTCATGTCTAATACAGTATAAGGTTCATCATCTAATTAGCAATTGAATTACCACCCATATCCACAGCAAATCATTTAAGAGGAATACCTTCAAATCTACATTAACATAATGTAATCAACATTATATGTGGCTTAGGGGATAGTGACTCGGTCTATCAACCCCGACGTTCTGAGTTTGGATCACGCTGCGGACAGTTTGGTATCAAATTGTTTGGCGTGGATCTTTACAAAAGGACGATGGCACCACCCTTTCAGAATGCAATGGCAAACTACTGAATGTAATAATGCCTAGAAAAATCACAAACAGCGTTAAAAACTGGGGTTGATTCGCAAAGTCATGTAAAGGATATGCAATTAACTTTTAGTTATTAACATTAGTTATAAAAACATGGAAGAGTGAATAGCAGAATAATTAGAACACCAGTTACTTAATCATAAGAATGTGGGTTCGAATCTGGCAGCGTAAATTTTTTGGCTCCTCTTTTGTGGGTGCAATTTTTTTAATGCTCACTGCGTTTGGACAATCATGGCAGCATGTTGATAATCATGGCAAGCAGCCGAAAAATCCTCCTAGCAACCACCTAAACTGAATTATGTTATACAGAAGTTGTATAATGCAACTAATAAATTGTTTAAGATATTGGAATAAATAAAAATAAAATAAATTTGGAAATAAACAAATTCAGAGAAGTATCATTGTAATCATCGTTTTCAAATTTCATGGCATGTATTCCATCCAAACTGACATGTACGTAGTGAAATTTTTGCTATGAAAATCTTACACATATTTCAAGTCCTGCAATGTATTCTTCTTCACCTTTCAACTCCTAATGGAGCAAGGTCTTTGACAAACTTCTTCCAGCCTTCCTCTCTTCCATCCCTTCCTCTCTTACCATCCTTCCTCTCTACCATCCCTTCCAATTCTTTCCTTGTTATATCTATCCTTTTCATATCACTCTCCATCTCTCTCGTCTAGGTTTTCCCCATCTCCTCTTTCCCTGCGGGTTCCAAAACATTGCTTGTCTTGCAATGGTTCCGGTCGGCCTTCTCAATGTGTGTCCTATCCAGCGTCACTTATCTATTTCTCCACTGGTATCTGCTTATCTAAATGACCCTTATATATTGTGATGTTTCATACTAGCTTCATTAGCTACTGAATTGAAAAATGGGTTGTGATTATATTTAATTTAGGTCCTCTTTTCCCATTGCAGATGTATGTACAAATTCAGCTTCAGTTTTCTTAATTATTAACAGATTTGTATGAGTAATATAGCATTTTGTAGGTCAATGAATTTGTTTAAGATTGTTCTAAAACAAATAAAAAGTGTCGCTCCCATCGGCTTATGGGAGCCAATCAGTTATGTTATTTCGTACCAGTAGCTATGTGGACCAAAATATAACGTACATGTGTGTTCTAATGCAGACAAAGAAAATGTGTGTGTGTTATAATGGAGACAAAGAAAATATAAGTGTTGACACAGACAAAGAAAATATATGTGTTGACAAAGAAAATGTATGTGTGTTAACACAGACAAAAGAAATGTATGTGTGTGTTCTAATGCAGACAAAGAAAATTTATGAGTGTTAACAAAGAAAATGTATTTGTATGTTCTACTACAGACAAAGAAATGTGTGCATGTTAACACAGACAAAGAAAATTATTTTTAACTAGACAAAGACAATATTGCATGTATCCTTACACAGACAAAGAGTATCATATAGAAGATAAACAATATTGCTTGCGTTGTGTGCAAACATTTTTGAAATTATTGCACGTTTTGATTACAATGTTTATTGTTACAATAATATTTAAACAGAACTTTGTTTAAAGAACTGGTAATAATTCATTTAATGTCTTAAATAGCGACAGAACTAGACATGAACATTCTGTAAACTGTACATAGTAGCTCAAAATAGGATCATCCATACTGTTTAATTTATGTCCCTATCTCAAAGTGGGATCATCCGTGCTGTTTAATTTGTCGCTATCTCAAAGTGGGATCATCCATGATGTAATTTATGTCCCCATCTCTCAAAGTGGGATCATCCATAGTTTAATTTATGTTCCTATCTCAAAGTGGGATCATCCATGATGTAATTTATGTTCCTATCTCAAAGTAGGATAATCCATGATATAATTTATATCCTTATCTCAAAGTTGGATAATCCATGCCGTAATTTACATCCCCATCTCAAAGTAGGATCATCCATGTTGTAATTTACATCCCCATCTCAAAGTGGGGTCATCCATGCTATTTAATGTACACCTCTATAAGTAGGATCATCCATGCTGTAATTTATGTCCCTATATCAAAGTAGGATCACCCATGAAGAACACACCTTTCTACACTCTGATGTGAAGGAGTCCAGAAAACAGACTTGTTTGAAAGGAGATGTTACATATTTGCTGGTAATGATTTCATTCTATCTTCAACAAGCATCAAGGTTGTTAAAGTTACAACAAAGTACCAAAGTAGAAAATGCCCAGCTCATGACATGTAGCCAAATTAATGTGATTAGCACATATGTTTTTTTGCTCATGTGTCGTTCAGGAAAACATATCTTCCACAATTTGTCTCTTGGTAAATGTGATCTAAACGAGTCTCACATTCTAACCAGACTGTTCTATATTGACATAAATTAGCATTCATTGTATTTCATTCATATTATCTCATCATATTATATAACAGATACCATTCATGTTTCAAATACCTGTCTCTTTCAAAATTTTGCCGTTATTATTTATGTTTGCTGCAGATCTCATATCCTCTTCCAACAGTGTTCATTTCATTCTGTACAAAGTGGCTGGTATATACAAAATGTGCCTTGCTTTGTGGCTCATGACTTGACACAAAATTACAATATAATGTTGCACACAAAAGTAAAGTTGTTATTTAATATTGTAATGTGTAGTTATTTTTAAAAGCTAATGTATCTTTTTGTGTAGCTTAAAGAATTTTTATTTTGATGTATATAATTTATAAAATTTATCCAACATGACTGAATCCATTTTTGTGAGTATTTAGTCATGTTTCACCATATATATAACTTTGCACTTTGTAATATTTTTTATTGAAATTTGATATAGTATAGTTTAAGTGAGCAGAGTTTGTGCATAGTGATCAGTTCCCATTACAATCACTTCCCTTGTATATCCTGCTGAAAATGGGGTACCCAGATATTGTGGAAATCATATAGTTCATTCACCCATATTTCTGTTTTGATTTGGTTAAGATACCAAATTTGTTGATTAATGTCCAAGTGTAGAAGAACAGCGTTTTTATGTAACCATGTTTTAAAAATGATGTTCATCATCATCAAGAATCCTTTCCCCGTGCTCAAGAGCATGGCACATATAGCAATGTCAAAAGATTCCCACTCAGTTTAATCTTGTGGCTTTCTTTCTACCTCATACCTAGTCTTATGCATTGCTTTGAGCTCTGCTTCAAAAGTTTGTCTAAATGTGCCCCTGGGTCTCCATTATTTCTTTTTTCACTGCATTTCATGTCCTGGCTGGTTTTTTCCCTCATCCTAGGACATCATGTCGAGTAGATCTTCACCTTATTTTGATGGCAATTTGCGTGGTCTTGTCTGCTTCTTACATCATTCTGATGCTACAGTTTGGCAAGTTGCAGTGGATGTCAAGAGGCAGGAATTTGGGTCTGGGCTCTCCTATAAGTTTTCACCCTGCTCTTCATCATTGTTAGTTGTTTCATCTGCTACCACTAAGAGATCCGGATTATGATTATTTAAATCTTGTTTTATCCATTTATGTTTCACATAGTTATCTATTAACTCCGATAATTTTTATCTGCATATATTTTTCAATATGAGTTACCTGTTTCCATGGAAACTTTTCTTTCAGCACAAATAGCTATTTTTGGATAGATACTGTATTATTACTCAAGACTGATATCAATATCCTCTATTGAGTAAACCATAAGCGCAGCACTAGCATAGTGGCAAGTTCAGTTCCAAGTATCAAGTTTCCCCAGTGGGAGTTGAATATTTTCTAACTTCATGACTCTCAGATTGACCCATCATGAACTGGGTATCAGAGAAACACTGGCAAGTAAAAGACGTCAGAGTAATGTTGACCATATTACCCATTGTGTGCCGTTGTTGAAATAAAAGTACAAGTCTAACACTGTATTCTTCAGTATACCTCACACTTTAAGAAAATGGATTTTTACTTAAAGTGACTGTATCATGTATTCACAATCACAATGTGAGAAGGTACAATGATTGTATGATGTATTCATTGACTACAATTATACTGTGAGAAGGTACAATGATTGTATGATGTATTCATTGACTAGAATTATACTGTGAGAAGGTACAATGATTGTATGATGTATTCATTGACTACAGTTATACTGTGAGAAGGTACAAGGATTGTATGATGTATTCATTGACTACAATTATACTGTGAGAAGGTACAATGATTGTATGATGTATTCATTGACTACAATTATACTGTGAGAAGGTACAATGATTGTATGATGTATTCATTGACTAGAATTATACTGTGAGAAGGTACAATGATTGTATGATGTATTCATTGACTACAGTTATACTTTGAGAAGGTACAATGATTGTATGATGTATTCATTGACTACAATTATACTGTGAGAAGGTACAATGATTGTATGATGTATTCATTGACTAGAATTATACTGTGAGAAGGTACAATGATTGTATGATGTATTCATTGACTACAATTATACTGTGAGAAGGTACAATGATTGTATGATGTATTCATTGACTACAATTATACTGTGAGAAGGTACAATGATTGTATGATGTATTCATTGATTACAATTATACTGTGAGAAGGTACAATGATTGTATGATGTATTCATTGACTACAATTATACTGTGAGAAGGTACAATGATTGTATGATGTATTCATTGACTAGATTTTACTGTAGAAGGTACAATGATTGTATGATGTATTCATTGATTACAATTATACTGTGAGAAGGTACAATGATTGTATGATGTATTCATTGACTACATATATAGAAGGTGCAATGATTGTATGATGTATTCATTGACTACAATTATACTGTGAGAAGGTTAGATAGTGTGCTCTCTTGTGTTATATATTTCTAACAGATTCTCACTATCTCCACATATTCTCATTGAATTACTATCATGCTCACATTTATCTTAACAATGTCAGGAAGTGTCAACAGTTTGGTGGGGAAAACATAATCAAATCTACTACTTTATTTGATCTCATATTTTTGAGCTTGGACACTTTTGTACAATTTTGTATTTGTTAAAAAAATATGACATTATATTTATAAAGAATTTTTAATAAAAAAAACTAATCTGACATTGATTCTCACAGAGAAATAATCTGTGTACTATATGCTTCTATTGTATATTATTATTCTCATGTAACATATGTTGTTGCATTGAACATGTTTAACTTTATTGTGTTGTGTTGCTGTTGTATTTCGACAACGGGTTACCAATATTCCAGTAATGATTTGTTTAGTTTTTCTGATATCTATGATTTAACATTCTGTCTCTTCTTTTTGATTTTCCGTGTGTTAAATTTATCAATTTCAAATTTTGCCTGCATTATATTTATAGAAGAATTTGCACAAGTAATACAATGAACTGATTAGCTACTGAATTGAAAAACGGGTTGTGGCTGAAGGAAATATAGATCCCATTTTGCAGGTGTATGTACAAATTCAGCTGCAGTTTTCTTAATTATTAACATGAGTAATATACCATTGTGTAGGTAAATTAATTTTCTTTCAGATCTATTCTAAAACAAATAAATAGTCACGCTCCCAGCGGTTTATAGGAGCCAATCAGTTACTGTCAATTTTTAGAATAGCGGTTGTTTCTACTGAGGTCTGTTATAGATCGTCTATCTATATCCTTTTCATGTTATGCTTACTTACTTCTACTTATTCCTCTCCGCTCCCTGTGGAGTATAGGGCCTCAACAGTTGTTTGCCACTTTTTCCGGTCTCTGACTGTTTTCTTTATGGCCTTTCAGGATAGTCGAACACCCTTCAGTTCCTCAAGAAGACTGTTTCCAGGTCTGTTTAGGACTTCCATTTTCCTTGTGGGTTCCACTCAAGTGCTTGTCTAGTGACACTCGGCTGTGTCTTCCTTAGGGTATGCCCGACCCATCACTATTTTTTTTCACTTTTAACCTGGTCATCATGAGTTCTTGTTCTGTTCTTATCCACAGATCTGTGTTTGCAACTTTGTCATACCATCTGAGTTTGAGAATACACAGATGCGATTTCATGTCATAATATAATTCATTCAAAAGTGTTATCCCCATTGCTACCGCCTTTCTACCCCTGGAATCCAATGTCAGTAGAAACTCTTACATTTCACTCTCTATTGTTCTTCTTCATGTGTCTGTCCTTTCTTTTTCTGACATATGTTGTCCAGAGCTGTCTTTATCAAATGCCTATGACATTCTACACATATGTTCAAGCTATCTTCTTTCTCTGATCATGGTTGCCAGAAATGTACAAATTAGTTTTCCACAATTATTTATTTGTAATTGTTTCTGACCCAAATATTTACTTCAGATGATACTGAAGTGTCAAATCCAGAGATGTTGAGGCCAATCATTATGTAGAGACATGTAGGTTTCTCTCTCTCTCGATCACCGCTTACTGATGTACCAGATTTCCCCATAAATCATTCATGTGGAAATCTGATTCATGCAGCCTTATCATGGGTGTGTTTCGTCACATCTTCAGCGCCATTTGGAGCTCTGGTGCTTATCCTTCGGCGATTGTGTCCGGTTTTAGCCGTGACGGGTTTATAAAAACACTGCTTCACTCTTACTCAGTTGTATCTGGTAACAATGTCATGAGGATAGATCAGAGTATTATATGTACACATATCCCTGCATATTTGTCTGTGTTGCAGCTCAGGAAAGAATATCACTAACATCTCATTTGTAAGTTAGAATTGTTCTTATGTAGATCAATTGTGGAGTCTTGTAGTTTCATATTTGTGTCAATGTTTTATTTTGATAATTATTTATAGTTAAGAACATTCATAATTCTCTCAAATGTGGTTTTTAAAATAAAAAAAGATCAGACCAGGTATTCATTTAATATTAGTCAGCTTTTGTGCATTTATGGGTGGACTTGATTCGAATCTCGAGTGCCTCCACTTTTTATTTTCTGTTCAGTACTTGTTGCATTGTCTATGAATCATTGACCTGTCCGTGTGTTTCACTTTATCTATATTTGAAGATAGAAACTATACAATAAATTGTTGATGGGAGTAACATAGCGGAGAAAATAATGGAAGAGAATAGAGTTTTAAGAAACACAGGGGCGTCAATGAATATAATCGATTCTGTGTTCAACAGGTGACGCTGTTTTGAAAGACACTGCTTAGTGAAGCTATTTTTTGTTTGTTTGTTGAGAACTAGCTGATTGTGTTCTCTACAACGCTCATCGGTAGTGCTAGGCAATAGGTGTCGTAAGAAATAAGGGTTTGTGGTTCGAATCCTATCTTTGGTCATATTTTATTCCGGAAGCCCCTCATACTTGTTCATTGTCTAGAAATAATATAGTGAGTTGCTTCCGAGACCCAACTATCTCAGATTATGGCAGTTAATGAAGAAGTGATTAGGAGACTTGGAATTGTTACCTGAACAAGGTTTGAGCTCCTGTGAGATTAGAGCATGCATAACCATCACTCTGTCGTCTCATAGTAATTGGCATCTATGCTGTAGCTTTGTTGGTGCACAGTCTCATCCAGCAGATGTCAAAGGTATGCAATGTTGAGGAGTCCCATTACTCGTTAAACACTCCTCATTCTGCTAGTCAGATCTTCAATTCTACTTGTACAGTGTTTGCATAGTAAATTTGGCATCAATTTTAATGTCATTCAACTGTTAGTCGCATAAAGGTTAGAAGCCTCAACAACATCCACTCATACAGCAATCTGTCATTTTTAGAGTCTGAGACAGTCTCAGTTTGACGGGCACACATTACATAACTTTACTTCGGATCTCTAGACCTTTTAAGGTACCTGTTTTATAGCTCAAGTTATATAGGGTAAGATGGTGTTAGACCTGTATTTTTCATTGACCGTCAGTATGTGATGTGATGCTTTCAGGAGTGCTTCTCATTGCTTTTCGTGGTACCTAATCCAATTGAAGCTGGGTTGGCATGAGAGACGTTAGTCTAAATAAATGTCCATGCCCACTGGGGAATTGAACCCTGATCTCACACCTAACAAGCAAGTTCGCTAACAACTGTGCTACTGATGTTTCCACCTAAGCTGTTGCAATATTAAATATCAAAATATTATTTTGTTTAGAGGTGTGAACTTTATTGCTAAATCAATTTTTTATACAATCTTCTTTCATGCCTTCTACTGTGTAACTTTTGTTACAAGTTTGTTCACATGGAACTCACTGAAGTGTTCTTTGCTTCTGACAACTGAGTGCTTTATTAGTTTACACTAACACTCGTGTTCATTAACTCCTAGTGGACAGCAAACTACTTCTTAGGACATATCAATATTACCATACAAAAGGGCATTCAAAAAACTTGTACTGCCTGTAGTACCGCTTGACGATCTAACACTGTCTCCCACATCCATCAACAGATGCAAGAGAAAAGAACTAAACTGGAAACAATCTCACAACAACTGGGTCTGACTATTCATGGGGAATTTAGGACAGTGTAGGACGAGAGCCTGAGGAATTTAATGATTGCATGACTAGTGCAGTCGCCGCAAAGCTGTTAGGTTAGGATTTATTTTCTATTATGCCCACAACAGAAATAATTCCTTGGCCTCACTGTGGATTTAACACGGGTCTCCTGCATAGGAGTCGCGCTCTAATCTATTCGGCCAGTTGCTCCTCAAAAGGGTGTAATCCTCTTTAATTGGTCCACAGAAAGTTACTTAATAAAGGTATTACAAATTTGTCTTTTTGCTTTTCATGTAACATGTATAATTTGGTTTTGTAAACATGGAGATCTTTCAAATACAAAATAACCTCTGAAGTTAGAGAAGGCACACCTGTATGGTGGGGGGCACTGATAAGGAAAGCAGGCTTTCAGGCAAAATCAGGCAAAGCGCCATACAACATGTCCTGCCTACGCCTGAATTCATAGTTGGCGAACGCAAGAAGAAGAAAAAAATACAAAATCATAACTTTTCTGTTCTTGAAATCAATCAAATTTGTAAACAACTCATCATCAAGGTCTATTGTCTATTCCCAGATGGAAGATGGAGTTGGTTGTCCACTCTTGACATTTAACGATAGGAGCTTTAATTTGTGTTCTAGGACCAGATGAGTCGCCCTTGTATTATATTCATGTTTATGTAGTGGGGTCTTGATATTGGTCTTCCCTTGGCTCTAGTACCTGATCTCTTTTTTTTGTATGCTGTTATTGGTGGTTGGTTGTATTTCATTCTCATTAAATGTCCAAACCACTGCATTTGTTATCTTTCGGTCCATGAAGTTATACCCAATCTGCATTTAATGTTATTTCGTAGTATGTCTTTCCTGGTGACCCCCACTGCCTTCAGGCATTTTTCAAGGTGCTTATCCTTTATAGGACGTTGCACTCTTTGCAGCGCATCTGAAATTCACTGTCTCTAACCAGTTCACCCACTTCGTCCTTTAATATCTTGTAGCCATTTTGGTCTGTCTCTGTGTCCTGGGAACCTGCCCTCCAATATTGCTCTCTCCAGGCCATCGTGACGCTTGATGTGGCCAAAGTATCTAATTTTTCTGTATAGTATATTGTAACAACTATAAGTTTATAATCATAAATTAGTTCCAAAACTTGGTTTCTAAAGAGTATCCACTAGGAGTTGATGTACTATTGTTTATTGAAAGCAATTTGTACTGTGATATCAGACACAAATGTGTCCAATGATTGTTACTTCTGATTGTTCCAACATTCTTACAAGATATTGTTTGCAACAGTCAATGAAGCTCATTTTATTTTCATTTATTTTGTTGCTATATAATTTCAGTACACATTTTTGTGTGCAAGACTTGAGTTTATTATTAAAATTACAATATGTCAATTTGGCATTTGTTGTTATTGTTTTGTTGACACCATAGCGGCGGCCATATGCATGTATGCGGTGCAGGATGCTTTTTGTGTCGGTACGGCTGTTTCATTCTGGAATTAGTTCACACACTACATGAGACAGTTGGTAGCATTTCGTGTGATTTTCGTTGGCACAGGAACGGAGCAATTATGGGATGACCCGTTGCAGTGAAGTTGGAACCATACATATAAACTATGTTGTTAAGTGGATTAAAATCATTGATATGACCATCATCATCATTGCACTTGGTGAGTAATCATATGTGCTCCGATCTCTTTCTTACACAGGAAGAGCTATGTGGCAGTTTATCAACTATGTTGTTAAGTGGATTACAAATCATTGATATGACCATCATCATCATTGCACTACGGTGAGTAATCATATGTGCTCCGATCTCTTTCTTACACAGGAAGAGCTATGCGGCAGTTTATCAACTATGTTGTTAAGTGGATTAAAAATCATTGATATGACCATCATCATCATTGCACTACGGTGAGTAATCATATGTGCTCCGATCTCTTTCTTACACAGGAAGAGCTATGCGGCAGTTTATGAACTATGTAGCACCTGCGAGGGTCCCTGATGTAATGTTGATGTCAGTGAAAATATTTTGTAGAAATTTTATTTATTAATCTTTTTAATGAATTTGTCCGGGCAACGGTTTCCCAGCCTGCTCTTCTTTTGAGGTGCAGTCTTCCATTGTCTTCAACTTCCGCATGTCCGGGAACGAAAATGAATATGGTAGCAGTGTCCTCCACCACTCATTGTTTGTGTACCGACTCTAGCTCGACTTTGCCAAGCATATACACGAAATCACTCAGCATAGCCATCGTGTATATGCCTAGCGCTAATTAGCACTAAGTGACTTACAACCACAAGTATACCGAACGATGAAAATATAACGACCTATGTTGTGTGTGTATGATAGTTTTGTTGTGTGTTGGTCAATTGTGTGTCTATGTATGTATCTATCTACCTGTTACGTCTGGGATGGAAAGTGCTTATTTGAAATCTTCGTTCGCCCGCTGTGAATTCGGACGTTAGCCATGAGGTCTGGTATAGCGATTCGAACTGATTTTTGCCTGAAAGCCTGCTTTACCATTTGACTGGTGTCCCTCGCCATGCAGGCAAGCCTTCACTGACTTCAGAGGTGTTTGAAATATTAAACTCTAAAATTAGTTTACTAAAAAATGGTAAAAAGCTGAAGGGGGGATTGCATTGCACTGGGATTGACCCCATATGGCTCGCCCCACTCCTCTCCGCAGAAATGGCATACCATCTGCCGAGAGTATTACACAAACTCCATAGCTCCGGAAACAATTCAACTGTCTCTGGAAAAATACTTTTTATCATCTGCCATTTTACTTCCGTCTTGATCTTTTGTGATCATTTCTTGTCAGGTAAACATGTGGTTCAAACTAGTTTGGCTTACAATAACAAAACACATCTCTCACAGTCATGGTGGCTTGCATCATTAATCTCAGTGAAACAAGGAAGCTGTCAGCAGACGATGATAGATTGAAACACATGGAATGTCTAACTGGAATTGATGTTTTGATAATGGCCGCTAACGTTCGGTCAACTACAGTGCCGTGTAGAGTAAACAGTTGATATGACCTTTACCCCCGTAGGTTGACAACATTGACAAAACTAGTTTGTTGATGAAAATCTGGGTTATCTGTGGCGTAGAGCTTAGGTGCTCGTTTCAAACAAAACTAGTTTGTTGATGAAAATCTGGGTTATCTGTGGCGTAGAGCTTAGGTGCTCGTTTCAAACAAAACTAGTTTGTTGATGAAAATCTGGGTTATCTGTGGCGTAGAGCTTAGGTGCTCGTTTCAAACAAAACTAGTTTGTTGATGAAAATCTGGGTTATCTGTGGCGTAGAGCTTAGGTGCTCGTTTCAAACAAAACTAGTTTGTTGATGAAAATCTGGGTTATCTGTGGCGTAGAGCTTAGCTGCTCGTTTCAAACAAAACTAGTTTGTTGATGAAAATCTGGGTTATCTGTGGCGTAGAGCTTAGCTGCTCGTTTCAAACAAAACTAGTTTGTTGATGAAAATCTGGGTTATCTGTGGCGTAGAGCTTAGCTGCTCGTTTCAAACAAAACTAGTTTGTTGATGAAAATCTGGGTTATCTGTGGCGTAGAGCTTAGGTGCTCGTTTCAAACAAAACTAGTTTGTTGATGAAAATCTGGGTTATCTGTGGCGTAGAGCTTAGCTGCTCGTTTCAAACAAAACTAGTTTGTTGATGAAAATCTGGGTTATCTGTGGCGTAGAGCTTAGCTGCTCGTTTCAAACAAAACTAGTTTGTTGATGAAAATCTGGGTTATCTGTGGCGTAGAGCTTAGGTGCTCGTTTCAAACAAAACTAGTTTGTTGATGAAAATCTGGGTTATCTGTGGCGTAGAGCTTAGCTGCTCGTTTCAAACAAAACTAGTTTGTTGATGAAAATCTGGGTTATCTGTGGCGTAGAGCTTAGGTGCTCGTTTCAAACAAAACTAGTTTGTTGATGAAAATCTGGGTTATCTGTGGCGTAGAGCTTAGCTGCTCGTTTCAAACAAAACTAGTTTGTTGATGAAAATCTGGGTTATCTGTGGCGTAGAGCTTAGGTGCTCGTTTCAAACAAAACTAGTTTGTTGATGAAAATCTGGGTTATCTGTGGCGTAGAGCTTAGCTGCTCGTTTCAAACAAAACTAGTTTGTTGATGAAAATCTGGGTTATCTGTGGCGTAGAGCTTAGGTGCTCGTTTCAAACAAAACTAGTTTGTTGATGAAAATCTGGGTTATCTGTGGCGTAGAGCTTAGCTGCTCGTTTCAAACAAAACTAGTTTGTTGATGAAAATCTGGGTTATCTGTGGCGTAGAGCTTAGGTGCTCGTTTCAAACAAAACTAGTTTGTTGATGAAAATCTGGGTTATCTGTGGCGTAGAGCTTAGCTGCTCGTTTCAAACAAAACTAGTTTGTTGATGAAAATCTGGGTTATCTGTGGCGTAAAAGCTTATGCTTCGTGTTCAAACAAAACTAGTTTGTTGATGAAAATCTGGGTTATCTGTGGCGTAGAGCTTAGCTGCTCGTTTCAAACGTGCTCGGTTCGTTCCCTCGTGGAACCATCCAGATATTTTTCAGAGACCCTGATATCAGTGTAGGTGAGATCGAGTTCCTAGTCCTATCGGAGACGGACGATGAAATGTATGTCCCGTGTTCAAACCGAGCACGTAAACAAATCATTGACAGTTAAACATCGAGAAGAGCAGCTGGAAAGCCGCTGCCCGTGCAAAATTCATTAGAAAGATTATTAAATAAAATTCATACAAAATATTTTCACCATCTTCTAAGTTACATTGGGGATCCTCTCTGGCGTTACTGAGTTCGTTAACCGTCGCTGAGATCTTCCAGTGTAAGAAAGAGATCGGATCACACATGGTTACTCACCGAAGTGCAGTGATGTTGGTCTACCAATCAATCAATGTGGGCGCATTCTTCTTTCAACGCTTTCGGGCATCGACATGTATACTTCTAAAGTAGATAAGTGGTCAAATGGAGTATGTGTCGTGACCAGCACAGTCGAACTAGAAGATACCATCTTTCCAAAAAGAACTAGCGTCACATATTCTGGAAATGTTTACGACCACAAATGATAAGCTAGATCTGATATTAAAAGCGACTGAGTAAGGTATGACCCATTAAATGATCTGGAAACTATCCCAGTACAGGATTTAGTATTAAAAGCAGACTGAGTGAGGCACGACACTTTAACAGGACTGGAAGCCAGCCCAATACAGCATCAGAACGAAGAATAATATATACCGAAGCTGTGTGCTATCAGCTTTACGATACGGATCAGAATACCGGAGATCAAATAAGAAACGTTCAAACTTGTTACCTTCCATACAACTTGACTGCGAAAGATCTTACACGTGTTGTGGCCAGAAGCTATCCCTAACCAAGAACTGCTTACACAGTGTCAACAAGAGAATATGAACACCATCATACAAGAACTATTCTCTAACCAAGAACTGCTTACACGGTGTCAACACGAGAATATGAACACCATCATACAAGAACTATCCCTAACCAAGAACTGCTTACACATTGTCAACATGAGAATATGAACACCATCATACAAAATAGACGCTGGAGATGGATCGGTCATATGATACGAACAGAGACTAACACTGTCACAAAAACTGCACTGCGATGGACACAGAGGGCAAACTAAAACGGGGAAGATCCAAAACGACTTGGAGAAGAACTGTCGAACAAGAACTGATAGAAATGAATCACAGCTGGAACACAACATAGAGAACTATCAAGAACATTGAAGAATGACGTGTGTTTGTTAGTGCCGTAAACGTCAAAGACGTCGCAGGCTAAAGAGAAAGAGGTGGAGAGAGAGAGAAGTATGCGTGCAACTTCTTATAACTTGTCATGGACTGACACGGAGGTTAGCGATACGTGCTTGTTCTGTTCAATGTTGGACACTTGCATGATGTGCGTCTCTGTCATCATACTGGTGTCACATGATGTATGTCCCTGTCATCATACTGGTGTCACATGATGTGTGTCTCTGTCATCGTACTGGTGTCACATAATGTGTGTCTCTGTCATCATACTGGTGTCACATAATGTGTGTCTCTGTCATCATACTGGTGTCACATGATGTATGTCCCTGTCATCATACTGGTGTCACATGATGTGTGTCTCTGTCATCGTACTGGTGTCACATAATGTGTGTCTCTGTCATCATACTGGTGTCACATAATGTGTGTCTCTGTCATCATACTGGTGTCACATGATGTGTGTCTGTCATCATACTGGTGTCGCAAAAGTGCATACGTCAATAGAGCATATCGTGTACTGTCCTGAGCATGCGAGTGTTTACGGTAATGAGAGAGCGGACAGGCTTGCATCAACAGCATCGATTATTTGGGAGTTGAAGATGGATAAGGGGGATGTTCTCGGTCTCTTCGCGACTGTCTGTTGGATGAGGACACTAAAATAGATGTTGAGTGGATCCAGCGATTTAGGCAGTTTGGGGTTACCCGTTGTGCAGGTCGAACTGGATGCCTGAAAGGCAGAGTGTGTGTTTAATCAGCGAGCCACGGGGACCATCAGTATGCATACTCTTCGATATCTGTTGGGGAGACTGAGCACCTATGGGTCTGCAATGACGTCAGTGCAATGACGTCAGTTTAGTAACCAAGAACCAATTGTACTTGTTAAACAGATATACGTGTGTTCTGGTCAAATACAATCTCTAACCACGAACTGCTTGGACGATGTCAACAGGAGAATATGAGCAACATTACCCGAAGACGACGCTGGAGATGGATCGGGCATGTGATGCACATGGAGACTGTCTTTGGTACGAAAACTGCAATAAGATGGACTCCATAGGGTGAAAGAGAAAGACAACCTGAGAGAACTCCAAGACAACCTGGAAAAAAGAGGAACGAAAAGAGCAAGAATGAAAGAAATGAATCATAGCTTAAACACAATACAGAGGAAGGCTGGACGCCCGAGTGGTTGCCAGGGCCCAAATTTGGGGTGTAAAGAATAGAACCACTGTTACCTGCCCCGCATGTCGTAAGAGGCGATTAAGGAGGTTTGGCTGAAATCGGATGCGCGTGTCCTAAATTTGTAGAAGTCTATGCGTTTAGGGGCCTACCAAACCAATGTGCAACGTATACACGTTCTTGGCAAAGATCAAACATATCACAAAGAGTGATTAAAATTGGTCGTAAAGAACGAACGCAAAGAAGAGGAAGGCCATGAATAGAGCAAGAATGGTGTGTGTTTGTTGCTGCCTTAAATGTCAAGGGCGTAACAGGCAAAAGAGAGTGAAACCATCTGTGACAGTCTGAGCTCAGAAAGATGTAAAACCTTTTTATTTTAAGAGTTATAATTTTGGAATCCATCTTTCATAGATGAAAAGACCCAACAGAAGTCTGATAAATTTTTCATAAAAGTTACTGCTGATACAACGTTAGAAATTTCCTCTTTTAATTAAAAAATTACAGAAATGACAATTAAAATTAAAAAATAATCATAACACAAAACAAACAACCAAGTTGCCAGATTGAATGTGATGGCTAAATTTTTTTATTGATAAACATTTGTGTAACAATTAATGTAGTTGCTAATACAATCACAACTAAATATAGATGATTAATGCTGGATAATAATGGTTTGGTCACTTGGTGAGAATGAACCTGAATACACCAGCTGCAAGAGTGTACAACCTGAAAATGGAATCACCAAGAGGAAGGGACAGATGAAGAAAAGATGGTTGATGGAGTTGATGGAAGGCATCTTAAAACTCCCAATACCACAGCATATCACGCGACCTAGAGTGCACTATCTCGGAAACCGATCATCAGTTAAACCTGCTACGCCTAACAGCAAACAAAAGCAGAGAAGGACTAAAGAAAGAATACTGGATTGAAACAGGGTAAGTACTTGTTTCTGATGTCAATCTGCTTATGATACTAACCTCTGGTGAACCAAGACAAATCAGGCAGAAGAACATTAAAGAAACTTTGAACATGACGCTGGAGGAGAACTTGCTAGAGACAGAAAATTTTCAGGTGGGCTGTCATGAAAGCCCCATTCTGCAAGGAACATACTACTACTTGACTTCCACATTGGTATATGAGAAGTCATAGATCAACCAGGGGGTTAGTTTGTTTTTCCTGATGCTAGTTTCCTGGCATCTTGTTGTGATTTCTCTTGTCAAATCTACTATCTTGGTCAAATTTACCATTGTGGCAATATCAGACTTCAATAACTAACTGGTCTGGAAGATAAAAATAAAGAGATATAGGAGAAAAGATGGATTGGACATGTATACAGGATGAGAAAAGAAAAATGGCCAAGACATGAAATGCACACCGCAGGGATAGCAGAAAAAAGGGAGACCTAGGTGTATATAGGAGCAAACTTTTGAAGCAGAGAACAGCTTAAAGATAGGAATAGGTATGAGGTCAAGATGAGGGGAAATATTTTGTCTCTGTCTAATGGCAGAGCGTGACAAGGACTGATGATGATGAATATCCTAAATATATTAACTCCTTGTGGACCAAACGGGACACTATGTGGCTTTGGGTTGGCCTACTTTTTACCAGGAGCCAAACTATGTGGCTTTGGGTTGGCCTCCTTTTTACCAGCAGCCAAACTAAAGGAAGTTTTTTTATTCTAAAAACAAATGGCTTGTAAAAACATAGCTTTTGCCATGGCCCACTAAGAGTTAATAGACTGAAGTAACCTCTTTAGATGAAGCAAAAAAATAATAAAAAGCATTTAGAACAGGACATTATGATTAGAACAGAACAGGACATAACAACAAGCAGCAAGACATGATAAAAAATAGTTTAAAGAAGGTTATGTTGAACCTCTTATGAATGTCCATGTCCTGAGTTTGTGCACTCTGCTGGAAGACTTCTGATTAAGCATAACAAAAAGTACCAAGTTATTTATTTGAAAACTTGGGGCAACTGGATAGAATTTATTTCAATGTAATGAGACACCTTCATTGTGCTTCTTTCCTTTCCGCTAACTGAAAATGTCAGCGATAGCATTTGTGAATTTTCTATTCTGAATTTTCTTGTGGGTACTCTTTTTGATGCAGGATGACTGGAGAACTGACTACTTGAAAGTTTCTGTACAGCTCTTAGTTCATGCTGGGGGATTCTAAATGGTAGAGGAATTAAGACCGCTTGTCCAAGGCTGCCATCACGCATGTGGAGGTCATCGGTTTGATGTTATCTTCCAACATAAAAAACTTTTGACCTTACCGAGAGGTTCAACATGGGATATTTACGTGAGGTAACTCTACAGCATTTAGCCAAACAGCCCCTTGCTATCTTAACATTGTATGTTAGTGTATAAATACAGCCAACTAGCAATGAGCTCTCATAAGTCGCCGGTAGCGCCACTATTTATTTGTTTTAGAACGATCTTAATGAAAATTCATTTACCTACAAGATGGTATTATCATAAAATCTTTTCAATAATTAAGGAAGTTGCAGATGAATTTGTACATACACCTGCAATGAGAAAATGGGATCTAAATTTAATTCAGCCACAATCCATTTTCCAATTTAGAAGCTAATCAGTTAAATTGTTTGAAAGTGTCAAGAAGAAATCAAGTGAAAGATCAAATATTCACAATCTTCTCTATTTAACATTGAAAAACAATTCAATTTTCTTTAATTAACAACTGTCTAACAATTTAATTTTGTTAAAAGACATTTGTTACACGTTTTCTTTTTTTTTAAAACTGCCAGCTACAGTGATACATCTTAACATGTTGGGTACATAACAAACATGGTCACATGTCTCTGGCAAATTGAGACCTACATAATAGGTTACAGAACATAAATATTGAAATTGAACTACTAAATATGCAATGAGATTGATTAATCAACATCGAACTGTCGTGTAGGGCTGCTGGATTTGCTGAGGCGGAGATCGGAGCACCTATGGACATGTCCGAAGTGCTATGATGTTAGTCCTCTGATAACTGATTGAAATTTACTTGCCTTGATAGGGCACACAAACTTTCAAAGAAGGAAGAGAATGTGTGCAGAAAGGTTTGTTGCCTTGTGTTCATTCTAATCAACCAAGTTAACCCCTCTTAAGGATCTGTGTGTGTGTAGTTTGAAGATGAGCAGAAAGGTACGGTCTGTTTCCTTGCATTCTTTCTTATTAACCAAGTTAAACCCTCTTTGGGATCTGTGTGGTTTGTGCCAAGAACGTGAGTATGTTGCGCTCCTACGGCAAGTATGACAGGCACATCCGAATTTCTGCCAAAGTGTATGCGTAGTATCCAACAGGATGCAAATGTGTACAGATGGGTAACTATGATTTTACAAACAGAAAAACCCCATTTTAAAGTACCACTTGAAAGCATGGTATCAGATAGATTGCCACATCAGGTGGACCCGGTGGGTGAGAGCGAATAAGCTTAGAGTGTCTAATCCTTTCGGAGAGAGATGCTCAGAGCTTGCTTATTATGTATAAAAGTGTGTCAATCTGAAGGCTCTTTTCTTCTGGCCATAATCAAATGCTAAGCACCTCACATTGATCTGATTGGTTGCCTGTGTGGTACCGGGGCCCACAAGGGAAGCAAAGAATAGTACCCCTACGACCTACAAGGCATGCCGTAAGAGGTGACTGATGTAGGATATAGGAAGCTACCTAGTAAATAAAAAGCATCGTAGAAATCAGATGTGCTGGTCTACTTGTAGGCGCATAACTGGAACAGTGTAGAATCACTCTTAGGCTCAGACCACATACAAATCACACATAGTAGTTGACAAGTGGTCGATATGAAGTGTTCGAAGACAAATATCTGATTGGTCATAGGGAGGACACAAGAGCAGAAAAGTAAAGAAATCACATATTTCAAAGAAAAACAAGAGCAATCCAGGTTGTAAGAAAGGAATATAATACACAACAATCATAACCATACTTAATCAGCAGAGACAGATCACCATTCTTCGCCTTAGGACAGGGCATAACAGACTAAACAAACAAATTCCACAGACTATCTCTATCTGTTTCTCTGCGCTTGTGGCATGAGTGAACAAACTGCACAGCCGTTCTACAGGTCTGTCCCCTGTACAGGTAGTATCAAAGAAATACTGACTCAACAATATAATACAACTACATGGAAATGAGTGAGTGTCTGTAGCTTAAGCGGTAGTGAGCTTGATCACAACCTAAGTGTGCCTGGTTCAAACTCCATGACGGGCAAGTTTGGAAGCCAATTAATTCCCTTAGATTTTTACAAACGATAAAATAGACCTCACTGTTCAGGAAGCAATGACAAACTACTGAACGTATAAGCAATGCCTAGAAAAATAGACGACTCGTTTACTGTTGTTGATGGCTAAGTCCTGTAAAGGATATGACAAGATTTTCATATGGAAATGAAGAAGAGTTCCAAACAACAGTAATTTTTCATCATGAGAGCTCTTCTAGTTTTGTAAACATTTTAAGTGGGGATTGCCTTACGAGTCGAAGGTTCGAATCCGGACAGCGCAGTTCTGTTCACGAGTGCAATTTTTTCCAGAGACCCTAGGATTGTTGCAGGAGCTACAGAGTTTGTGCAATACTCTTGACAGGTGGCGTGCCATTTCTGCGGAGAGGGACTGAGCCTTATGGGGTAAAACCCGGTGAAATGAAGTCAATCCTTTGGCTTAAAAACCCTTTAAATATTTCAAGTGATCAGAAGCAGAAAATGACCTCTCTTGATAAGTACTTTTGTTATGACAAATGGCAAAAATGAAGCTTTGATATAAATTTAGTGAATTATATATGCTATTTTTGGCAACAAAATAAAAAGGTACATTGCTATTTATACAATATGAAAATGTTAGTGAAAGTGAGATTTTGTGAACACCGTACAAACACATAATTTTGTTCTACAATATAAATTATTTGTGCTGGCATCACATACAATGTGTACAATTTGTATATTTTATATATATATATATATGTGCAAACCTGCCTTCCATCATGGGCATGCTCAGCAGTAGATGGCTAAGATGGCTAGGGCATGTGAGAAGAATGGAATATTGTCGCATACAAAAACAAATGTTCTGTGAACATTCAAGAGGAAGAGGCACCAGGGCAGACCACTGCTAAAATATAAAAATGTCTGCAATGCCTCAATGAAGAACTTTTCTATAGGTTGCAGCACATGGGGAAAAACTAGCTGATGATAGAGTTGTGTAGAAAGCCACACTGCGCAAGAGCACAGTCTTCTGAAAAGAGACTTGGGTATGAGTTGAAAGACAAGAGAGAAAAGCGAAAACTCAGAGGTTGTCACAGTAAAACACTTGTCAATTGACCGTCTGTAAACACGGAAAAGGACATATATATATATATATATATATATATATATACAATATGCACAATACTGAAAGTTTTAGTGTTACATAGAGCCAGTCTTGACACATGGAAGCTAGTCATGAGCAAGAGATAAAAAAACATTAAGATATCTGGATCTTCAATGCGTAACTCATTAATTACCACAGGACACAGAATTTAACTAGTTTGACCACGGTCATCATTTTATTACACCCTAGATTGTTTCATAGCAAATACATATCAAAGTTACACTTATTCATTTCGATCAAGGTAGTCTTTTAATTCATTCCAGGAAGCTATTTTCCATATATTAGCATTATTTAAAATTAAGTTTACCAAAAACTTATCTGAGATTCTTATATTAATATGCCAGAATAAATTATGGACCGGTAATTATCAAAATGATTTAACATAAATTTATAGCTAACTGACAAGGAAACAAATAATGGCGGCGTCCATGACACATGGTCAAACGAGACAGACAAATGGGTGTAGACTGAAGAACTTGGTAGTTAATGTGTTATTGTGTACATACATCTGTAGGGTAAAAACCTGAACAAAAATTAATTTGGATTCTTTTTATTTATGCAGTTCATTTGTTAAAAGGATTAATGAACAGAAGAAACTTATTAAAATCAGAGAGATAACCGTGATTTTTTTTCCTGGCATGTCGAGAAAGAATGTTGAGATCCCACTGTAATAACCAGAAAAATAAATGGAGGATGAGACAGAAAATTCTGTACATTCTAGTTTTGTGGTTGGAGCCACGATAGCGAAGTGGTTAATGCACTCATTTCTTAGTTGCATGGTGGAGTAGAATTTTCAGACCGTAGGCTGTCAGGTCAACCCAGTCTCAATTAAGTACTATAAAAGCAATCGGCTTGATGTTGACCATATCCCGTGCCAATGGCCGATTAAAAAATACAGGTCTAACATCGTATTCCCCAATATACCTCATAGTGTACAAAGGCCTCCTCCCCACATTTGTTTGTTTTGTTACAACTTGTTTTATGGTGTGGAAAAATATCAGCATTAAAATTGATAGTCAGGACTCAGTAACAGATGTTTATGAAGATTCATATTATATAAATATACATACACACAGACAATATCATTTTGGTTATATGTTTCTACAGGAAATTACATTGAATATATAGACAATATTTCAAATAGCTGAAAGGAAGGAAAAGTGACTTCTAATGTCAGTATATTTATTCTGAAGAAGTCCTACAGTTTAAAATTATACAACTTTTTTTTACAGAACAGGCCCTGCAGGACTAACACAGAGGAGAATCAGGCAAGAATTAAAAAAAAAAAGTATGCTCATATCATAAACATATTCCTCTAATTTCTTGAAAGATTTCAGATATCCTACACTCTATTTCAGAAAATGTGGAACACCATGAAAGACATGCACTTTCCAACACACATAATACAACTCATAGAATCTCTATACCATGAACAACAGGCAACCATTAAAATAGGAGGCAAAATAACTGAATGATTCGAGATTCAAAAGGTCGACAGGGATGAATTTTGTCACCATACTTATTCAACATATATGCGGAGAACATCATGAGGAATGTAAAGACGATGCCAACTATGTGAATTACGACCCTCTCACTATAGGCGGCAAATGCATACCAGAGCTTAGATACGAAGACGATACAGTATTATTATCCACCAGCATAGAAGGTTTGGAAAACCTAATCATGACGACCAAGAAAAATAGTGAAGATCAACATCTATATTTGAATACACAAAAACAAAAATCATGTCAACTGACAAAGCAAAAGGCTCACCTAACATCCAAATAAACAATGAAGAACTCCAATGTGTAGAGAGCTACAAATATCTGGGCTCAATAATTAACAATAACGGTGACTGCTCCAAAGAGATCTCAAGAAGATTGCAATAGCAATCAAGAAGTTAAACACAATGAAGAACATGTGGCAAAGCACCAGCAAAATACTAAAATAAAAATATTGAGAGCATGCATTTTCCCAGTTGCTACTTATGGTGAATCCTGGACTATTACACAGAAATTAAGAACGAAAATCCAGTCCTTGAAACTAAATGCTACAGAAAGATCCTACGAATACCATGGACAGAAAAAAGAAAGAACACTGATGTCCTGAAAGAACTAAATGTTAAAGACAATTGGCTGATAAACAACATACTATACAGAAAAATTACATACTTTGGTCACATCAAGCGTCACGATGGCCTGGAAAGAACAATACTAGAGGGCATGGTCCCAGGATGCAGAGGCAGACCAAGAAGAAGATGGCTACAAGATATTAAAGATACCATGAACATGACCATCGACAAGTGGGTGAACTGGCAAGAGACAGTGAATTTCAGATGTGCTACAATGAGAGCAACATCCTATAAAGGATACGCACCTTGATGATGATGACACTCTATTTGGAAACAAAATCCCAACATATTTGAAAAGCAAAGAATACATTACTACTGTTAGCTAGGGCCGCAAGGAAGTAAAGAATAGTACCAATGCGACCTACAAGGCATGTCGTAAGAGGAGACTGATGTAGGAACTAGGGAAGTTACCCTAGTAAATAAAAAGCATCACAGAAATCAGATGTGCTGGCCTACTTGTAGGCGCATAACTGGCACAACGTCAATCGTTCTTAAGCCCAGGTCACATACAAATCCCACAGAGTGGTTTAACAAGTGGATGCTACAGAGTGTTCAAAGAAGAAATGATGGTCAATACTGAGGACAGATATTTATGAAGATCCATAATTGCCGTTGCCAGAATGGCACATCAATGATTGATTACATTTCCATAAAATGTATTTAAGCCCTCTTTTATCTCTAAACTTCAAAGCATCCAAAACTAAGATCAGCAAATATTTCTAAAATTCATTATTCAATGAACAAGCAACTGTGAATTCAGTAAAACAAAAGAAAAATTAATGCAATAAAGAACATTTTAATGATAACAAGTGTGTTACAATTGGAAGTCCAGATATGATCAAACATTTGATTGTTGAGCCAAGAATGTACGAATTCTTTGTAGAAGTTCCTTTTTCACTTCATCTGGAACCAAAGCTGAAATAAAACAGAAATAAAATATATTTTATAATTACACTTCAGAAATGGCAAAGAAAAGAATGTCTGTATCATGTTTTAACAATGGTACTCTTCTATTTTTGTTTTTCACACTGTCAGTGATCATTAGATTAGTAGACCTGAGGTCTATATGAAGGCTGTTTGCAAATGCTTGACCACTGGGGAAGATTTTTATCACACCGAACTTGAACTTCCAGTACATATGACCCCTGAGCTTGCTGTGATGATTGATCTGGAGTTGAAATATTGAAGTCAGTTCTGGGAAATGAATTTTTTTGATCATTTGGGTTATTGTTAGGGTGTCTTTCTCTTCCCTTTCTTGCAATAGTTGACAAGACAACTATTATATATAATAGTTTCTATTATTATATAGTTTCTGACAACTATTTCTTTGCATGCATATTTACTGTTAAATTGTAAAAAAATTGGTGCAGCATCGTTTGATACCAATCATACTTTTGAAAAGTTAGTCAGAATTGGCATTCTGAATGAGTGGATAGTATTTGGCAGCCTGATTTTAAGATTTTGATTTGGTGGTACATGTCAGGGAATGTTGGGGTTTATGGTAATGAATGTACTTCTTCTAACTAGAGCTGCGAGTTTTCACTCTTGAGCAGCCAATGCCAAAATGTAGAAAGTAATGAACGTACAGACTTGTTGGCAAATAATACCCCAGTTTTAAAATGGTAAAAGTATGGACAGCGCTGATGTGGTTAAAGCAGTAAATTCATCTTTGTGGCATACGGGAGAGTCCTCAACACTAACACAACTTCTTGAATTGGATATTAGACCTGGTGAGGTTAGACAATGTTATCTTCGTGATAGAGTGAGAAGATATACAAACCAGCTTCTCATGGGGAGTCAGCAGGAGGCATTTGAGGTGTTTGCTGAAGCGGAGGACGGGGCATGCATGAAATTATCCTAAGTGTAGTGATGTTGATTGTTTCAGTTTGGAATATCTTCATTGCATGCCGGACATGTCATTTGGTGTTCTGATCTTCTTTGCAATATCTCCAACAGCATCCAGTGACTAACCATACCAGTTCAATGTTGATTGATGAGCCTTCTCATATACCTGTTGTGCTGTTCTTTTCTGGCCACTCCAATCTTCAATCCAAGCTTTTGCAATCTAGTAGCTGATGAGGATTGGTTTAAATGAAAATTCTCTTTGTGGCCACACTCTATGAGGGCGTTCAGAATGCCAGCTCTATCTATTGGCTTATCTTATCTTAACCACACTTGCCGTGAAGCATCGTGGGGAGATTTAGTTTTCTATCTTGTGCCAGGTGTGTTGCGCTTGACGTTGCCAGTCCATGCTTTCGCAGGAACTCTGAGATGTTATCTATCCATCGTGTTCTGGGCCTGCCTTGTGCTCTGCGTTCTGAGTGTCGATTGCTGTAGGCATGTGTTGGTAGTAAATGTGGTTCCATTCTCATTAGATGGCCAAACCACTTGAATCTTTGCTTCTCGATGTACTGTATGCATGGTATAGTACCAACGATGCTTCTGATATTCTTGTTTCTCACTCTATCTCTCTTTGTAACGTTGACAGCTTTTCGTAGAAAACGAAATTTTCACTGCATTTGCCTTCTGACATTTGGTCTCGATTTCTCTGTCCATCTTTCCATCTGCTGTGAATATACTCCGAGATATTTGAATTCTGGAGTCTGTTGTATTTTACATTATTCACATGTATGTTTAGTTGACCTGTTGATCTACTTATTGTCATGACTTCTATTTTGGAGGTGTTAATTTTCATGTCATATTTTTCGCATGACTGACCCCCTGATATGGTGATGAATCCAACCAGCGCTGTCTGCTCTCTCATTGCCATCGACACCCATGTGCCCCAGAGTGTAATTCTGCAAAAAAAGAATTGAAGATGATTGTACACTAACATAACATGTACACTCACATCTTCCTCTTGGTGTAATCTCATTGACAAGGTCATCCACTGTGATATGCTCTAGACCTTTCTGTTGGACAACCTCTGCAAGAAAAATAGAACACATGAAATCAATTTATTCTCACATCAATCAGTATAATGACCTTGGCTATAAGTAAACCAAACTGTTTCACTGCCCTCTGGGCACACCTATAGGTTTCCAGCCTCCTCAAGCAGATAACAAAGGGTAAAGATAGCTGATGTTTTATGTAGTCGCTAATTAAACAAACTTGGTATCAATTCTCTCAGGCATCTTCTTCTTTCTTGTCTTCAATCCTGTTTTGCCTCACAGCGTCGGGATAAGAAGAGATTTATAGAACAGGCTTTTGTGTGCGCTTCATAAATAGTATTTTTTGTCACCAGGCATCTCCTGCCTACTCCAACCATAATTCATTACAAATCACTTTGGTCTCAGAATCAGTTTAATTCTTCTTCTTCTTCTCATTCGTTCTTTACGACCAATTTTAATCACCCTTTGTGATATGTTTGATCTTTGCCAAGAACGTGTATCGTTGCACATTGGTTTGGTAGGCCCCTAAACGCATAGACTTCTACGCGTTTAGGACATGTGCACCCGATTTCAGCCAAACCTCCTTAGTCGCCTCTTTCGACATGCGTGACAGGAAACAGTGGTTCTATTCTTTACACCCCAAATTTGGGCCTCGGTAACCACTCGGACAATCAGTTTCATTGACTGCCATAGCATCATCTAACAGAGAGTTGTTATGTGACTTCAGTATGTCTATATTCATAAATAAAATATGATTTTCTATAAGATTAGTCCATTCTTCTTGATACTTACAGACTAATGATAGAGATACGGTTAGCATCAGAACATAAGTATATGATGAGTTTCAATTCAAGCAATAGATGGTCATTGTGGCCATCAACATAGAGAACATGGTGAACTTTCATATTATAATGCAATATTATACTACGGAATCAATACATTGATGGTGAACAATTGCTGTAACACCATTGGGGAGATCAGGAGTTCTTCGGATAATGAACAGAACAATTGTTTTAAAAAAAATATCTTTCAGGCTGTTAATTAAATTGTTTTCTTGGTTGGTTGGCACCCTTTCTGCCGTTGCAGATAATAGTGTGTAAGTTAGTTTTCTCTTGTATACATTAGTCTTCTTTTGTTTTGTCTTGTATACATTAGTCTTCTCTTGTTTTGTCTTTTATACATTAGTCTTCTCTTGTTTTGTCTTGTATATATTAGTCTTCTCTTATTTTGTCTTGTATATGTTAGTCTTCTCTTGTTTTGTCTTGTATACATTAGTCTTCTTTTGTATAAATCAATCTTCTCTTGTTTTGTCTTGTATACATTAGTCTTCTCTTGTTTTGTCTTGTATACATTAGTCTTCTCTTGTCTTGTATATATTAGATTATTCTTGTTTGTCTTGCATATGCTAGTCTTTTCTGATTTTGCCTGGCATACATTAGTCTTCTCTTGTTGTGTATAGATTAGTAGTGTCTTGTATGAATTCCTAATACATTTTTTTTATACAACACATGAGATTGACAGACCTTTACAATAGGCTTTAAGCTGATCTCTCCAACCACATTCAATGAGTCTGGCTCGTAGAAGTTCCTTTAACCTAGATAACCAAATATTCAAAGAAAACTAACATAGAATTCAAATAAATATATGGATGTCAAATATTCTTCTTTTTTCTTACGCTTCATATTGACAACTTGTTAACCACTCTTTGTGATTTGTATGTGATCCGAACCTAATAGCGATTGTATGTTGTGCCAGTTAAGCGTCTACAAGCAGGCCAGCATATCCAATTTCTCGACACTTTTTTAACTTCTTCTTTTGCGTTCATTCTTTACAACCAATTTTAATCACTCTTTGTGATATGTTTGATCTTTGGCAAGAAAGTGTATACGTTGCACATTGGTTTGGTAGGCCCTAAACGCATAGACTTCTACACGTTTAGGACACGCGCATCCGATTTCAGCCAAGTCTCCTTAGTCGCCTCTTACGACATGCGTGGCAGGTAACAGTGGTTCTATTCTTTACACCCCAAATTTGGGCCCTGGTAACCACTCGGGCGACTTTTTTTAACTAAGGAAGCTTCCCTCCCAGAGCAATAGAGGTAAGGGAAGTCCCAGGAACACCTGGAGACGGGAGCTGGAGACGGAATGCAAGAAAATGGAGAGAAAGTGGAGATCTAGAAGATGGCCCTTTGGGCAGGTGGAATTTAAGGCCTTGGTTGTGGACCTATGCCTGAAAGGTGAAGAAGAAGGAGAGCTTCCCTAGGTCTCTACTGTAGTTACCTCTTACGACATGCCTTGTAGGTAGCAGTTTTATTATTCTCTGCTCCCATTGAGGGCCCCGGCAACACACAGGCTTGATATTAAATATAAGTGAGAACTCCCACACAAAACAATAAATATAATGGAACTATACGGGTTCGAATCTCATAAGTTATGTTTCATGAGGAAACTCTTGATCATTTAATCTGTATGTTGTTTCTGAAAAGGTAAAGTAAACAAGTACAGATCCAGCTTTCATACTATGGGTTTTTTTGGTGGGATGAGGGAGAAGGAGATATAAACACAATGAAAAAGGCAGCACAAAGTTCAGTGAGCTGGCACTGAATTCGACCAGACACCATCTCTCTGTGGAGGCCTTGTAAACAAGATTACAGTGCTTATTCTTGCAAAGTGGGTAGGGATCAAAGAGGAGGCTACACATGAGAAGAGGTACTAGTGTAAGCACATTGTGTGAGATTGAATTGCACACCAGATGAGCAATATCTCATAGTGGCAGTGCCTACAAGATGCCTCTGGTCAGTGTCTAGAAATAGATACAACTACTGTGCAATAGTGTCCAAGATACTGGTTTCTACAAGCAGGCAAAATGTCTGTAGAAAAATATGACAATGATGAGATTAAATCATGAGTCTCATATGATGTTAATCTTCTTCTTCACCTTTAAACTCCCAACGGAGCACAGGTCTTCAACAAACTTCTCCCAGCTCTTCCTCTCTCTTGCCATCCCTTCCAATTCATTTCATATTTTAGCTAACCTTTTAATATCAGCCTCCAGCTCTCTTCTCCAGGTCTGTCTAGGCCTTCCCCTACTCCTCTTTCCCTGCGGGTTCCAAAATAGCCTGTTTTGTAATGCTTCCGGTCGGTCTTCACAATGTATGACCTATCCATCGCAAGCGTCTCTTCCGTAGCTCTTTCTCCATTGGTATTTGCTTAGTTCTTTCTCTGAGTTCCTCGTTATATATGATGTTAATGGGCATCACAAATCAAATTAAATTATTGGTGACAAATTAAAGCCAATTTTGGAAGTATAGTTTGAAACAACAAATGAAATAAATTGTCATATTTTATGTAGATATGGTATTTAGTGAAGAAATTGAACATAAATTTTGTCTCCTGAGTTGGTACTTATGAAATTTTGTTTTTAAATAGCACTATTTGATTAAAAGTTGGCATCTGTGAACAAATGTTAAATGGATTCAGAGTTGGCACCTGTGAAAAATAGAATTAAGCTGCAATTATTGATGTAGAGTTGGCAATTGTTAATAAAATTAAACTGTCTTCAAAACGCAGCAATATAGAGTATTATTTCAAACAATGTATGTTACTGGTAGATGTTAGAGCAGAAACAGACTTGTGGAATTGAACTAGAAAACTCTGAGGATAAAGTGAATATGGACATCTTTGAACGATCCATATTGACTACTTGTTAACCACTCTATGTTTTTTGTATGTGATCTTAGCATAAGAGCGATTGTACGTTGTGCCAGTTATGCACTTATAAGTTGGCTAGCACATCCGATTTCTGCTGTTTTTTATTTACTAAGGTAGCTTCCCTAGGTCTTACATCAGTTGCCTCTTACGACATGCCTTGTAGGTCACAGTGGTATTATTCTTTAATTTCCTTGTTGTGCCCCGCACACATGGCGGATATGAAAATTAGAACCATAAAGTGAGATCTTAATTTTTTTTATTTCGTTCACTATAAATTCAGGCGTTTTAATGGTGCCTACTATGGCACCTCTGACTGATTTTTGCATAAAGACTAGCTTTCCTAATCATCTTTGTTCCATGTCATTCAGATTCAGAAGTACTTGTAGTTTAAATCTCCATGTAAAGGATCAAAACCTCTAAGCTGGCCCATGAACCCTAGAATCTCCACGGTGCTCAGTCACTAACGCAGAATGTTAGCTTGACTATCGGCAACCCCAAAGTAACATCTAAATGAGTTCCTTAAAATGTCATGAGCGTACCTCTCTCTTTCACCAGTCTCAATCAATTTTTGATTGATGGTTGCACGCATCTGTGCATCCTTCAGCTTGCGTTCTGTGAGACTGAAATAGAATATTACCGCAATTTGAATATCTATGAACTTTTAAAATTGTTACTTCAATAGTAAATCAAAAGTTTAATTATGGTCGTAAACTAAACAAAATGTATACTGTGTCATATAAGGATTACAACGAAGAGTAAATTAAAAAAGTTGAGTGGACCCACTATATACACAATTCATTACACAACTCTAGACAATATGTCTCTATAATGTAACTCAACTACACCAGTACCAGAAATGGTTTTCTTTCATTCTGGAAACAATTTTAAAAATTTAAATTATAAAGCCTTAAAAAAATGGTCTAAAGACGAAAAATTTACTTCATTGCACCGGGATTTACCCCATATGGCTCAGTCCTTCTCCACAGAAATGGCACGCCATCTGCAGAGAGTATTGGACAAATCACAAAATCTGTAGCACGGCAACAATCCTAGGGATTCATGAAAGAAATGCACTTGTAAACAGAGCGACACGCCCAGATCTGCACCCACAACCTTCGGGAGCAAGGCCTACCTCAGAGGCCCCTATAAAGTATAACAATAAAGTCACTTGGTTGTGACATGTTCTTTTTTAAATATAATATTGCGTACGGTGTGCTTCAAAGAAATAAGAACTATAATTTATGATACTGGCGTATGTGACTAACAAAATCAATCTATGCATGCATATCTGTCACAGTTGTTGCATGAGATTTCATAGTTATTGTTGCCACATCACGCTCTGATTTGTCTCTGCAGATATTCAACTCTTAATCTCCCTGTAATAAGTTTCTCTTCCAATTTCAATCTTGATCTTCCTAATTTGTGAACTATGATTCATAGATTGATGATCTCATAAATAAATTGTAAAGCCTGGATTATGCATATCCTCCTTGCACACCGAAGTAGAGGGGGGATCCAGAGATCTCTTACCATTCTGCAATTTCCCACAGAGGTCTTTTGACATTCTACATCCTCCATGTGTTTAATATGCACCTCAGTCTACAAACACTGAGCATATAAAATACAGATGAAATACATATTCTTTTCAACACCTCATTATTGGTGATAATATCTTGCCCCTCAACACTGGAGAAATCTTCAAAGGCACTACATCTAGACACTGTTTAGAGTTTAGAGGCTTCTCCTGGTATGAACATGTGGGCTGTTTCACTATCATAAAGAAGTATACTGAGAATATATGTCAGATATACAAGAATTTTTGTTTTACTAGCCAGTTTTCTGTTCCTGCAGACATTCTCTGCAGTTTGTTCACTGATTGTTGCTGGATTTCTTGATCCAATTATAGCTTGCTGATCGAGAATCCCAGGTAAGTAATGTAGGAAACTACCACCAACTCTTCCGTCAATTGATGCTGCAATTCTGGTCTTAATTGCACCCTGAGTGACTCTGCATCATAATCTTGAATTTTCTTTCAACTGATTGCATCTGGTATTTATTTTATAATCATAATGAATGCATCACAATCTGTGTTTTATTTCTACTGGTATCAAGTTTAAATTCAAGCAAGCATACGAAAATAAAGACTTTAGCCATTAGTTTCCGCACTTCCTCTTCTGCTTAGAAGTTAGATTGTAACTACTGAGTAAGTGCCTGGACATTGAATCATAATCATTGATTGGTATATAGTATATCCAAAATGACATGTCACATACCTGTACCATACAAGTATACATGAATGATACAAGGCAAAACTGAAACAGTTAAATGCAATACTGCAACAATTAGTGCAAAGAGGGAAAATTAAAGGATAATACGACTTTGTTGACTGTAAAACTAGTAAGTATTTCAAAACGCAACAATTATTTTACAATAAACACTAAAATAAAAATAAATTGTAACTTTGAGTTACTCAGTAAAGTCTTTAGTACTCTTATTAGTCTTAAGTCTTCTTAGTCTTTGAGTACAACTTTGACATCACCGACTTAATAAAATGCATCCCCCTGATAAATTAAATAGCCTCACTGTCTTACATGATTTAAAACATTAAGTAATACTTATATACATGTATTGTTAAACAGTAATTGTCAACGAAATGTTAAACAGTGCGAATGACGTCTTGATAAAGAAATCATTATTTCCCACCACGACACACTTACTCTGCCATCTTTGACTGTTGTGACAAGAGGTGTTGTTGATTATATTTTAAAATTTTTCTTTAAACATTATATGGCCATTTTCTTATAAAGGAACGATAAAAATATAAAATTATTTGTAAAACAATTTAAACAACTAGTTGTAACTTCTTTGCAACAAAGTTATTTTAAACACAACTTGGACTTTATTTGCAAATAATTTCCTCTCCCTCCATGGAAACACGACGCTAAAATGGCGGACATTTAAACCTGTTCCGCTTCACTTTCGTTTCTAAATAAAATCCCTGTTCTGTCATAACTGGTAATACATTTTAGAGGGTACAACTCGTTATGCACAGCTAAATAACGGAGTACTCCAATATTTATATACACATGAGATTAGGTGTCGTTTCAAAGACTACAGGAGCTAATCACTAATATTAATGGTAAGTTGATACAGTTGATTGTAATATAGCCAAATTTTAGTTATAAAAATTACGAGAGGAACAATTTGTATGATGGTATCCATTTACATATTTAGTCAATTAACACTACAGAATATCCCTCTCTCTATTATACTCTCTCTCTCTCTCTCTCTCTCTCTCTCGCATAATTAGTATTATTTCCAGTTCTTTGATGTTATTTTTACTCTTCAGATCAAGTGACACTTTCATATTGAAGGTCATTTGTAATAGGTCTGCAACATTTCTTTTCACGGAGGAGAATTTTATCAAACCGTTCTTAGGTCAGTATCTTAGGTCAGTATCTTAAGTCAGTATCTTAGGTCAGTATCTGTCCTTTTTCTCTCATAAGCATGTCCTTCTTCTAACCTTTCCCCATGATCACAATCTCTTCGTCTAGTGTCATGTTGCAGCAGTGTCTTGTCTTTTCTATGTGTCTACAATCTAAAATTTTGATGATGATGAGACCTGATCTGTTTTTCTTATAACATTCTAAAATACCGAACTGATTGGGACACAGGGAAAATAGATGAAGACGTTGAATTGATACAGCGTGCCATCTCGCGTTGATGTAAATAAAAAATATCACGCCTCACATATAAAAAAAAAATGTCGCTTTATGATCCTGAGGAATCGTGAATGTTGTGGTACTATTTCTATGGAGAAGGTTGACCTACCCGATGTCATCGTTGATATTCAAACATCATCATCATCAAGTAGCTTGTCCTGAACAGAACTTTGCCACCTCAACAGTCCTCTGGAATTTCTCTCTCTCATAGGCCAGATGTCCTGCGTCTGCAGCCGTCATGTTCAAACCATCAGTTACATCCTGAATTCATCTTCTCGTGGTTTTCCTATTCTTCTCTTTGCCGGTATGCCTCCTTCCATGATGGTCTTCTCCAGTCCTTCATGTCTTTTTATATGTCCAAAATATCTCAATTTTCTCTTTCCTATTTGTGGCATCAGCCAGTTTTCTTTGATCTTGAGTTCTTTCTGGATAGATCTATTTGTTCTCTTCTCTGTCAAAGATATACGTAGGACTCTTCTGTAACATTTATATTCAAAAGCACATGTGCTTTTTCACTGCCTTATTAAATTATTTCATATTATTGTTAGGGTTTTCTAGGCATTGTCTTGGAAGGTAGTCTGCCAATGTTTTCCTTTCTGGCAGTGACCATACTGGTCCATGACCGTAGCCATTGTCTCTGTTACAGAGATCCTCTGCTACCGTCTTGAGTTTTGAGACCATAACCATTGACACTCTGTCGGCTGCCCCCTCACTCATCCACCACCTGCTCCCATGGTTTGCACGTAACCTGCCGGGGAAGGGTGGGCTAAACGGGTATTCCACCTTGCCCAGGGGTGTCCCGTAGACTAGTGGAGTGAAGGAGGCACCTCACATCTACTTTGATAGAGGCTTACTTCTACCCTGCAACCCCGCTTCAGAACATCAACAGAGATTATATCCTGTCATATATTGTAATAAACTTTAATTGTTGTTTATCTTCCGTCCTTTGTTTCGTTCGCTTGACATATTGTACATACAGGGTGGGCCAAAAAAATGAGAACATCGCGTAAAAAGTAATATAATTACATCAATATTTTTTAAATTGTATTCATAATAGCTTAAATTGTTTACTCATTTACTTACTTACCTATTTAGCTATACGACGTTTTTATTTCTACAATTTGCGGGCACAATCTGTGATTTTTAATATGGCAATTGTTTATATCTGCAGGTTTAAATTTGTTACCAAGAATGACACAAATTGCTGCGGAAGACCGTATTCTGATTAAACGAGTGGCGCCGATGCTTAGAAAAATTGAACATGATTTCTGATTAGCTAAATACTTGACAAACAAAATTACATGAAACAATATAATTAAATTAAATAACATTTCTAAATAACACGTATGTTACGTGATGTTCTCATTTTTTATGGCCCACCCTGTTTATTCAATGTCATCTCTTGTATAAAATTACGTCTTTTGTAGCTTGCACAAAACTTCTTGCACGTTGCTTTACAGTGTTGTTTCATTAGGCCAGTGAGTCTGACTCAGTATATCATATTCAGGGAAGTCTTGAATAATCTGTTCTGTAGTGTGGGGTGGTACTATAGATGCCACAAAGCTTTTTATGAGTCTTCACTGGTACACAAATCCAGCTCACTGTCATTGGTTACTTTGAACTATGCAGATAACTATATAAATTAGGAATAAAAGTTTCATAGTATCATTTCCATTGGCGGCTCGTGATCATTTTTGTTGGTGGGGCAGACAGAAATTTTCGGAAAAATCTTGGTTTCGGTTAGGATATATTTTAATGTATAAAATAATAAATACACGTTACACATTATTTTTGGTGGGCCCAGCCCCACTGGCCCTTAATGACGAGCCGCCACTGATCATGACAATCTTAGTTTGGCTGATTTATTGCCAGATGTCAGTGACGAAAAGGAAATAATATATCGAGCATCACAATGAGTTAGCAAAACAGACACCAGGTTTTTGCATTATAGCTTTCATGGTGAACTTCAGCACATTTATTATGTATGCAAGTATGTTCTTGTTCACCCAAGTCTGTGGTTAAGCAACCTAGCTATAGTTGTTGAATCAAGCATAGCTCCTTCTGTTCAACAATGTCGTGTTTACAATACTTGTATGAATATGGTTAACAGCAACCCTCTGTCAGCTGTCTGTGGTTTACAACACTTGATTGATATAGTTGTTTCGAATCCAGACCGCGTCGTTCGATTCGTGAGTGCATTTTTAAAATCGGAAATCCATTGGGATCATTGCAGGAGCTACGAAATGCATGCGTTGGGAAATAATCTCGGAAAGTAGTAGGCCATTTCTGCCAAGAGTGCACTAGCCTTGTGGATAAACCCGGGGCAATGAAGTGAATCCTTCGCATTTAGACCTCATTAGACTGTCCCCATAACTCCTTCATTTACAGCAGTGTCGATTAGTTAGAGAGCACACCAGACATCCCCATGATCATTGTACATTTGAAAAAAACCGCAAACCGCCAAGAAATGCTAGAAAAGACGTCGTTAGGGTACATGGTATAGATGTGGTTAGCATAAACGATACTAGAATTAATATTAAGCAATAAAATGTCTTCTCTGTGTTGCCGGACCCGCAAGGAAGCAAAGAATTGTAACACTGCGCCCTGCAAGGCATGTCGTAAGAGGCGACTACGGTAGGGGTCAGCTCGCGTGTTGCCGGACCCAAGAGGAAGCAAAGAATTGTAACACTGCACCTCAAGGCATGTCGTAGAGAGCGCACTAATGAGGGGTCAGCTGTGTGTGCCGGACCCGCAGGAAAAAAGAATTGTAACACTACGCCAAAGGCATGTAAGCGACTACGGTAGGGGTCCCCTGTGTGTTGCTGGGCCCGAAAGAGGAGGAAAGAATATGTTGCAATGTATACCTGCCATGCATGTCGTAGGAGGCCTCTAAGGAGTGTAGGTAGTGTGGCTGGCTACCTCACCCCGTAAAAAAAATAAGCCAACATCTTCAACAAATAGGGAAAAACAGGCACTGTTTTGGAACCTGCAGGGAAAGAGAGTAGGGACGACCAAGACATACATGGAGAAGAGAGTTGGAGGCTGATATTAAAAGGATAGGTAAAACATGAAAATAATTGGAAGGGATGGCAAGAGCGAGGAAGAGCTAGTAGAAGTTTGTTGAAGACCTGTGCTCCATTGGGAGTTGAAAGGTGAAGAAGAAGAACAAAAGGTATTATAAAGTTTGATACAGTCGGTCTACAGTCTACACGATCCACTCACACCGACACAGATCTTTTGGGAGATTTCGACGGACGAAATGAAAGTCGGATACAATAATTACCATAGTGTTGTTAGTCAACGCTCGATCTAGAACGACTTTTTAACTACTCTTTGTGTTTTGTTTGTGATTTGTTTTGTTTGTGATTTAAGTAAAAGAACATAACTATGTTGTGATTAGTCTTCTTCTTCTTTGAACACGCCATATCAACCACTCGTTAACTACTCTGTGTGATTTGTATGTGATCTGAGCGTAAGATTGATTGTACAATGTGCCAGTTATTCACCTACAAGTAGGCCAGCACATCCGATTTCTGGATTTATTGCTTACGTAGATCCCTACCTCAAACGCCTCTTACGAAATTCCATGTAGGTTGCAGTGTTACTATTCTCTGCCCCATTGAGGCACCAGCAACACATGGAAGGTGATTAGTCTTTAGTGCTTTCAATTAAGCTGCGATATTATGCACTTTTGGGCCATATCATCAGATTTCAGCGTGCGTTTATTCGGGTAGTTTATTTTGCTCTTGAGCTTCAGTTCTTTTTTACTAATCGATATCCTTGCGCATTGAACAAATCCATACGTGCTATGTTTTCCAATACATCAATTCTCTCAATGTTCCTGCGCTCACTGTGCACAAGTGATGGTGGTTAGCATATGGCCTCTATATACTCTGCAGACAGCTCCAACGTGCTTGTCCACGTTTAAACCTTATTTTAATCAAGGGGTTCAGCTTCTATGTTTCTGTTTCTCATACGTGAGACATAATACATTTATTATGTCCGCCCTATCCATTTCCTCCACTGGCACTAAATGCTGCTCCAGCTCATTTATCTTTCCTTTTATTGTTATTTACTACTGCATGTCCAGGCGTGTAAACTCAAGACAGTGTATTGAGACATGCCTCGCCCATGTGGTGCCGGTGCCCTGCAAGGAAGCAAAGAATATTAACACTGCAACCTACAAGACATGTCGTAAGACCCGACTGATGTAGGACTAGGGAAGCTACACTAGTAAATAAAAAGCATCGTAGAAATCGGATGTGCTGATCTACTTGCAGGTGCATAACTGGCACAATGTACACTGGCTCTTAATCTCAGATGACATACAAATCACACAGAGTGGTCTCCACACTGACGGCTGGGGGCAATCTCTTGTTCTTCTCGGTAGTAGCGGCTTAAAGTAAATTATGGACATTGATTCGTTTTCACTGGAAGCGTTTTTTGGCATCGGGTGACTTGTAGCTGTCTTCATTTTAATCACAAGGACGGGTTTGAGGGGTGCGCTACCAGCTGTTCTTCTAGATAGAAACGTCATGTAGCGCTGTCTATGCTAGACGCTAGTCTAAACAGTTAATAATATTTTCTTGGAATTCGCTGCTAAAAAGTGGAACATTTCCACAGATGTCGAGGCACGTTTCACCTGTGTATAGTTAGCAGCGACCAATTCAGCTTCTCGCAGATCTGAGATAATTGACAATCATTGAATAGAATCACTGTAGTAATCCGTGGGCAGTGAACCGTTTTCTTTGAGAAGAGTTCTTTGTTCTAGAAGATATCTACCACGTCAATACGGTATAGACTGCTTGTATATTGAACTAGTGAATATAATATGAGAGAGTAACTGGAGGGTGGCAGTAAGGACTTCAAACATCGATTTTTACCCAGTATGTATTTGTCCTGTATGTTCAGTTACGATTGGCAGCACCTTACCGCCGCATGCGGAAACTAGAAAGCTACAGTCATATTTCTCATCATGATACTCAGACCTTTCCGTAAGGACAACGACATCATCATCATCATTGCTGTCATCTGCAAATTGTTTATAATTATTGAGGTTTACTTTCCAATTATCCCAATGTCTACATACTTTTCCAAAAGTAATCTAAGGGTTGAAGAATTGACTTCATTCCACCGCGATTGATCCCATATGGCTCGGTCCCTTTCCGCAGAAATTGTACGCCATCGGCCGAGAATATTGCACAGCACGAACCGACTCCGGCGACAATCCTAGGGTATCCGGAAAAAATGCATCCGTGAACAGAACAGCGCGGTCCGGATTCAGAAACGACCTTCGAATTGCAAGGCAATCCCTAAAGTAATGAAAACACTGTTGTAGTTGACCATGGTGCTATAAAACGAAATATACTTCTGTTGATAAAGCCGTAACCGTTGTCACCTGCCCATTTGCCATTTCATCGTGCACCATTGATGACACGGCTATTTCATCTTGCACCATTGATGACACGGCTATTTCATCTTGCACCATTGATGACACGTCGCGTATTATTATATTCCTGCATTATCGTTAATATATTCTTGTGTAGTATGTGTTTTCAGTCTGCGGTAACACGTACATAGACTTTGGATTGGACAAGTGCATGACGGGAGACTTTGGACTGGACAAGTGCATGACGGGAGAACATGGTGACAAAAGTATATGAATGTATTTCATCTTTATATTTGGAGTATCGTTCATCATCATCGGGCCGTAACGGCTGGCGTAGCGATCATCTCTCTTTCTGATTTAAACCCAGATTGGGGTATATACCTCAACACTCATGCCACTCTACCTTTCTAGCTATCTCCTGCAGCTCCTCCAGAACTTCTTTATATTTTGATCGTAGCGATCATGGATCTCCACATCTCTGTCTTTGTGCTCTATCAACTCAGACGTTGACTCTGTGCTATAAGTCAGGACCAAAATTTTCTCTTGTCTTCTCTGTCTGTCTACCTCATTTTACTGTTGTCACAATGTCTCTAAATATGCCGAAATGATGACTCTTTCTTATATCATATAGCTTTCTGTGTCTTGATCTCATTCAACACCTCAACATTAGTCATTTTAGCAGTCCATGGACTTCTCATCATTCTTCTGTAAAACCACATTTCTGGCCCAGAGATTTTTCGATCGTGTGTTCATTGTCCATGACTGAATCCGTATGTCAGTATTGGTTCATAGCACTGAATAACTCGATTCTGATCGGATTGACAAGGACTTGTTGCAGATAATGCTTCAATTTTCAGAATGATGTTTCCTTGTCCTATTCTGCTCTTATTTCGATCGGCATCTGCCATCTGATGTTACCGGGAATCTAGGTATTTAAATGCTGCACTTGTCTTAGATCAGTCCATTTACTGTGATGGTGCATTGGTCAAAGTCTGCTTTTGATATGATCAAACTTCTGTCTTCTTAATATTCAAACTGAGTCCTTGTTGTTACGTTCTGTCCCTATCAACTATTCTGAGCTCCATTTATTTCATGCTTCAAAACACCCATGAATTTATAACTGACTTTTCCTTACTTGTTCTATCGAAACACCCGTGAATGTTATAACTGACTTTTGCCAATCTTGAAAATCAGATCAACTTGGACAATAGAATGTTGGATTGGAAGAAGGGTACCGGTGTCTACACTAAAAAAAAAATTACTCTAGATTATGGAATCATGTCTCGACCAGTAAGCACTCGTCGAGGAACACCGACAGGATGGTTGAGAACTGATTTAGAGCATCGAAATGAGATGAAAATGTTTCAGGTAAGATTCATTATCAATTTTTATACATTCATATGTTGTACTTCTATCGTACCGTTATACATTACATGGAGCATGTAAGCAATTTCCCCATACCATTCTATCCTGTGCAGCTCTTTCAATCTCTTCTATGGAAATAAGTCCCATATTTCTCACTTCTCTAGATAAAAATTGTTTCAGGGTTTTCCTAGGGCGGTCTTTTCTTTCTTGAACCCTTTGCCTGCCACTTCAATTCCTGCATTGGAATTCTTTGATCAATTCTTCTCAGAGTATGTTTAACCGTGGCCCCCGGCAATATAAGGCCGACTAGCTGAGACGGGAAAACGAAAATTCCTGTTTAATGAGGGCTGGGTTTTGTATACGTTTGATGTAACTACTGTAAGCTTTTGTTGTTATTTTACTCAATTCTATGAGTCCAAGGTTAATAAAACTGATATTTCTTAATGTTAAACTTGATCACCTACGCCAGTCAGCACGGCACCTGACGATGATGATTATATATATATATATATACATATACATCCCTGATGTTTGCTATCATCTCAGATGTTGACGCTCTTCCGTGCCATGAAGTCAGGTTGTTCTAAATTTTTCTGTCTTTTCTGTCTCGTCTCCTCTTGATTTTACCGGTTTTGACAATGTGTTCTAACTTTCCTCTCATCATATGTCCGAAAATAATGATTGCTTCTTTGTTATATTGATAATAAGATTTCTCTGTGTCTTGGCCTCATTCATCACCACCACATTTGTCATTTTAACAGTCTATGGGATTCTCATCATTCTTCTGTAAAACCACAGTTTCAGTGATACCCAAGATATTATTTTCGCAGCTCTATATTAATTATTTGTTTATGCTCTCCTATTTGTCTTATTTCTTGTTTGTTTATCAAATGCTTGGGTTGTACAGGAGATCTTCTGTGTTTGTTGTTATCACACTGCTGTCGGGTTGTAGCCCAGTATGGAGATCTTCTGTGTTTGTTGTTACACACGCTGTCGGGTCAGTATGGAGATCTTCTGTGTTGTTGTTATCCACTGCTGTCGTTGTAGCGATGGAGATCTTCTGTATTTGATGCTCAGTCTCCAGTTTCATCTGCAGCAACTGTGGCAAGGATTGCCACTTCAGAATAGGCCATTACAGCCACAATAGACTCAGCGCAGAACATACTTTGTGATGCAAAACCTATTGTCTCCAGAGACAAAGAGACCAATGATGATGATGACGTGTTTGTCTTGAGCTTCTCGGAAGGCTTGAGAGATGAGTTTCTACACCTTTCAGCATGATTTAGTCAATCCATCTTTTCCATGGCCTCACCTTTCGCCCTTATAGTTAACTATTGTCTATTGTCGTTTCCCAAGTGGATGATAGAATTGGTTGTCCACTCTTGTCGTTAAGCGTAGGGGTGGGAGCTTTAATTGGCATTCCAGGGCCAGATGAGTCAATGTTGTGTTATATCCGTGTTTATTTAGTGTGGTCTTAATGTTGTCTATCCATCTTTTATTGGTATTCCTTGACTCTAATACCAGATCTCTTATTATTGTATGCTGTTATTAGTGGTTGATTGTATTCCCTTCTAGTTAGTTAACTGGTGGTGGATTAAGCCTCTATTAGGCCGATGCGCGCCTGTTTCAACCCAAGACAGTTGCAGTTTCGCAATGATTCCCTGCTGTAGAAGGCTTTATAGACAGTGTGGTCTAACTGCATTCTTATCAGGTAGCCAAATCATTTCATTTTCTGTTTTTCGATGTAGTTCAAGCACGGCCTTCTTCTAACTTTCCTTTTGACGCTGGTGTTTGTGACTCTTCTTGTGTTGCTCTGTTTCACTAGGAACAATAATATATATGGCCTTTTTCGTCTTCACACGGTCAATTGGCAAGTGTTTTACTGTGACAGCTTCTGAGTTTTCCATTTTCTCTCTTGTCTTTCAGCTCATAAAAGTATCTTCTCAAAAGACTCTGCGCCCTTGCACAAAATCGCTTCCCACACCACTCTGTCATCAGCTAGTTTTTCCCATGTGCTTAGACCTATAGAAAAAGTTCTTAATTGAGGCTTTTGCAGACATCTTTATATCTGAGCAGTGGTCTGCCCTGGTGCCTCTTCCTCTCTCCGAAAGTTCACAGAACTTTGGTTTTGGTTTGGTTTTGGTATGCGACAATTTTCCATTTTTCTCACATGCCCCAACCATCTTAGTCGTCTACTGCTGAGCATGTCCATGATGAAGGGCAGGTTTGCACGTTGCAGTACCTCAGAGTTGGTTATATATATATCCCCATAATAACCAAATGCTCTCCACATCCACGCCCTCTCTCTCCCCCACTTCCAAGTAGAAATAAATAAATATGAAGATTTAAAGATGTTGAACTTTTTCTTTGACAAGATCGCCCATGACCTATATGAAGTATTTTTTTAACACATTAGCTACCAAATGACGCAGAATGTGCCAGTTTTTATGTCCGGTTTTTCCATATGCGAGATGCGACAAGATTTGTTTAATTGTCAAATTATCTCTAAATTTACGTTAACACTTTCTAATTGTTACGCAATCTTAACTTATACTTTCAAATCTTGTTTATCTTTTGATAAAATTATATTTTTTTATCTTCAAAATTGATTGCATGTCATTCATAACATTTCATAAAAAAACAAATTTAATAAACATAAAAAATAAGAAAACAACACTTTAATCCCTTCACTATTCTGAGCGGAAATACTGGCTCCATATATTTTTAAAAATGTCTCAAAGCGGATATACTGACTATTACAGTATACCTTGCAATATGTGTGCGTCTGGGAGTAATATAAATTACGGAGTGAAATTACGTTCCGGCAAGGAAAGCAAAGAATAGTACCACTGCAACCTACAAGGCATGTCTTAAGAGACGGTTGATGTAGAAGCTAGAAAGCTACCTAGTAAATAAAAGCTTAGCAGAAATCGGATGTGTTCGCCTACTTCTAGGCGCATGACTGGCACAACGTACAATCGCTCTTAGGTTCAAATCACATACAAATCACAAACAGAGTGGTTAGCAAGTTGTCGATATGGAGCGTTTGAAGAAGAAGAAGAATATGCATGTATTTTATTATAAATTTATTAATTAGTTTTAAAGTTCCTACATCAAAAAGAAATAAAAGACAAATTTGAATTGTCTCTTTGGATCATGTTTTCAGAATCAAATATATTTACAAGTCCCAGATCGACAAGTTAGTCTTAAGAGAGGACTGAGGTAAGACTTTTCCTCTTTGTTCTGATTTGAACTTATGTACAACTAACCAGTGCAATAAAACCAGTATCATGAGTAAATAGAATGGTCGCCCGAGTGGTTACCGGGGCCCAAATTTGGGGTGTAAAGAATAGAACCACTGTTATCTGCCAAGCATGTCGTAAGAGGCGACTAAGGAGGTTTGGCTGAAATCGGATGCACATGTCCTAAACGTATAGAAGTCTATGCGTTTAGGGGCCTACAAACCAATGTGCAACGTATACACGTTCTTGGCAAAGATCAAACATATCACAAAGAGTGATTAAAATTGGTCGTAAAGAACGAACGCAAAGAAGAAGAAGAAGTAAATATAATTATAGTCACTGAGTAAGATAATTGGTATTAATACTTGTAATGATATGCAGGAAGTACATACAACATGAAAAAAGTACCAGTTTCAAACATGCACAATAACAGCAGCTAATGAGCGGAAAATCATAACGACGGTGATGAGGTGCCTGAGAAGAGCTGCAGGTGGAACAATAAGAGACAAAATTAGAAATGAAGAAATAAAAAAAAGACTGGATGTGAAACCAATCATAAAAGAAGAACAGATTAAATGGTTTGGATACCTGACCAGAATGCCCTGATGTCGCCTACCACAGAGTGCCACACAGAAAAAAGTATAATGAGTACAAAGCAAGAGGAAGACCGCGCAAAAGATGGAGCGACGGTATCAAGAACAGCCTTACGAAAATGAATATCAGCTTACAAAGTGCATTAGAACAAGCACACAAGATCACTACGCCCCCTCCGCCCCAACATTTTTATAAAGAAGTAAATGGTGGAAGAGAAGAAGAAAACAAAAATGAAAATCAACAAACAAAAGATAGAAACCATGAAAATCAGCAGAACACTAAGCCAAGCAAACATACAAATAGACAAAACCAGAGTAAAACAAGTTTCTGATTTCAAATATTTAGGCAGTATTTTCACACAGGACGGAAAACTAGATAGAGAAATAGAGACAAGATGACAAAAAGCAATTGCAGTGACCTAACAGGTGGCAACATTACTACGGCACTCACAGATCAAGATGAAAGTTAAAAGACAGATGATAAAACGTATTTTTCTACCAACACCTTGTTACCGGTGCCAAACTTGGTCTCTGACAGCAGCACGCCACAGACAGCTCACCACGTGTGAAATGAAATGCTTGAGGAAGGCAGTGAGGATCACCAGGAAAGATAGACTACGAAATGAGAACACCAGAAGCAGAGTGGACATAGTTTCCTGCACTGAATACGTTGAAAGACAACAAATGCAGTGGTTTGGACATTTAGTAAGAATGTAATACAACCAACAACCAATAACAGCATACAATAAAAAGAGATCAGATACTAGAGCCAAGGAAGACCAAGAAAAAGATGGATAGACAATATTCTTCTTCTTCTTCAGCGATCTCTGGTCATGCGCTTAATTTACTGTGGACACAAACTGGGCAGACAGCTTCAGGTCTGTCAGGTTTCCCAAAGCTTAGTTTTCAGGTCGACTGGGTGTGGCCACATGTTGCTTCTCAGCTCACACAGAGAGGACAGTCTTGCAGGATATGCTCTGGTGTCTGTTCTGCCTGCTGACACTGGCAGAGAGCATTTGACTTATTCCAGTCTGTATAAGTGTTGTTGAGTCTGCAGTGTCCGGTGCGTAGTCGAAATATAATGACCTGGTCTGTTCTGCTTAGGTCTTTGAGGGAGTCTTTCCATAATCATATCCAGTGTTTGTCTTCCAGTCTAGCAGATTTTCTCTGTATGAGGGTTTTGACCTCCTGAAAAGACAAGGGTTGGTAAATTTGCTCTTGGCACTGCCCTCCTTAGCTAAGACATCAGCACTCTCATTGCCTGCAATGCTACAGTGAGATGGAATCCACTGCAAGTGAATTTCTGCCTTTCTGAAAGCTGAGCAAGTTCTCTTTGTAGTTTTTGTACTGTGCTGTCAGTGGATTTAGCCTCCAGGGATAGACAATATGAAGACCACACTAAATAAACATGGATATAACATAACAAGGGCGACTCATTTGGCCCTGGAACGCATATTAAAGCTCCCACCCCTAAGCTTAACGGCAAGAGCGGACAACCAATTCCATCATCCACCTGGGGAATGACAATAGACTTGTGATGCTAGTGATGAATGCTTGATTAAGTCTTGAAGTCAAAGCAGGTAAGCCAGTATATATGAACTGTCAACACAGCTAGTAAAAGACATATACAAATGCAAAATTACAACAACTGTCTGTAGAACATTTTTGCTTTCTTCAGCGATCTATGTTGTAGAAAGTTTTTTCCATAATAATATCCAGGTTTTTTTTCTGCCAGTCCACTGCAGATTTTTTCTTAATGAGATTTTGACTTCTTGCATAAACAAGGTTGGTAGATTTGGTTTTTGGCACTGTCTTCCTTAGCCAAGACATCGGTACTCTCATTGCCTTCAATGTCACAGTGAGATGGAATCCACTGCAGGTGAGTTTCTACCTTTCGTGACAGCAGAGCAAGTTCTCTTTCTAGGTTCTGTACTGTGTTGTCAGCGGTATACTCCAGTGTTGGTATAGCTGACAATGAGTCTGTAAGAAAGACCATCTTGCCTGCAGTTGCTTGTAGCTTATCCATGTGATCTTCTGCCATCGTGGTAACGAGGGAGCTAGTCGAGTACCGTTAGAACGAGAGGCAAGCACATAACCTCTACGGTACAGATACTTCACAGCCAACATTTGACTGTGGAGAGCTGACAAGAATTTCTACTAAACATAAACAACACATGTTGAAATATGTTCTGAACTATTTGTACCCTAGTAAACATTATCAATTCCCATAGAAGTCTCTAACATAGTTAGTGTTCATATCCTAGTAAACATTATGCAGTCTATATAGTAACATTATGAATCTTTGAAATACATTTCTTCATTATTTGCAATAATTGCAGTAAACTGTAACCAGAATCAATCAAATCAGCCATGACATTAACTCACGCGTGTCCAATATTTGTCTACTCCGGAACCAAATAAATAAATAAACGTATAAACGTATTGACGCTTTTCAAATTTCTTCTGTGATCTTTGACTAGAATGGATTTAACATAGTGTGATTTGAAAAGAAAAAAAGCATGTTCTATTTATCCTCCATGAGGATCGTGCCGTTATTAACTGTAGTTCCATTCAAGTAAATTGTATAAGAAATCGAATTGTCATTAACGCAGACGATAGCTTCCAAACGATTTTTTCTTCTTCAATGCAGACGTAAAACCATGACAGCAATATACACACACATTCTTTGAGTTCACAATACACACGTGTATGAACGTTTCGTTCAAAAAATATATTAACTGAACAGTACAAACGTGTATTAACTTAACAGTATAAAGGTATTGATATGATCACCATCATTGTACTCGGTTAGTAGTAACCATATGTGCTCCAATCCAGTGGCGACTCGTGATCATTTGTGTTGGTGGGGCCAGACAGAAATTTCCGGAAGAATCATGGTTTCGATTAGGATATATTTTAATGTATAAAATAATAAATACACGTTACACCTTATTTTAGGTGGTGCACGGCCCCACTGGCCCTTAATGACGAGCCGTCACTGCTCCAATCTCTTTCTTACAAGGAAAATCTCAGCGATAATGCGCAAACGCCTTAACACCGACGAAGTTCCATTCTCTCTCTTTCTCGAATCCTGTATGCCTCACAGCGTCAGGTCAGGAAGAGATTTCTAAAACAGGCCCTAGTATGCGCTTCGTAGATAGTCTCTTTCGTCGCCTCTGTTATCTCTGAGGTCCATCTTTTGCGTGGCCGGCCTTTTGCTTTGTACCCATTGTATCGAGCAGCATTGCTCTTTGGGTGCACTGTCTGATGGTAATCTGCTTACGTGACCGAACCATTTAATTTGTTGTTTCTTGATGAAGTCTAGTACTGATGTTGTACCCACTTTTTCCTGATGTCTTCATTTTTCAACCGGTCTCTTCTTGTTACACCCAGCATTCTGCGTAGACACTTCATCTCTGTTGTGACTAGTTTTCTTCTATCGTTTGTTGTCAGCGTCCAGGTTTGGCAACTGGTAACATAGTGTGGGAGAAAGATTGTTTGAACATTGCTCTTTTGTGTTCATGGTGACGTGTTTGCATCTTAAAATTGGCGCCATTTGCCCTATCATTTGATTTGCTTTGTTGCATCTGTGTTGAATTTCATTAGTTATTCTTCCATTGGCTGAAAAAATGCTCCCCAGGTATGTGAAATCTTTTACTTGATTTAGTAGGTGATTATCGATGGAGATGTTGGTAGTGTTTTCCTTTCTGGCGAATGTCATTACTTCTGTTTTGTCGATGTTAATTTCATGTTGTATTCGTTACATGCTAACTGGAGTCTGTTGATGTGTTGTTGTAGCTGTTCTTCTGTTGTTGATATGATTGCCTGATCGTCTGCAAAATGAAATTCATTTAAGAGTTCTCCGAGGTTGTTTCTTCGCTGGTGTTAGCTATTTTACAAATGTGGTCAATGTACGTGATGAATAGCAGCGGGATAGTACGCAACCTTGTCTTACTCCTGACCCTACGTGAAACTTTTCTGATAATCCTGTATTTGTTCTAATCGTACATTGGCTGTCAGTATAAATGTTCTTGCAAATGTTGATTAGGTGTTCATTAACCCCATAGGTTGTTAGTATTTTCCACAACTTGTGCCTATCTACGCGGTCGAACGCTTTTTCCTGATCTACAAATGCAACTGTAACTGTTTGTCGGATTCGATAGTCCTTTCTACTAACTGTAATGAAGTTCCATTAAATGTTGAAAATGTGTGTATGAAGGTTATTGTTGTTTTTAAATTCAATTTTGCACAGAGAGCAACTTTCCAGCCTAATCTTATCGTTTTTTAAACTGCCAAAAGTTCTTTTATGTTCTAAACTTGAACACGAGATGTACGTGTTATTGTTCTTCTCCGATGTTGTTTTGTTATCTTATACGATTGACATCATTTGCAATTGACATTTTCATGCGTGCTTCATTCTAAAAAGTTAATTGCATATCCTTTACAGGACTTTGCAAATCAACCCCAGCTTTTTAACGCTGTTTGTGATTTAATGCTTAGGCATTATTACGTTCAGTAGTTTGCCATTGCTTTCTCAACGGGTTCTTTTGTAAAAATTCACGCGAAATAATTTGCAACCAAATTGTCTGCAGCGTGATTCGAACTCAGAACGTCGGGGTTAATCTCGACCGAGTCACTATCCCCTAAGCCACAGACGCCACCGTACTTCATTCCATACTGTATCAATAATCTCAAAGTCCACCTGCTTACCGTACCCATGAGAAGTTCATTAGTATATCTTCTCACTTTATCACGAAGAGGATACTGTTTAGCATGCTCAGACTTGATTCATTCTGACTGATTTTTTTTGCGTAAAAGTCTGCTTTCTTTATTATCAGCCTTTATTAGCCTAACAGTTATTGTACGTTCTGCCAGTTAAGCGCCTATAAGTAGACCAGCACATCCGATTTCTGCCACGCTTTTTATTTACTAACGTAGCTTCCCTAGGCCTCTACCTCGGTCGCCTTTTACGACATGCCTTGTAGGTCACAGTGTAACTATTCTTTGCTCCCATTGCGAGCCGTGGTAACACAGGGGTGTAAGAAGGATCTAAAGGCAAAGAATTGATTTTATTGCGTATAGTTACTTGATATGGCTCGGCCACTCTTCTTTTTCTGCAACTTATATTTGACATAAACTAAATTTACATAGTTCTGAACTTTTTTGTTGTTGTTGTTATTTTAACTTTCCAAGTCGTGCATATATTCTGTTTCACTATTCTTCCAGCTCATCTTACGTGGCTACAAGTCTACTGCTTAGTCTGTTCTGTAGGCGATAGATTCAAGCAGCTTGACAATATAATGGTGTTTCTATAGAACACACGTTACATTTAACAAAATCTCACGGCGTAATACGTTTACATAGTGGAATATACACATGTACATTTGTACTAGCACACGGGGCACATTCATGTATACATACAAACATTAGGAGTTAAGTTTGGACATGCCAGACAGTGTCGTCTTCATGGTAGAGAAGGTAAACTAATCAACGTCTCATGGGTACGGTAAGCAAATGGACTTTAGGATGGCTGCTGCAGCCGAAGACAGAACACGCATGGGAATGCCCAATGTGCCATGACGTCGATCAAATAATATAACATAACATACATACAAAGACACACAAAATGCGTGCATGTGTATATGTGTGTCTATAGTTACAAAAAGTAAAGAAACCGTTTATATGTAATGTAGTTTATTCTTGAACGAGGTGATAGACAAATATTTGTCTTTGACCAACGGTACATGAAGTGACCAGCTCTGGCCAACGTTACCTTTTAGATGTATATACGTACAGGCAGGACCGTGCGGTATATTTTCTCAGTATGATGCAAGTCTTTGAAATGCCGCCTCTTATATGTTTTTCCTTTAAAATAACCTTCGATTGTGACTTTTTTTTAACAACTGCACAAAATGTACGAATAATAAATCATATACATCATTATCGGAATAACATAGACCAATATAGAAAAACGTTGCCGAAAGATTTTTTAATTATTGAATGGTTCAAATTGTATTTTGATTTCGCTTTATGCCGCCCGTTACGGTACTCGCCTGATGCGGCCGCCTCTATTTATCATAGCACGGCACGGCCCTGTGTACAGGGCCTGGCGTAAAGTGGGACGTTATTTATTATTGAATCTTGTAAAAATGAGAGCGGCCATATTGTAGTGGTCCGTACACTTTATTCGTGGTAGGGACGGCAATTTTCCATGATCAATTTTCCCAGTGGGAGTCTGATATTTTCCAAGATTACGACTTCAGAGACCTCGCCGGTGCACGGAGCTCTTGCACTGCGGTTGAGATCTTTCTGTGGAAAAAAGAGATCCGAACATGCATGGTTATTCACTTAAGTGCAATTATAATAGTCATATCAATCAATCAATCAATCAATCAATCAATCAATCAATCAATCAATCAATCAATCAATCAATCAATCAATCAATCAATCAATCAATCAATCAATCAATCAAGTAATCAATCAATAAAAATAAATAAATTAATCAATCAATCAATAAATAAATCAATCAATCAATTAAATCAATCAATCAATCAATCAATCAATCAATTAATTAGTCAATAAATCGGGGAAAAAGATAAAGCAGACGTGTAAACATTAAATGAATCGAAAGAAGAATAGTGATTCACGGCAATATTCTTTCACACAACAAAAAGGGCGAACCGAACAAAAAGAAAACAAAACTTGATGTGCTGACCTACAGGTCTGTAAGCACAGAAATGGTACACGGACTCACGCTCTAAGACTCAAATCACATACTAACCACAAAGAAAAGTTTAACAAGTTGTTGATACGTAGAGAACGGAGAAGAAAAGTCCTAAGAGTAATTGTTTTCTTTGACTAAATGTGATTCCATATTTTTATCAATCATCAGCGGATCCAAAGTTTGGAAAGGTGCCTCAACTTTCGGAACTGGAAATCGAGCCCCTAAACCAAGCACAGATTTCAGCCACGAGCTATCAGTCTTACCATCGCCAAGACCAGTTTCACTCAAGTCAAATTCTGGATTATCAGTAAGTATATGTATTCCACAACCCGTACACAGAATGTTAGCCATTTGTAGTTTATGTGTACACTTTCTAGCTAAATGTACACTTTCTAGCCAGTTCAAGGAGGATCAACAGAATGCTAGCCATTTGTAGTTTATGTGTACACTTTCTAGCTAGTTCAAGGAGGATCAACAGAATGCTAGCCATTTGTAGTTTATGTGTACACTTTCTAGCTAATAGCCAGTTCAAGGAGGATCAACAGAATGCTAGCCATTCGTAGTTTATGTGTACACTTTCTAGCTAAATGTCCACTTTCTAGCCAGTTCAAGGAGGATCAACAGAATGCTAGCCATTCGTAGTTTATGTGTACACTTTCTAGCCAGTTCAAGGAGGATCAACAGAATTTTCATGTTTACCTTCTGTTACCAGAGTCAATACGGTCAGATTTCAGACCCAATACACAAATAAGACAAGAGACCAAGCAAGAAAATGTATCAAATTTTATAAGAAAGCGCGCTGGAACTACATCGGCCACACACTTAGAATGGATGAGAGAAGACTCCTTACCAATCCCTCATATGGACACCAGAGGGAAAAAGAAAACGAGGAAGACCAAGAGAGACTCTGGTAGAACAATCACCAGAGAAGGCTCAACGATGGGCCTAGTAAACATTAAAGACTTAAAACAAATAGCAACGAACCGCGAGACATGGAGAGCTATGACCTCTGCCCAATGCGCCGCCCACAGGCCCAAGAGGAAAGACTAACTAACTAACCAGAGTCAAACATGGACAATGAATCGCAAAAAGTAACTACTTGTGAAATACGATGAAAAGTAATCAACAACACCAGAAAAGACAGTTCAGCATAAGAAAGAAGTTGGGACAGAACATAGCTTCAATTAAATTAAGAAACAAAGAATGAAGTGGTTTGGCCACATAATAAGTATGCATCCAAACTCCAAAATATACAGAGTCTTCTACAACAGAACATCAGGAAAGAAGGCGAGAGGTAGACCATGAAAAAGATAGATGGCATAGCAGAGTCCTGTCAAAAAGCAATAATAACTATCACGCAGGCGACCAGAACAGCACAAGACAAAAACAGAAAACCACAACACTGGACAACAATCCTGTAACAGTGTGACGACAAAAGAAGAAAGAAAGAAAAGGTTGGTCTTTATAGCAACTATTGGCCCGTCTGCCCAGCGTGTTCGTAGCGCGTTGACTACGGGTGACTATCCCTCTGTGTGTGCGGGTTCAATTCCGCGGGATGGCAGAAAAAGCCACATATTCCCAGATTTACGGTGTTCGTGGCACCGAACCGAAGGGTTACGATGTCCATGGAACCGAGCCGAAGAGCTGAAAAGCTCGTGCTTCTGGATCGGAAAAAATAGCAACTATTGTGACTATGATCGCTTACGTCAGCTGGCATGGGACATAACCATGATGATCGTTATGTTCTTTCTGCTGTTAAATCTTGTTTCCTTGATTCATCATTTTTATTGTTCTTGTACTTTCTGCGTTGAGTATGTTTCACTCAATCAAGTGCCATGCCTGCCGGCATAGGCGATCATGTCTCCACAACTCTCTCTGCTTGGTGCATGTCTGACGTCGATCATGTGTCGAACCATGTTATCAGGCCATCCAACATCTTCTCCCTCTGTCTTCCACGATCTCTCCTTCCTGAATTTTACCTGTAGTCACCAAAAGTTCTAAACATTCTCTTCGCATTATATGCCCGAAGTACCTTGATTGTCGGATTCTTATTCTTTTGATACGGTTTCTTTGTGTGTGTTTACCCTTCCATTATTATAAAGTGTCCATCTATTTACGCATCCATGTGAGCGTCTGTAGCTCAAGCGGTAGTGAGCTCGATCACAAACCCAAGCGTACTTGGTTCAAACCCCACGGCGGGCAAGTTTGGAAGCAAATTCGTTTCCGTGGAATTTTTACAAAAGGTAAAAGTAGACCTCACCGTTCAGAAAGCAATTACAAACTACTGAACGTATAAGTGGTGCCTAGCATATACTACGATTTTCAATATTCATCCATCTATTCGTCTGTTATAGTCGAATAAAGGGTGTACAGACGAAGAATGGATCTCATTGCACCGAGTTTCCCCATATGGCCCAGTCTCCCAGAGTTTCCAGAAATGGCACGCCGCTGCTGAAAGTGATGCACAAAGCACGGACTCGGTAGTTCCAGAAATAAATGCGCATGTAAACTGAACGACGCGGTGGGCAAGACATCTTTCTTAGAAAGGATACATGGTTTGAAGGGTCGCGTCTAACGTAAAGACATAATTCTGTTCATATACTGCTGGTCTCGAATTGGCAAGCATAGCATTTTGTTAATTAGAGTTAGGGATGTCACCAAGTTCAACTACTGACTGGTCTAATTACCTGCGGGAGGTATGTGCTTATAAACTCATACTAAAAACTGTAAACGGCTAGAGTACTGCATGAAGGAAAACTGACATAATCCTTTGAAATGAAAACATTTGTGCTACAGGGCTGCCTTTTATCACCCTTCATTTTCCTGCTGGCTATTGACTGGATAATGAGATCAACAACGGCCAGGGGGAGAAATGGAATACAGTGGACCAATTCTAGGATAAAGATTTTGCAGACGATCTAGCACTCCTCTCTCACAGCCATCAACAGATGCAAGAGACAACAACTAAACTGGAAACAATCTCACAACATCTAGGTCTGACTATTCATGGGGAAGAAACAAAGATCATGAGAGTAAATGCTAATTCCAGAGACCCAATCTTATTGAGAGGATCACCATTAAAAGAGGTGAGCACATTTACATATCTGGGAAGTGTTGTCAACATTCAAGGTGGCACAGATGAAGATGTTAGGATTAGAATACAAAAGGCAAGATCAGTTATTGCCATTCTGAAGAACATATGGAGTTCAAGAATGATCAGGAATAAAATTAAGATAATGATATTCAACTCAAATGTCTAGGCGGTCCTTCTATATGGAGCTGAGACAAGGAGAACAACTAAGATAATGATATTCAACTTAAATGTCAAGTCTGTCCTTCTATATGGAGCTGAGACATGGAGAACAACTAAGGGAAACACCAAAAGTTGCAGACATTCATCAATAGATGCCTACGCAGGATACTCCATCTGCGATGTTATGACAAGACTACAAACAGGGAACTCTGGGATAGAACAGGACAACGACAGGTGGAACAAGAGATACGGATCAGAAGGTGGCGATGAATAGGACACACACTGAGAAAACCCCTAACAGCATCACAAGACAGGCTCTCCGATGGACCCCCCCAGGAAATAGAGCTAATGGAAGACACAGGAACACCTGAAGTTGGAGACGGAATGAAAAAATGGGGAGAGAGTGGAGAGATTATCTATAAATGATGGCCTTGGATAGGCGGGTTTGGAAGGCCTTGGTTGGGACTCTATGCTTCCCTATGGGCGAAGGTTGAAGAAGAAGAAACCCTACAGTAATAGGACGACTGTATACCACTGTGGAGATTGATGAGAGCATATTTACTAGGCGGAAGAATCACGTGGGGCGAATTTTCCCCAACAGTGGTATTTGCTGGTATCTGTCGTGACACCAGCGATTGATACATGTTCTGTGTTGCTGAGAGAATAGCAGTAACGCTGCTACCAATTATTAAGTCACACATTAGGCCTGGTGCTACTTTTGACCACAAGCTATCACCCTCACTCTATTACATAAACGAACTTTTTTCTATATTTCGTTGTTTTTTCTATCTATTGTCTATTTCTAGGTGGAAGATGTAGTTGGCTGTCCACTCTTGCCGTTAAGCGTAGGGATGGGAGCTTTAATTTGCGTTCTAGTGCCAGATGAGTCGCCCTTATTGTGTTGTATCCGTGTTTATGTAGTGTGGTCTTGATATTGTCTATCCATCTTTTCTTGGTCTTCCTTAGCTCTAGTGCCCGATCTCTTTTATTGTATGCTATTATTGGTGGTTGGTTGTATTTCATTCTCATTAAATGTCCAAACCATTGCATTTGTTGTCTTTCATACTTCTGTCATACTTACATACGTTGTTTTTTCATACTTCTAAATCCTGTTATTTTGTGTCTGTTCAACCTCATTGTATGTCATTCTGCAAATGTTTTATATGTCTTTATCTACTAGGACATACTCTATATATTTATTTGTAGACTAGCTCAAAGAGTACATTGTTGATGGAGGATGTTAGTGAGATACACAGTAGCTACTCATGGAATAGTAGTAGCCAGGGATTGAGACTACAACGTGAGTTGTCCAAACTTTCTTCAAGCCGGGCATTGAAGAGAGCGTCAGAGGTAACTATTCAATAGAAGTGTTTTTGTGGGATTAAAACTGTTTTCATCGTCATCATCTGCTGCTTTCATCGTCATCATCTGCTGCTTCATCATTCTTCTTGTTTATCTTCATCTTCTTTTCTTTTTAGATCTCAACTTTTTATTTCTCGTTTTTGTTTTCTACTTCTCATTTTCCTCTTCAATGTCTTCTTTTATTCTGCTCCCTTTTCTGTTTACTTTAATTTTTATAATCTGCTTTCTTTTTATTCTGTTGTCTTTTTAAAAATTCCGTTTTCTATTTTTTTGGTCTTTATCTCCTGTTTCTCCTCGTTTCTATCGTCTTTCTTTTCTGTTTCTGTTTTTACTGTTGTCTCTTCTATTCTGTTTCTCTTTCTCTGTCTCTTCTATTTTGTTTTCTTTTGTGTTGTCTTTCCCTTCTTTTCCCCTTTCTTCTGTTGTCTCTTCTCTTTGCTTTCCAAGTTCTTCTGTTGTTTTTTTCCTTCAACTTCTTTGTCTCTTGCTTCTCTTTCTGGTACGGCATTGTCAACTTATTTAATTACGCCTATGACCCCCAAGTTGAATCACATTTGTAAGTTTGAGGAGTTGTTTGGTCACTGGTCTCTACGTGTATGAGATTACACACATTGTAATCGATCTTTAACCATGAAATATTTTGTTCTTGAATCCTGATAATGCTAATTTGATCATTTTTCTTATATCCAAACATTCTCGCCCGAGTGGTTATCGGGGCCCAAATTTGGGGTGTAAAATATAGAACCACTGTTACCTGCCACGCATGTCGTAAGAGGCGATTAAGGAGGTTTGGCTGAAATCGGATACACATGTCTGTTAGGGAATGCTAACCCGAAACAAATGCTTGCAGAAAACGGATGCACCAGGCCGTAAGACGCATAACATGGTGCAACGACCTCTCACAATGAGGAATTGGATAACAGATTCTACGGTGGCCAATCTGCCTAGGAGATTTAGCCACGCAGTAAGAATGTCAGACCTACCATCACGAGGGTGACCAAAACTTACTGCTGGAAGAGGTCGGCACAAACGGGAAAGCAGAAATCATAGGAATTATATCCTACAGAACTGCTCACTGTATGCAGACTTGAGAAGAAAGAGGTGGCCCACTTACACTAGCGTCCAAGACAAACTGAATGGCGTTGCTGATAATCTGAGACAGACGGCTGCCTTTATTAGAGAATCCGAGATCCCAATCTAGTGAGAACGCAGAAGACAAACTGTATGGCGTGGTTGATAATCTGAGGCAGACGGCTGCCTTTATTAGAGAATCTGAAATCTCAATCTAGTGAGAAACCAGAAGACAAACTGAATGGCGTGGCTGATAATCTGAGGCAGACGGCTGCCTTTATTAGAGAATCTGAAATCCCAATCTAGTGAGAACGCAGAAGACAAACTGAATGGCGTGGCTGATAATCTGAGACAGACGGCTGCCTTTATTAGAGAATCTGAAATCCCAATCTAGTGAGAACGCAGAAGACAAACTGTATGGCGTGGCTGATAATCTGAGGCAGACGGCTGCCTTTATTAGAGAATCTGAAATCCCAATCTAGTGAGATCACAGAAGAAGAAGAAATCCAAACATTCTTTAAAAAACAGTATTTCTTCTAATCTTCTTACCATTCTATATATATTTTTTTCATCTGTTTTCCAAGTTTCAAATCTGATTGATTGATTGATTGATAGGACCATCATCATTACAGTTCGGTCAGTAATCATGTATGCTCTAATCTCTTTCTTACACAGGAAGTACTCAATTGCAGTGCATGAACTACGTAGCATCGGCGGGGTCCCTGATGTAATTTTGAAGATGGTGAAGATATTTTTGTATCAATTTTATTTTGAAAAATCTTTTCTAGTGAATTGTGATGGGCAGCGGCTTTCCAGCCTGCTCTTCTCTATCTTAAACTGCCATCGGTTCTTTTACACGGCTCAGTTTGAACACGGGATGTAAGTATTATCATCCGTCTCCGATAGGACTAGGAACTCGATCTCACCTACACTGAGATCAGGGATGTCTAGAAACATATCCAGATGACTCCACGAGGGAGCAAATCTGGTACCTTTGGCACGAGAGACGAGCACATAGCTTCTCTGCCACAGATACCCCGTAAGTTTCAGATCTATATAGGAAGACTGTCCTAACACATGTTTGATATATTTGAAGCTTTGTCTTAGTTCCATAAATGTTAAATCTCAAAATGTTGCTAAGCATAATAGTTTGATCAAGTCCTTACCACAACTGAACTTCTAAAATATCTAATAGTTTGATAAAGTCCTTACCACAACTAAACTTCTAAAATATCTAATAGTTTGATCAAATCCTTACCACAACTCAACTTCTAAAATATCTAATAGTTTGATCAAATCCTTACCACAACTAAACTTCTAAAATATCTAATAGTTTGATCAAGTCCTTACCACAACTAAACTTCTAAAATATCTAATAGTTTGATCAAGTCCTTACCACAACTAAACTTCTAAAATATCTAATAGTTTGATCAAGTCCTTACCACAACTAAACTTCTAAAATATCTAATAGTTTGATCAAGTCCTTACCACAACTGAACTTCTAAAATATCTAATAGTTTGATCAAGTCCTTACCACAACTAAACTTCTAAAATATCTAATAGTTTGATCAAGTCCTTACCACAACTGAACTTCTAAAATATCTAATAGTTTGATCAAGTCCTTACCACAACTAAACTTCTAAAATATCTAATAGTTTGATCAAGTCCTTACCACAACTGAACTTCTAAAATATCTAATAGTTTGATCAAGTCCTTACCACAACTGAACTTCTAAAATATCTAATAGTTTGATCAAGTCCTTACCCCAACTAAACTTCTAAAATATCTAATAGTTTGATCAAGTCCTTACCACAACTAAACTTCTAAAATATCTAATAGTTTGATCAAGTCCTTACCACAACTGAACTTCTAAAATATCTAATAGCTTGATCAAGTCCTTACCACAACTGAACTTCTAAAATATCTAATAGTTTGATCAAGTCCTTACCACAACTAAACTTCTAAATTATCTAATAGTTTGATCAAGTCCTTACCACAACTAAACTTCTAAAATATCTAATAGTTTGATCAAGTCCTTACCACAACTAAACTTCTAAAATATCTAATAGTTTGATCAAGTCCTTACCACAACTGAACTTCTAAAATATCTAATAGTTTGATCAAGTCCTTACCACAACTGAACTTCTAAAATATCTAATAGTTTGATCAAGTCCTTACCACAACTAAACTTCTAAAATATCTAATAGTTTGATCAAGTCCTTACCACAACTAAACTTCTAAAATATATAATAGTTTGATCAAATCCTTACCAGAACTAAACTTCTAAAATATCTAATAGTTTGATCAAATCCTTACCAAAATTGAACTTCTAAAATATCTAATAGTTTGATCAAATCCTTACCACAACTAAACTTCTAAAATATCTAATAGTTTGATCAAGTCCTTACCACAACTAAACTTCTAAAATATCTAATAGTTTGATCAAATCCTTACCAGAACTAAACTTCTAAAATATCTAATAGTTTGATCAAATCCTTACCACAATTGAACTTCTAAAATATCTAATAGTTTGATCAAATCCTTACCACAACTAAACTTCTAAAATATCTAATAGTTTGATCAAATCCTTACCACAACTGAACTTCTAAAATATCTAATAGTTTGATAAAGTCCTTACCACAACTAAACTTTTAAAATATCTAATAGTTTGATCAAGTCCTTACCACAACTGAACTTCTAAAATATCTAATAGTTTGATCAAATCCTTACCACAACTGAACTTCTAAAATATCTAATAGTTTGATCAAATCCTTACCACAACTAAACTTCTAAAATATCTAATAGTTTGATCAAGTCCTTACCACAACTGAACTTCTAAAATATCTAATAGTTTGATCAAGTCCTTACCACAACTGAACTTCTAAAATATCTAATAGTTTTATCAAATCCTTACCACAACTGAACTTCTAAAATATCTAATAGTTTGATCAAGTCCTTACCACAACTGAACTTCTAAAATATCTAATAGTTTGATCAAGTCCTTACCACAACTGAACTTCTAAAATATCTAATAGTTTGATCAAGTCCTTACCACAACTAAGCTTCTAAAATATCTAATAGTTTGATCAAGTCCTTACCACAACTAAACTTCTAAAATATCTAATAGTTTGATCAAGTCCTTACCACAACTAAACTTCTAAAATATCTAATAATTTGATCAAGTCCTCACCACAACTAAACTTCTAAAATATCTAATAGTTTGATCAAGTCCTTACCACAACTGAACTTCTAAAATATCTAATACTTTGATCAAGTCCTTACCACAACTAAACTTCTAAAATATCTAATAGTTTGATCAAGTCCTTACCACAACTAAACTTCTAAAATATCTAATAGTTTGATCAAGTCCTTACCACAACTAAACTTCTAAAATATCTAATAGTTTGATCAAGTCCTTACCACAACTGAACTTCTAAAATATCTAATAGCTTGATCAAGTCCTTACCACAACTGAACTTCTAAAATATCTAATAGTTTGATCAAGTCCTTACCACAACTAAACTTCTAAATTATCTAATAGTTTGATCAAGTCCTTACCACAACTAAACTTCTAAAATATCTAATAGTTTGATCAAGTCCTTACCACAACTGAACTTCTAAAATATCTAATAGTTTGATCAAGTCCTTACCACAACTGAACTTCTAAAATATCTAATAGTTTGATCAAGTCCTTACCACAACTAAACTTCTAAAATATCTAATAGTTTGATCAAGTCCTTACCACAACTAAACTTCTAAAATATCTAATAGTTTGATCAAATCCTTACCAGAACTAAACTTCTAAAATATCTAATAGTTTGATCAAATCCTTACCACAATTGAACTTCTAAAATATCTAATAGTTTGATCAAATCCTTACCACAACTAAACTTCTAAAATATCTAATAGTTTGATCAAATCCTTACCACAACTGAACTTCTAAAATATCTAATAGTTTGATCAAGTCTTTACCACAACTCAACTTCTAAAATATCTAATAGTTTGATCAAGTCCTTACCACAACTAAACTTCTAAAATATCTAATAGTTTGATCAAATCCTTACCACAACTGAACTTCTAAAATATCTAATAGTTTGATCAAGTCTTTACCACAACTCAACTTCTAAAATATCTAATAGTTTGATCAAGTCCTTACCACAACTAAACTTCTAAAATATCTAATAGTTTGATCAAGTCCTTACCACAATTGAACTTCTAAAATATCTAATAGTTTCATCAAGTCCTTACCACAACTAAACTTCTAAAATATCTAATAGTTTGATCAAATCCTTACCACAACTAAACTTCTAAAATATCTAATAGTTTGATCAAGTCCTTACCACAATTGAACTTCTAAAATATCTAATAGTTTGATCAAATCCTTACCACAACTAAACTTCTAAAATATCTAATAGTTTGATCAAGTCCTTACCACAATTGAACTTCTAAAATATCTAATAGTTTGATCAAGTCCTTACCACAACTAAACTTCTAAAATATCTAATAGTTTGATCAAATCCTTACCACAACTAAACTTCTAAAATAACTAATAGTTTGATCAAATCCTTACCACAACTAAACTTCTAAAATATCTAATAGTTTGATCAAATCCTTACCACAACTAAACTTCTAAAATATCTCATAGTTTGATCAAGTCCTTACCACAACTAAACTTCTAAAATATCTAATAGTTTGATCAAGTCCTTACCACAATTGAACTTCTAAAATATCTAATAGTTTGATCAAGTCCTTACCACAACTAAACTTCTAAAATATCTAATAGTTTGATCAAATCCTTACCACAACTAAACTTCTAAAATAACTAATAGTTTGATCAAATCCTTACCACAATTAAACTTCTAAAATATCTAATAGTTTGATCAAATCCTTACCACAACTAAACTTCTAAAATATCTAATAGTTTGATCAAGTCCTTACCACAACTAAACTTCTAAAATATCTAATAGTTTGATCAAGTCCTTACCACAACTGAACTTCTAAAATATCTAATAGTTTGATCAAGTCCTTACCACAACTAAACTTCTAAAATATCTAATAGTTTGATCAAGTCCTTACCACAATTGAACTTCTAAAATATCTAATAGTTTGATCAAGTCCTTACCACAACTAAACTTCTAAAATATCTAATAGTTTGATCAAGTCCTTACCACAATTGAACTTCTAAAATATCTAATAGTTTGATCAAGTCCTTACCACAACTAAACTTCTAAAATATCTAATAGTTTGATCAAATCCTTACCACAACTAAACTTCTAAAATAACTAATAGTTTGATCAAATCCTTACCACAACTAAACTTCTAAAATATCTAATAGTTTGATCAAATCCTTACCACAACTAAACTTCTAAAATAACTAATAGTTTGATCAAATCCTTACCGCAACTAAACTTCTAAAATATCTAATAGTTTGATCAAATCCTTACCACAACTAAACTTCTAAAATATCTAATAGTTTGATCAAATCCTTACCACAACTAAACTTCTAAAATATCTAATAGTTTGATCAAGTCCTTACCACAACTAAACTTCTAAAATATCTAATAGTTTGATCAAATCCTTACCACAACTAAACTTCTAAAATATCTAATAGTTTGATCAAATCCTTACCACAACTAAACTTCTAAAATATCTAATAGTTTGATCAAGTCCTTACCACAACTAAACTTCTAAAATATCTAATAGTTTGATCAAATCCTTACCACAACTAAACTTCTAAAATATCTAATAGTTTGATCAAGTCCTTACCACAACTGAACTTCTAAAATATCTAATAGTTTGATCAAATCCTTACCACAACTCAACTTCTAAAATATCTAATAGTTTGATCATGTCCTTACCACAACTAAACTTCTAAAATATATAACAACAAAGTAATGTAGTTTTAACAGATACAAAAAACAATAACAATACACAACAACGTTTTGACCAAAATGCCTTTTTCATTGATAAAGGCCTTTTGGTAGAAACGTTGCTTGTTATTATTTTGTATTTTTGTTTAAAACTACAGTACTTTGTTGTTACGTGTTTCACCATTGCTAGATAGTTTTACTGCAGTCTTTCGTTATATCGATAGTAAAATATCGAACAGAATCTACACACAAACCCAGCTACATGTGTTTTGTTATCATGGTTTTCCCAGGTGAATCAACGCAAGGTTGATCCATCCTACTGCTTGTATGGATTGAGGTTAGATCTGTCGAATCGTCATCATGAAGATGGTGAGAAGATTGTGGAACCGTATGTTCTGAAACCACTCAGAGAGGGACTCACTTCCAAAATTAAGACAAAGTAAGGTGTTAAATATAAAATATATCTTTATTGTCTTTTTAAAATAATAATTTTGATGTACGGCCGAGATAATTACACAAAGCAGAACTCCGTAGCACCGGCAACAATCTTAGGGTCTTTGGAAAAATGCACTTGTGAACAGAACTTCGCGGTTCGGATTGGAACCCACGACCTTCGAACCGCATGGCAAAGGCTTACTCACTTAGCCACAGAGACCATAGTTTCCGTGAGCATGATGTGTTTATAGCGATTATTGGGGATTTCAATGCACAAGTGGGAAATAACAGTGGCATGGAAAAGACAGATGATAAAAAGTATTTTCTACCAACACTTTGTTACCAGTGCCAAACTTGGTCTCTTACAGCAACACACCACAGAAAGCTCACAACATGTGAAATGAAATGCCTGAGGAAGGCAGTGGAAGTCACCAGGAAAGACAGACTACGAAATGAGGACATCAGAAGCAGAGTGGGCATAACTTCATGCACCGAATACATCGAAAGACAACAGATGCAGTGCTTCGGACATTTAATGAGAATGAAATACAACCAACCACTAATAACAGCATACAATAAAAAGAGATCAGGTACTAGAGCTTAGGGAAGACCAAGAAAAGATGGATAGACAATATCAAGACCACACTACATAAACACGGATATAACACAAGGGCGACTGATCTGGCTCTAGAACGCAAAATAAAGCTAACATCCTTACGCTGAACGGCAAGAGTGGACAGCCAACTACATCTTCCACCTGGGAATGGACATTAGATCATCATCATCATCAGGTGCCGTCTCCACATCGAAGGTTGGCTGCAATGAATCTCCAGCATCCTCTGTCTTTCGCCTTGGTGTTGCACACTGCCAGACTGTAACCTGTCCATTTCTTAAAGTTTCCCTCCCACTTATCTCTCGGTCTTCCTCTTGCTCTTCTCCCTCAACTTTCCCCTCTAGTAAATGTTTTATCATGGTGTCATGCCTTTTATGTGCCCAAAATACTTGTCTGAATTTTATTTCTCTTAATAATTGTTTCTTCATGCCTAGTTTTCCTAAAACTTGTTTATTTGTCTGTTTTTCTGTCCATGAAACTCTGCTTATTCTTCTATATATCCACATCTCAAATGCATCAATTCTGTCTTCTAACTGCTTGTTCATTGTCCATGTTTCGAGCCATACATTAATATAGGATATATATAGCATTTGATCATTCTCATTTTTAGCCTGTTTGTGATTTGTTTGGATGTCAGTAATTTTCTCATACTATTGAAATTATCCTTGGCCATTCCTATTCTCTTTAATTTCTGTTATACATCTGCCATCATCTGTTATCATCTGACCGAGATAGGAGTAGCTTTACTTGATGTAGTAATTCCCATGTATTTTTATATTCATTTTAGGTTTTTCCATTTCCTTGTTGATCACCATAGTTTTTGTTTTCTGTATGTTAATGTCTAATCCATATTCCTTGCTAGTTCTGTCCAATTGGTCCACTAATTCTTGTAGATCTTGTTCATTTTCTGCTACCAATACTGTGTCATCTGCATATCTTAAGTTATTTATTATTTTTCCATTGATCTTGAGTCCTGGCATTCTCTCTAGTTGTTTGAAGATTTTCTCTGTGTAGATGTTAAATAGGCTTGGTGACAGTATGCATCCTTGTCTCACTCCTCTCTTTATGTCTATGTATGGAGAGTAGCTATTTTCATATTTTATTATTGCTGTCTGTTCCCAGTATATGTTACTTATTAGTCTGATATCATCCCCATCTAGGCCTATTTCTTGTAGACATATGATTAGCTTTTCATGTTGGACTCTGTCAAAAGCTTTGCTATAATCGATGAAACACAAGTAGATACTTTTTGCACTTCTATATACTTGTCAGCGAGTAGTCTTATACAAAGTATTGCCTCTCTTGTTCCTCTGTTCTTTCTAAAGATATTAGATAGAGAAAGACTAATGGGGAAACACGGAATAGTTACAAAGTCAAAATAATGGAGAAAAGTTGTGCGAATAAATGATATGATTATTTGTGGAACTTTTGTCCCGCACAGAAGAATACGTAAGACAAGATGGAGATCACCAGATGACCACATACAAATCAGATTGACCACACTTTAATAAATGAAAAGTGGAGACATTCACTTCAAGATGTGAGAGTGAGAAGTTGTTGGAAGCGACAACAATCTAATTATAGGTAAAAGTTGCACATCGCATAGTGACCAACTGTAAGATTGATACAAGAAATGATAAATGACAGGAGCATAACATCACCAGAAGATGGAAATTTAAAGCTACTAAGGCTGTAAGCCAGAGGGTAAAAAGATAGCTTTATTAAAATATCAACATGTTTTTGATACCATTGTAATCTCTTTCATTATTTCAATGTTCCTAGGGAAGGCTACACTTGTAAATAAAAAGAGTGACAAGAAATCGGATGTGCTGTCTTAGGCACCCATAGGCGCATAAGTGGCACAACGCACAATCGCTCTTAGGCTCGCATTACAGACAAAACACAAAGAGTGGTTTAATAAGTGGTCGATATGGAGCGTTCTTATAAGAAGAAGACACATTTCTATGTTCATTCCAAAACTTTTAAAATTTGTTTGATATTGTTTCAATGATGCCTTTCCACTTGATAATAAATGTGTCGGGGGAGGGGATCTATGGCGAAGTACCAGACATTTAACATTTGCCTGTTGTTCTGAACGATGTGGTTCGAATTCGACCGAGTCACATGTGCAGCAATTTTTATCATGAGACTTCTAAGATTGTCGGTGAAGCTACATAGGTGGTGCTTTATGCAACACTCTCGGCAGATGGCATGCTATTTCTGCTGACAGAGGTGGCGCCATATGGGGGAACCTGATGAAACACAAATTAATACTTCGCCTTTAGACCATTTTGTAAACCTCTGAAGTCGGATAATGCACGTCTGTATGGCGTAGGAACACTGAGGGTAATGCAAGCCCTCGCGCAAAAATTAGTCAAAAACGCGAAACCAGACTATGCCTGAAGTCATAGCGGACAAATGAAGAAGAAGAAGACTGTTCTTAGATACTTGATAATGCCCGCCTGCCTAGCGTGTTAGTAGCGCGTTGGGCGACGGGTGGCAAGCCCCCCGTGAGCGCTGTTCAATTCCGCTGGCTGGTAGAAAAGCCACAGGTTCTCAATATTTACGGTGTTCGTGGCACCGAACCGAAGGGTTACGATGTCTATGGCACCGAGCCGAAGAGCTTGAAAGCTCAAGTGCTTCTGGATCGGAAAAAGAAAGATACTTGATAATAGACACATATATTTTTCATAGACTTCAGATCTGTCTCTGAGGTATCTTACTATTCATATCTCGGAATCCCGCCTGTGTGATGCCGGGGCCCGCAAGGAAGCAAAGAATAGTACCACTGCGACCTACAAGACATGTCGTAAGAGGCGACTGATGTACGACCTAGAAAACCTACCCTAGTAAATAAAAAGCATCGCAGAAATCGGATGTGCAGGCCTACTTGTAAGCGCATAACTGACACAACGTACACTCGCTCTTAGGCTCAGATCACATACAAATCACACAGAGTGGTTAACAAGTGGTCGATATGGAGCGTTTGAGAAATAATAAGAATATCTCAGAATCTTATATTAAAATTGACAGTCAGACTAGCCTATAGTATTTATATTTACAGAAAATGTGATCTTACTTCAAGTAATTCAGTTCATAAACTGGTAAGTTTTACCAAATGTTTGTCTTTTACTACTGTGTTGTTTCTCCAGGAGGGTTACTGTGGCGTAGATGTAAGTTCGCCTCTCGCTCCAAAAGGTACTCGGTTCGCTACGCTCGAGGAGCGATCAGGATATTTTAAAAGAGATTCATTATTTCAATGTAGGGTAATCAAGTTACTAGTCATATCGAAGATAACGGGAAAAAACGTGAATGCTGTCTTCAAGTTGGGCACGTAAAAGCACATTTAGGAATTTAAAATCAAATATAATAGGCTGTACATTTGCTGTCCTTGCTAATTTCATTAACAAGAGTGAAATACAATTTCTATACAAATGTTTAGAATATTTAAAATTACATCGAGAACCCTTGCAGAGTTTGTGCACTGCCGCTGAGATCTTGCAGTGTAAGAAAGAGATCGGAGCTCGCACACTGCCGCTGAGATCTTGCTGTGTAAGAAAGAGATCAGAGTACACATGGCTTTTCACAGAAGAACAGTTATAATGGTACTATCAATCAATCAATCAATCAATTGTTTATTCAACTATTCAGTAACACTTGAATTATTGCCTTTATGTCAAAAGCAACGTCGTATTTATACTGTTCGTAGCATGGATCAGATGAAGTGTTTGTCTATAGAAAATCTATCCAACAGGAATCATATTTGGACTATGTTTTCACAATGAGATAAGGAGTATCTATCATTTCACTATGTGACATTATATTTATATTTTTAGTCACATTATATTTATGTTTTTAGTCACATTATATTTATGTTTTAGTCACATTATACTTATGTTTTAGTCACATCATATTTATGATTTAGTCCCATTATATTTCTTATTTTACTCACATATATGTTTTTGGTCACATTATCTTTATGTTAGTCACATGTTTTCTTCTTCTTCCTCTTCTTCCTCAGCTTTCAACTTCCAACGGAGAACAAACTTCTTCCATCTCTTCCTCTCTCCTGCCATCCCTTTCCATTCGTTCCATGTTTTGCATATCTATTTTAATATCAGCTTCCAGCTCTCTTCTCCGTATATGTCTAGCCCTTCCTCGATTCCTCATTCCCTACATATATATTTTAGCCATATTATATTTATGATTTAGTTACATTGTATTTATGTTTTTAGTAATACTATTTTACTGTTTTTAGTCACACAATCTATGACTAATATCTGTTACAGAAAGCAGTTGAAAAATTGGAGTTGAAGATGCACTTTCAGTTACAGTTACAGGATGGAATGGACAGTGTACAACAACAAAATCCAGAGACACACATTCAGCTTTTCAATCCAGTAACCTACCACCCTTTGCAACATCTGATAATATAGATCTAGAAACAGAAGCGAACAACATACATGTAGTTTCAGATTCCACTAACACAGAACAAGATTTAGAATTGGGAAACACACACTCTGGAATAGAATCCAGTGATAGTGATTGGGCAGTAGGACACACAAGGATAGACACAAATGGGGATTCGAGTGTTGTGCTTCCAGATGAAGAACACAGTGATGTACAGGCTTGAAACAAGATTCAAACGTTATACCACTAAAAACCGACTGCAGTGTCACATCTATAGAAAAATAATCACATTTCTAAGCAATTTAAACGTAATACAGTTTTATAATTACTAAAAACTGAATACTTGCAAAAAAGGCGGAAACTACGTCAAAATTTGGGTTTTATTATTTTTTTTAACGAATATTGATCCGATTTAGGAAATGTTTCTTCTTCTCGATCTCAGTTTGGTATCAGAAGTATTCCTACCAAGCTTGGCGAATTTTGGATGTAAACTGTGGCTGTGTATAAGAGGGCACACACACATACACAAACTTTGGGAATTATATATATATACAGATTCCACTAGAAATAGAGTATTCATACACTAGAAACAGAATATTACATACCACTAGAAACAGAATATACTTACATACCACTAGAAACAGAATATACTTGCAAACCATCAGAAACGGAAATATGGCAATCCCTGAGATCACAAATACATTTTATAAAACAGTACATCCATGAAAGAATATTAAGATGCCTAGATCCTAGTATACACATAATCAATTTATGATCTCTGAGAATACTTATAATGCCGACAACTATGTCTATTTCTATTATATATTATGACTAAGCACTTATGGATCGCCTGCAGTATTGTGATATCGTTTCAGTAAGGAATAAAAACGAAGCACAACTATGTACTGCTAGAACTGGACGAGGATTAATTTGATAAAATCTGATCTGATTTCATCTGAATATCAATGACAAAATGATAAATGCAAGGTAGTAGAGGAGATTTTCGGATATATTTTCTTAATGATAAATGCAAGGAAGTGGAGGAGATTATCAGATATACTTTCTGAGTGGTTGGTTATCACAATGTACCATTATATTTTGTGTTATTTGTATTTTATAAGCATTATTTATTAATGTCTTTTAGGTCAATATGAGTGGAGCGTTTGGTCGAATGAATTAGAACGTGGGCTTCCATTCGGGAAACCAGGGTTCAATTTCCGGTAAGGCCAAGGAGTTGTTTTCTGTTGAGGGCATAAACAAAATTCTAACTTGTACAGTTTCGTGGTAACTGCAGTAGTCATGCGGACATTAAATTCCACAAGCTCATGCCTACTGATACTATTATTACAACAGGGCGTTAAAGAATATTTCAACATGACATTGTTTAGACTCTGCCTGAGTAGGAGGTACCATAGGACTGAGCATATCACTACACACCTGGAGTTGGTGGACGTCTTCTGGGTCTGCAAGAAAGTATGGTACTATAACCCACTCAAATATAGGAACAATGTGAAAAGCAATAATTCCTTGTGGTTCAACAAATAACAACAACAGTAACACAGTAACAACAACAGTAACAACAATAACAGCACAACACAACAAACAACAGTAACAGTAACACAGTACAACAAGTAACAACAACAACAAAAACACAACAAAACAACAACAACAGTAACACAAACACAACAACCGTACAACAGCAACGTAACAACAACTACACAACAACAGTACACAACAACAGTAACAACGTAACACAACGCAACAACAGACACAAACACAACAACACGTAACAACAAAAGTCCCAACAACAACAGTAACAACATCAACCAAGTAACAACAACAGTACAAACGTAACCAACAGTAACAACAACAGAACAACAACAGTCAACAACAACAGTAACAACAACGTAACAACAACGTACAAACTAACAACAGTAACAACAACAGTCAATAACAACAGTAACCAAGTAACAACAACAGTCAACAGTAGCAACAACGAAGATGATGTTGTAGAACATGAGAGAACTAGTTAGAGGTCGAAAGATTTTCAGGCGAACTGTAATGAGAACGACATTATGAAAAGGACATGATACATGATAGTGATATATTTTCTATAACTGAATACGCTAAGTGCGATACATGAACCGCATCTGTTATATCTATATATTTGATATACAGTATATACAGTGGCGGCTCGTGATCCTTTTTGTTGGTGGGGCCAGACATAAATTTTCGATAAAATCATGGTTTCGGTTAGGTTATATTTTAATGTATAAAATAATAAAAACACGTTATACCTTATTTTTGGTGGGGCACGGCCCCACTGCCTCTTAATGACGAGCCGCCACTGAGTATTTATAATTTTTTTTATTGGGCCCTCGTCTGAAGGAGTTGACTACGGTGAACGCGTAAGCTCCAAGCGTCGTCGTTCTTACGAATGATAGCTGCTTGGAGTTTGTTTAAGGAGTGTTTATTGTGCAATTTGTCGTTTTATAAAGGTGTTCACCATTTGACCACGATGAAGTGGCACTGCACTTTGATCTTAGCCAAAAGGCCGAGAACCTATGCTAAAATTGTGGACGCAGTCACTCCGTAATTGGTTTTTTTTAACCTCTGGACCCATTTACTTTACATTGTATACTAAATTAGCCATTATGCTGGCTTTGAGTTCTCTTACAAAATACAAGCTGTACATCGACACAGAATGGTGAAGGAGTTAAGCTTGTAACGATTTAGAAGAAGATAACTTGCTATTTTTCACAAATACAAAGATATCGATTATGACATGAACTGACTCTACCGTATCTGATAAACTGAACAATGGGGGATAAGTTGTAGCTCTAAATGTAGTTACGTTTTACATGCATTACCTCCCTTACCATTCACATTTTGATCGGACGGAAATCTGAATATTTTTCTATTTTGTCTTTATTTCTTGAAATAATATAATAATGATTTAATCTTCCATCTGATGTACATGTCTTAGAAAATATTCTCAATTCTTTCGTATGTTGTGCTTTCCTTTTGATGCATTTCCATGTTTTCAAATGTTTGCAGCTTGTTTCATTTCGTGGTGGTCATTGTTTGTTTTACATGCAAATCTCCGACTACCCTGTCCTGGATGAACTTTAGCTTGGATTCTACGAAATAAATTCATTCTCATTATTCATGTTTGTTAGCCTACACTCTCTCATATTAACAATAAAACGATCGCCGTAGGTTTAAAGAGTGTGCCTCGGCTTAAAGAGGTTTTCATTGAATTGAATCCGATATTTCTTGTCTCTCTCAGCAAAGTTCGTTTCAGTGTTTCCATATGGTTTAATTTCTTTCTTAAACCACTTTAATGCCTGTTTTGTTGATCTTTGATCACTTTTTCTCAGAGTGTGCACAACATATCTTCATCTTCTTTATCTTATAACAGATGTGACTAGTGGTTGACCTGACATTTCTCTGATTTCATCACTTTGTCCTAATTCATCACAATTGATGTTCATTATTTTATACATATATTTATTTACTTAACTATGACTTGTGTGTACATTTCTGTTAATAAAGATAATATTTTGCTGTGAAAGATAAGAAAGAAAGATGGCTTATCTTCTTTTCTTTTCTGCATTCTCACTAGATTGGGATCTCGGATTCTCTAATAAAGGCAGCCATCTGCCTCAGATTATCAGCAGCGCCATACAGTTTGTCTTGACGCTAGTAAGTGAGTCACTCTTTCTTCTCAAGTCTGCATACTGGAGCCAGTTCTGTAGGATATAATTCCTATGATTACTGCTTCCCCGTTTGTGTCGACCTCTTCCAGTAGTAAGTTTTGGCCATCCTCGTGATGGTAGGTCTGACAATCTTACTGTGTGGCTTTATCTCCGAGTAGATTGGCGACCGTAGAATCCGTTATCCCATTCCTCATTGTGAGAGGTCGTTGCACCATGTTATGCGCCTTACGGCCTGGTGCATCCGTTTTCTGCAAGCATTTGTTTCAGGTTAGCATTCCCTAGCGGACACATGCATCCGATTTCAGCCAAACCTCTTTAATCGCATCTTACGACATGCGTGGCAGGTAACAGTGGTTCTATTCTTGACACCCCAAATTTGGGCTCCGACAACCACTCGGGCGTGATAATTTATCTGAAAGACATACATGCCAGTTTGAGATGTCAACGTAGTCTTACATTTAATGACATCTTCTACTTCTTCTTTGAACGCTCCATAACAACCACTTGTTAACCACTCTTTGTGATTTGTATGTGATCTGAGCCTAAGAGCGATTGAAGCTGTGCTAGTTATGCGAGTACAAGTAGTCCAGCACATCCGATTTCTGCGACGCTTTTTATTTACTAGGGTAGCTTCCTAGGCCCCTACCTCAGTGGCCTATTACGACATGCCTTGTAGGTCACAGTGTTACTATTCGTTGCTTCCTTGTGGACACCGGCAAGCACGGGCGATTTGTGACATATGATATAAGGTATTAGGTTAGCTAGACATTTGCGTTAATCTTGATCATGAATATGCACGGAGAGTGGTTAATCAACATCCAACTGGCGTGTTGGGCCGCTGAACTCTGCTGGATTTATTGAGAGGGAGATCGAAACACACTATGGAGATGTCCGGAGTGCTGTAATGATAGTCCTCATAGAACTGATAACTGAACTGATGAATGCAAAGTCTTGAAACACCCCACTTATAGTGTCAATACACCGCAAATTCTAGCATAACAACAAAGGGGATAAGGGCGAACGATTGACTACATTTCACCGGGTTTCCCATATGGCTGATCCCTGTCGGCAGAAATGTCACACCATCTGCTGAAAGTTTTGCACAAAGCACAAACTACGTCACTCCATCAACAATATTAGGGATGTCATGAAAATATTGCCTATGTGACTCTATCCGGATTATACCCACAGTCTTCAGACCGATTAGTCAATCAATAAAAAAAAAACAACCCAACAATCTAATCAAACAATTACTAAAATAACGGATTCCTAAAGTAGCCAATAAATCAATCAATCAACGAACAAAAAGTCTAATCAATCAATCAATTAAAACGAAACAATCAACAAAATAATCCGACAATCAACAAACTGATCAATTTAACAGTCAGCCAGCTAATCAACCAATCAATTAACGAATCAATCAACTAATCATGCAATCGACAAAACAACCAGTCAACAAGCAAACCATCAATCAATCAACCCGTTAACCAACCAAACAACTAATAAGTAAATATATATAAACCAACTAATCAATCAATCAATCAATCAATCAAAAAAATAGCCAATCGACCAATCAATCAATGAATCAATCTATCACTGAACCACTCAAGCAACCAATACATCAAGCAACCAATCAATAAACCAATAAATCAAGCTAAATTTCATAAACTCACTAGATAACTGAGTCACCAGTTATTTATCTAACCTAACCTCATGGAACTGGGAAATGAAGAAATCAACAACTGATTGACGGAACTATTAATATAAAATTGCGAAACTACATCATCGGTGCATTCTTCAAAATGAAAGACGTATTGAGAAACATCAAGGGTTATAACTTATTATTAAAATATCTCATAAATATATCTAAGTTACTTCCCTTATACCGCAAGACAATTTTCCCCCACAGACTGATATTGTTTTCACTATTAAATATATACATTCTTACCAAAATAAAAGCCACATATTTCCACTAAGATAATATAGCTTAATATCACTGAGCATCTTTGTGCAACTGCATCATCAGGCACCGTACCTGCTGGCGAACATAATCTTGTCTTGTTATATGTCCAAAATACTACAATTGTCTTATTTGTAGCACCAGTCAGTTTTCAAAATCAGTTCCATTGTGATATGATGTTGCCTGCGAAAAGTTACCAACAACACAAGAAAAGACAGAATCACCAACATCAGCATAAGAAAGAAAGTTAGCACAAAACCGTGCTTGAATTACATAGAGAAACAAAGAATGAAGTGGTTTGGCCACTTAATAAGAATGCATCCAAATTCCACAGTATACAGTGTTCTACAACAGAACATCGGGAAAGAAGGCAAGAGGAAGACCACGGAAAGATGGTTAGATGGGGTAGCAGAATCCTGTGAAAGAGCAAAAATAACAATCACACAAGCCACCAGAACATCACAAGACAAAAATAGAAAACCACGACACTGGGCAACAACCCGTAGCAGTGTGACGACACTGGGCAACAACCCGGTAGCAGTGTGACGACACTGGGCAACAACCCGGTAGCAGTGTGACGACACTGGGCAACAACCCGGTAGCAGTGTGACGACACTGGGCAACAACCCGGTAGCAGTGTGACGACAAGAGCAACAAGAGCAGTGTGATGACACTGGGAACCTTTGTTACGACTTGGCAACAACCTGTAGCAGTGACGACACTGGGCAACAACTGTAGCAGTGTGACGACACTGGGCAACACCTGGTAGCAGTGTGATGACATAAGAAGGAAGAAGCTCAGTATTTTGATCTTTGATTCTTCTTCAGGTTCCATCCATATTGTTCTGTGATTTTTTGAACAATGTTAGTATTGATTTTCTTCACACAATTTAAAGCCATCTGTTTTTCATCCTGTTAAATGTTTCATTCTTTGCCATTGGTAAACTATATTTTGTTATGTTTTTATCGTTATTATATGTTTTATACGTATTGATTTGTTTTTCTGTAATCATGTTTGTTTATTGATTATATTTTATCTTTTCAATCTTTGTTTTATCGTAACTAATTGTTTACTGTTATTATTATTTTTTTTCTTTATAATATTTTTTGTTTTTTGTTTGTTTTATCTGTTATTATATATTGTTTTATCTGTTATTATATATTGTTTTATCTGTTATTATATATTTGTTTTATCTGTTATTATATTTTGTTTATCTGTTATTATATTTTGTTTTATCTGTTATTATATGTTTGTTTTATCTGTTATTATATATTTGTTTTATCTTATTATATATTGTTTATCTGATAAATTTGTTATACTGTTTTTAATTTTTTTATCTGTAAATGTTTTATCTGTTATTAAATTGTTTCATCTGATTATCATTTTGTTTTCTTTATTATATTTTGTTATCTGTTTTATTTGTTTTATCTTATATATGTTTTATCTGTTATTATATATTTGTTTTATCTGTTATTATATGTTTTATCTGTTATTATATATTTGTTTTATCTGTTATTATATGTTTGTTTTATCTGTTATTATATTTTGTTTATCTATCATAATGTTTTCCTACACAACTTTGCCAACAGTCCTCCGAATTCCTCCGGAATTCCTGCCTCTGCGCCGTCATCTCAAACCATCAGTTACATCTGAATCCATCTTCTCGTGGTCTTCCTCTTCTTCTTTGCCGCATGCCTCCTTCCATGATGGTCTACTCCAGCCCTTCATGTCTTTTTATATGTCCAAAATATCACAATTTTCTCTTTCTTATTTGTAGCATCAGCCAGTTTTCTTTGATTTTGATTTATTTCTGGATAGATCTATTTGTTCTCTTCTCTGTCCAAGATATACGAAGGACTCTTCTGTAACACTTATATTCAAAAGCACATTATGTTTTTCCACTGCCTTATTGTTTTTAACCACATTATTGATATCGATTTTGTTTTTCGCTTTTCTCTTGCATATAAAACATTATGTGGCCAAATTAATTTTTGTTCACATTTTCACCCGCGTGTGTATATACAAATGAACGTACTTATTGCTTTTCGCTCCTCGTGGAGCATAGGGTAATATGATGGTCCATTATCATCAATCAATCAATCAATCAATCTATTCTTGATTGATTGATTGATTGATATTCTTCATCTGTGTTATCAATGTTGAAAATAAAGGAGTTAGAGACAGAGAAATCTGTCAACTACACAAAAGCTATTTTATCACAGACTGGTAAACTCATCAGTCCACACAGTTATCGCTTTCTAAAAACACTAACTACTCGAAGACTTCGTATTCTGGGAGCGTTGTATGGCAGACTTCAGGGAACGAGAAAGAGAAAGTACAGACGAAAACCTCTCATTTTTCTCCAGTATGGATTGCACTGAATCCTATGTATTACGTATAAAACAAAATGGAAAACGTGGGTCGAATGTTTGGAGGGTGGAGCAGATGAGAAAATGTCGAATAAAAAATAGGGGAGGATGGAATATTAAGAGAGTCAAGTGTTTGTTTGGAATCTCTGCAAATTGTGGACACAAGAGGCGAGTCGCATAAGAAAAAAAAAAAACATAACTGGTGAGTTGATGGGAAGTGTGAATTGTGTATAGGCAACTGGGTAGAATTAACATCTCTTTATGAGGGTAATTGCAATGGTGCTCAGTCCCATACAGCAAGATCAAAATGTCAGTTTAGGAGCACAGGCACAGCGACGTTGGTAACAAAATTTTGATTTTATCCTCAGAGTAAGTTTTGTTTGTTTGTAATAGCCGTCTATCGCAAGCGATGATGACAAAAATCTCAGACGTGTACTGCTGCACCTCTCTGGTGTGTGCGGAGGTGATGTAGAGTCCAATCCTAGAACAGAATCCCCTACCACAGGTGGGGCAAACATGATCAAGGTTAGACATGTGCGTGTTGTGTGCTCTGTCTTTTCGCGCAGCTCGTTTTCTCTGTGACCCCAACAATACGATGATTCTCAGCTATTCGTTTCCTCTTTTGTTGTTACAGCACACATTTGGCGATCTTGCGCAAGGGATTTTTAGCACGTGGTGTCTATATGGAAGCATTTCAGAGACACTTTAAGAGTGTCTTTAAAGCGTTTTTCTGTCCACTAGCGCCGTCTGTCCCCTTCAAGCTTTGCCATACATCAACTGTTTTGGGATGCGTTTATCAGGCATTCGAGCAACGTGACCGACCCATCTCAGTTGGGCCTTCTGCAACAGGGTGTTGACGCTTGGGATCTTTGCTCTTGTGAGGACTTCGCTGTCTGGAATTTTATCCTGCCAGTTTATTTTTAGTATTCTGCGTAGACAGCTTGTATGGAAGTGGTTTAATTTTCTTGCGTGTTGCTATACACTGTGCATGTGTCGCTTGCGTACAGCAGCGTGGTTAGCAGCCTGGTAAACTTTCAGCTTTGTGGCTATGCTTATCCCCTTCCGCTCCCACACAGTGACACGTAACCTTCCGAACGCAGCACTGGCTTTGGATATCCTATTGTTGACTTCAGAATCTATGTTTGCTGATCTGGATAGGAGGCTGCCAAGATAAGCAAGTTTTCCGTTGACAGGAGAGCTGGTGTTTCAATGTTGATGACTGGATCGTAGTACTGCTCTCTAGGGGCAGGCTGGAACATGACCTCTATTTCTTTGTGTTGATGCTGAGGCTAAACTATCACAGGTCATTGAGAACTTGTCCATGTAAGTCTGCATTTCTTCCGCAGAGTTGGTAGCAGGGCAGTCATCAGCAAACAACATGTTTGAGATAGTTGATTTGTTTACCTTGGTAAAGGATTTTAACCTCCGAAGATTGAATAGATTACCGTCTGTCCTGTATTTAATTTTTACCCCATGTTCGTCGCCTTCCCAAAAGACATCCGTGAGCATGGCAGCAAACATTATGCTGAAGAGTGTTGGGACCAGTACACAGCCCTGTTTGACGCCGTTGGTGACATGGAAGGCTTCCGACAGCTCCCTTCATCAGTACACGTGCCATCATGCTCTCGTGAAACTGTTGGACAATCTTAATGAATTTCACTGGGCATCCACATTTTTCTATGATCTTCCATAGACCCTCTTTGTTGATCGTGTCGAAAGCCTTCGTCAGATCGACAAATACCATGTAAAGGTTACGGTGCTGCTCTTAGGGATTTCTCTGTAGTTGGCGAGCAACAAATACATGTCTGCTGTTCCACGACCAGCTCTGAAGTCACATTGGGTCTCAGGGAGTAAGTCCTGTTCCAGGTGATCAATTAAGCGATTGAGGAGGACTCTGGCCAGTATCTTGCCAGCAATTGACAGGAGGGAGATACCCCTGTGGTTATCGCAGGTCTGACGGTTTCCTTTGCGCTTGTACAGGTGGACAATAGTGGCATCCTTTAGTTCCTGTCGCACACGTTCGTTGCACCAAATTGATGTAAATAACTCTGTCAATTTCAGCATCAGCATAGGCCCTCCTTCTTTGTAGACTTTGGTTGGTATTGAGTCGCACCGGTGCTTCCAGCTGGACATCCGGCTTGTTGCCTTTTTGATCTCTTCTAAGGTAGGTGGAATATCAAGCTTGACATTGATTGGTTCCTGGGGCATGCGCTCTATGGCTTCATCACATATGGTGGATGGATGGTTGAGGACAGAACGGAAGTGTTCTGCCCAGTGGTTTAGAATCTGAAGCTTGTCAGTTAGTAGCTTTGCTCCATCTGCATGAGTATAGGGAGTGGAGTGGAACTGTTGAGGGCCATAAACAGTTTTTAGGGCATCGTAGAAGCGTTTGGAATCATGTCTGTCTGCATACATCTGGATTTCATCATATTTTTGCTTAGCCAAGCTGTCCTGCAATTTCCCTAATTCTCTCTTGAGCCCTTTTCCGTGCATCTAAGAAGGTTGTTTTTTTTGGCTGACGATAATGGCTCATTTTGGTGGCTCTGTATGCCTCATGTTTCGCGAGAAGAATAGACTTGATTTCTTCGTCATATTCATCAAACCAGTCGGGGTTCTTGCGTACAGTGTCATATGAGCTCAGAGGTAGATAGGTACACGGTGTCTCTGAGGGCAGTCCAGTCCTCGTCCACACTGGTTTTGCCAAACTGAAGGTCCTTCAACTTGTCGTCCAGGTCTCTTACTAAACTTTCGGTGACAGCGGAGCTTTTCATTTTGGAGACTGCTAATTTGGAGACTGTTTGTTTGTAGAGAACTAATGTTTGATTTGTAACAACTAATTTACTGTTTGTAGAGAACTAATGTTTAGTAGTAGCAACTCAGTTGATTTTGCAACTAATGTTTATTTGTAGGAACTAATTTTGTTGAGGGAACTATTTCTTTTGGAGAGCAATAATGTTTGTTTGTAGACAACTAATGTAACGAAGATATTACACCACAACGAGCAAAACTATTCAGATATAACTGGTTGATTGATTGATTGATTGTTAGGACCATCATCATTCACTTCGTGAGTAACCATGTGCTCCGATATCTTTCTTACACAGGAAGATCTCAGCTACAGTGCACGAACTCCGTAGCACCGCGGGTCCCGTTGTACTTCTAAAGATGGTAATGATATTTGTGTAAGAATTTTATTTTTAATCTTTTCTAGTGAATTTTGCCCTGGCAGCGACTGTCCAGTCTGCTCTTCTCGATTTTGAACTGCCAAGGGTTCTTTTAGTGCTCAAGTTGAACAAAGGACCTTTTGCACTGTGTGCTGCCGGGGCAAGAGAAGCAAAGAATAGTACCACTGCAACCTACAATGCATGTCGTAAGAGGCGACTAATTTAGACCCTACTGATGCTACCCTAGTAAATAAAAAAACATCGCAGAAATCGGATGTTCTGGCCTACTTGTAGGCGCATTACTTGCACAGTGTACAATCGTTCTTAGACTCAGATCACATATAAATCACACAGAGGGGTTAACAAGTGATCGATATGGAACCTTCAAAAAATAAGAAGTAGAGAAGTTTCCGAAAAAATAAAAAATGACCCATATATGATAACACGGATATTTTTATAATAACCAAATAAATTGTTATAATTATTTCGTTTTCTTGACTTTGTTGCGCTGTGTTTTGAAGTTTTATGAATGAGACAAGGGAAGAAATGGGAGCATGGAAAAGTCATTTTTCTCCCTGGGGTGTCGGGAGCTAGGACGCAAGAGATTAGGTTAGAAAATTAGAAATGAAATAAATCAAGTTGAACATGTTTTTCTCATTTTATCAAATCTGTCGTCTCCTAAATCGATTTCGATATTCTCGTTTTGTCTCTACGGATTTTCCTCTTCTTCTTTAATGTGACTTGAAGTGAGGATAAATGAGTGATAACAAATGTATGACTTAAAAGTGAGGATAAATGAGTGATAACAAATGTATTTAAACTGTAGTGTTTTCTTGGTGGAAGCCAGGGATAGTTTTAACTAGTCCAGTATGTTAGACTAAGGTATGAGTGTGAGATGGTGGTTGTCGGAGATGGATAAAATAAACAAAAGAAAGAGGATATTGAAAAGTAGGAGAGAGAAGAGGAGAAGTTAGAAAAGAGTAAACTAGAGAAGAGAAAAGGAGTAGGGAATAGTAAGAAAAAAGAAGAGAATGAAAGGGAGGGAGAAGAGTAAGATGGAGAGAAAAGTAAAAGTGAGAAGAGTAAGATGGAGAGAAGAGTAAAAGTGAGAAGAGTAAGATGGAGAGAAAGTAAAAGTAGAAGGTAGAGGAAGAAGAGTAAAAGTGAAAGAGAAGATGGAAAGTGCAGGAAAAGAGTAACAAGGAAAGAAGAGTAGAAATAGAAAGGAATGAGAGAAAGAAAAGTAGAATAGAAAAGAGAAGGATATTAGGAAAGAGAAGAGAAGACGAGATAAAGAGCAGTAGAAAACAAGACAGAGAAGAGTAGAAAAGAGAAGACAGCAGAGGGAAAGAAGTAGGAAAAAAGAGAAGAGGAAAAGAAGGAAGAAGATGGCAAGAAAATAGAAGGGGAGAAAGAGGAAATAAGTAGGAAGAGAAAAGCAAGAGAGAGACACTATACAGAGAAGAAAGTAAAGAAAGGAAGGAAAAAGAAAATTACAGACGAGTAGGAGAAAACACAGAACAAAATAGAAAAAGAAAATAGAGAGAGAAGTAACACAGAATGAGAGGAGATAATGAGAAGAGAAAGAAAGAGTAAAAGAGAAGACCAGGAGAGATAAAAGAGCAGAATATATATATATATAGAGAGAGAGAGAGAAAAAGAAAAAGAGGGATAAATAGAGACAAGAAGCAGAGAGTAGAATCGGAGAGAACTAAACGAGAACAGGAGAGAGAAAAAAACGAGAGAAAAGAAGAGAAAAAAAAGAAATAACAAAAGAAGATAAGGGATAAAGAAGAGGAGAGAAAGAGGCGGGAGAGATAGCAAAGAGAAGACAGAGAAAGAGGCAGGAGAGATAGCAAAGAGAGAAGACAGAGAAAGAGGCGGGAGAGATAGCAAAGAGAGAAGACAGAGAAAGAGGCGGGAGAGATAGCAAAGAGAGAAGACATAGAAAGAGGCGGGAGAGATAGCAAAGAGAGAAGACAGAGAAAGAGGCGGGAGAGATAGCAAAGAGAGAAGACAGAGAAAGAGGCGGGAGAGATAGCAAAGAGAGAAGACAGAGAAAGAGGCGGGAGAGATAGCAAAGAGAGAAGACAGAGAAAGATAGAGAGAAGACAATAAAGCCGTATTAAGAGATAGAAAGAATAGAACCAGAAGGAGAGAGAGAGAAAAGAAGACAAGATGATGAGAAGAAGATAAGGGATAAAGAAGAGGAGAGAGAAAGAGGCGGGAGAGATAGCAAAGAGAGCAGAGAAAGATAGAGAGAAGAAAATGAAGAGATAGAAAGAATAGAACCAGAAGCAGAGAGAAAAGAAGACAAGATGATGAGAAGAAGAAAGATGAAGCCGTATTAAGAGATAGAAAGAATAGAACCAGAAGGAGAGAGAGAGAAAAGAAGACAAGATGATGAGAAGAAGAAAAATGAAGCCGTATTCAGAGATAGAAAGAATAGAACCAGAAGGAGAGAGAGAGAAAAGAAGACAAGATGATGAGAAGAAGAAAAATGAAGCCGTATTCAGAGATAGAAAGAATAGAACCAGAAGGAGAGAGAGAGAAAAGAAGACAAGATGATGAGAAGAAGAAAGATGAAGGAAAGAAAGAGACGGAAGAAGATATATATATTGTTACATTTTGTCAGCCGTCACCAAGGTTACGCAGAATCGAGGCTAGCAATTTTGAGACACCCATGGGACACGTTTGGGACAATTCTAACAAATCGTCTTTGACTGGAATACCCCATCACTCAGCACCAACCTATCCCCACTACCCTTACCCCACCAAAGAATGCAGCCAATGATATTTGCTTAAACTTGTCTGTCAATGACGGAGTACGTAAGCTACGGCGAAGAATGCGGAATAAATCGGCATACACACGCATCTATGGGATATAATAATGCATAGAAAATATACACAGAGATATTTGTCTTCAACGATATATCTGTGAAAGACTAGCCATGACGTTACGGAGGGTGGTCAGCATGAAGAAACTATGGCACAACACAAGCAAAGAAACAAAAGTAAGACTTCTGAGAACATGCATATTCCTTGTGACAACATATGGAAGCGAATCGTGGACCATAACACAAACATTAAAGAACAAAATGGAAGCTTTTGAAACAAGATGTTGCAGAAAAGTTCTTAGAACATCATGGACAGAGAGAGAAGAACAAAGACATCTACAAGACAAGGTTATCAAGGAGTATTGGCTCAAAAATAACATGATGTCCCGGAAGATGAAATATTTTGGCCACGTTAAACGTTACAGTGGTTTGGAAAGAACGGTAATGAAAGACATGGTTCTGTAAAGATATGCCACGATTTTCGATTCTCTCTCCATCTCTCGCGATCATTCTTTGTGGTCATTTTGTTCATTCTTATTGTGATATATAAACAGCCTTTGCCAAGAACGTTGTTTTACGTCACAATCTTCAGTACCATTTGGAGCTCTGGTGCTTATCCTTCGGCGACGTGTCCGGTTTCAGTCAGCGTTTACTGGGTTCGCTTTTCGTCAGTCTTTGGCTGTTCCCAGCCTACCTGCAAGGCAGCAGGTTGCTATTTTCTTTTAGGTAGCGACCCTTAGACGACCTGCCCTCCCGGTTGTTGAGCGTCATCTGCCCAGGTTACCTGTCTTTTTTTTACTACTTGGTTTGTCTACCGCCGTCCAGTTTTGTATACGGTTTGCTGTGTTGGTCTTTGATTGTCCCTAATCTAACTACAAGGTGGTAGTAGTTCACTGCGAGCGGAAACGCGCACTGGATTCAAGTCTCTGCTGGGCTTTCCAGTTTTTCTGCATATTTGGGTGGTGCGCTCACCGCTACGCTTGTCACGTCCTTCGTCGCTCCACCATCAGCGTCTTGCACGTCTGCCCCACCGTTGGGCCCACCCGTGCATCGCTTGCATGCTCCGGTTCCTACCCACCGTCTCTATTAGTTCTCACCATGCACTCATTCACCATGCCTCTAGACTGTCCGGACACGGAGCTTAACTCGGTCCCCCTCAGGGCTCCGAGTTTCGCCCTATGTGAGCCCACTTTCAACTCAACTCTGGTTCGAAGGTGGGGCCCGTGGTTCTCCCACGCGGGCCTACGTCTCTTCTCTGGATGCTTCCTCATCGTTTTTTGTTAATCCGTTCAGCTTTTCCTATCGGCCGGGAGAGATGTGCATTAAAAGTCACTCTGGGATTCCGCTCGCCTGTGTTGCGAGCGGATCTCATCCAACGTGACTACGTCTGCATCACTACTTATACCAGAGTAGCTCTCCCTCGATCCCTACCACCTTAGCCAGACAGGAACCATTGTCTGTTTCCAGGGTCACCACGTGGAAGTGTGGTAAGATCTTAATTAGTGCCAGCTCACTAATCCTGGCGCGGCGTTGTCCATTTGCGCCTTTGACCCAGATTTTCGATTCGATGTATAACAAAACAGTCAGACAGATATCTCTCAATTTTAATGATCATGCAATACAATATAATGTCAAGTGATACACACCAAGGGTTTCACAATGCATCATGTAACAATTGTCAAGTTTGCTCTACATTTCATGCTGACTGTATTAAAAATCAACATATATATATATACAATGCATTGCACTGCAGCTTGTAGGATTTCATTTCAGAAAAGCAATATATTTGGCATTATTATCGCTTCGTAATAAACGGTCTGAAATTATTTTTACAAGCTGTTTTGATCAAAGTATTTCAACTGTGTTGCCAGGGCTCGCAAGGGGAACAAAGAATAGTAATACTGTGAACTCCAAGGCATGTCGTTAGAAGCTACTGAGGTAGGGGCATAGGGAAGATACCTTAGTAAATAAAGAGTGTTGCAGAAACTGGATATGCCGACCAACTTGTAGACGCACAACTGGCACAATGTCCACATCTTTTAGGCTCATATCGCATACAAATCATGCTAAGTTGTTAAGCCCTTTGCCTTGTGAGTCGAAGGTCGTGGGTTCGAATCAGGACCGCTTCGTTCTGTTTACGTGCAGTTTTTTCCAGAGACCCTAGGATTGTTACTGGAGCTACGGAGTTCGTGATTTGTGCAATACTCTCGGCATGTGGCGTGCCATTTCTGCGGAGAGGAACCGAGCCATATGGGGTAAAACCCGGTGCAATGAAGTCAATCCTTTGGCTTAAAAACTTTAAACAAATCAAATAAAGTGATTTAACAAATGTTCAATATGGAACGTTTGAAGAAGAAGTAGCAGAAGAACGAAGATCAAAGTATGAAGTTCTTTATAGTAAACATTTCCGTTATTTGTTTGACAATGTGAATCGCCAGAGGAAAAACTTGTTTGCTGCACTTGATAGTGGTGGAAGGTACTGAGCGTTCTTTGGAGTGCCCTTTCAGTGATGATAATTTTACATTAATCATCATCATCATCACCACTGGTCTCTTTGTCTCAGGAGACAATATGCGTCGTAGTATGTTCGCGCGTCTCGGAGCAAGGTCTGTACGTAGTATGTTCTGGCTGTCTCGGAGAAATAGGTCTTGTCACATAGTATGTTTACTGTCTCAGTGACAATGGTCTTGTAACGTAGATGTTCTACGCTGTCTCAGTAGACAAGGTCGGTCAATATGTTCTCTGTCTCAGTAGAAAATAGGTCTTGCTCAAGAGTTCTGTGTGAATCAAGTGCGGCTGTAAGGGCATCTGGAGACATCGCCATAGTGCATAAACTGAGATGGCATCTGATGTTCTCTCTGCCCTGTCTCTTTTGCCTCCCATGTGATGTTTTTTCTTCTTTTCTTTTGAGTCGCCCCTCACTGCCGCTCGCCATGCTTGCCTGTCTTTGGCAGCCGCTCCCAGTGTTCTTTGTCTATGCCGCATGAAGTTAGATCACGCTTGCATGTGTCAATGAAGCGTAATAATGGACTCCCATGCTGTCTAGTAAGATGCAGTTGACCATATAGAATGATCTTTGGGATTCTATCATCGCTCATACGGCACACGTGACTCAGCCATCTCAGACGTCGCTGACTCAAAAGGTGTACATGCTTGGAATGGCAGCACTGCCCAGGACTTTACATTAATATTAACAATAATAATAGTGATATATTTACTATTATAATAGTTAATATGCTCTTGAGATTTTTTAAAGGAACACAATTTTTAAACTATAGGTTTATTGAAGAATACGAGTTTTAGGGTGTTTTTTCCAAACAATTGTCACACGGTGGGTGATTGTGGTTGGCATCACGTCGACCTCCTTTACTTCTCGGTGTTTTTCTGGTACCCAATTGAAGCTGGTCAACCGCTAGTAACAACTATTTGAAGAAGAAGAAGATGGAGATATGTTGGACACACCTTGAGAAGAAATAATCAAAGAATATCAAAGCAGGCGTTGAAGTGGGATGCAACGGGTTAAAGAAAGAGAGGACGAATTAGATAGATCCTGAAATGAACTTTGCTGAGAGAGGCAAGAAATATCGGTCTCAGTTCCATGGAGGAGATTGAGCGAGTCGCCTAGGATAGAGCGATATGGAGAATTCGCTTGCAGGCCCTCTGTAACGTATAACGGTATGAGAGGAATCATTATAATTGAGACTAGGTCTACCAGCTGATACTGTTGGACAAAATTCAATTTCCACTGTGAACATGAACCCGTAATATACGTCTATGAAGCAAATGCACTAACCACTACACTATTGCGGATCTCTAATAATCTCTTTGATACTTCTTTTCCTTATTATTTGTAATGGGTTCAATTAAATTTGTTACTAAATTGCGCTTTTTGCATTTTAACTTCACGAGTCTATCATGTTTGCTACTATCTCTTTCTGAAACAGGAAAATAAAAGTTGCAGCGCCAGAGCTCCATAGAACCGACAAGGGTCCTTAATGTAATTCTTGGAATATTGTTAAAATTGACGAAGGAAAGTTATTTTAATCTTTGTATTGAATTTGATACGGGTAGCGACTTTGCAGTCTACATTTATCGATTTTCAACTGTCAGAGATGTTCTTTTGGCACAAAACCGTGCTTGAATTACATAGATAAACAAAGAATGAAGTGGTTTGACCCCTTAATAAGAATGCATCCAAACTCCACAGTATACAGAGTCTTCTACAACAGAATATCGGGAAAGAAAGCAAGAGGAAGACCAAGGAAAATTTGGTTAGATGGCTTAGCAGGATCCTGTGAAAGAGCAAAAATAACAATCACTCAAGCCACCAGAACAGCGCAAGACAAAAACAGAAAACCACGAATCTGGGCAACAACCCGGTAGCAGTGTGACGACACTGGGCAACAACCCGGTAGCAGTTTGACGACACTGGGCAACAACCTGGTAGCAGTTTGACGACAAAAGAAGAAGAAGAAGAAGAAATGTTCTTTTGCGTGCCCTCCTTCAGCACGGACCTACGTTCTATCATCCGTCTCCGATAGGACTAGGAACTAGTGCCTAAATTGGGATTAGGGATTTCTGAAAAAAATATCACTATCGCTCTACGCAGTGAATGAACAGAGTGCTCTTAGAGCGAGAGGCAAGCACATTACCTCCAAGTCATAAAGAACATCTTTTCAAAAGAAAGAAGCAGTAAACAATTATAGTAAAGAAATAGGTTAACCTCAATCTCTGAGTGCCACCGAGATGTGGTTTTACAGAAGAATGATGAGAATTCCATCAACAGCTAAATGACAAATGTGGAGGTATCGAATGTGGTCAAGACACATAGTAAACTTATCATCAATATAAGAAAGAGACAGTCATCATTTTTTCGGTCATGATGAGAAAGGAAGTTTAGACGAAGACAATGTCTATTTTTTTGGTCTATTGTCTATTCCCAGGCGGAAGATGTAGTTGGCTGTCCACTCTTGCCGTTAAGCGTAGGGATGGGAGCTTTAATTTGCGTTCTAGAGCTAGATGAGTCGCCCTTGTGTTATATCCGTGTTTATGTAGTGTGGTCTTGATATTGTCTCTCCATATATTGTTCTTGGTCTTCCCTTAGCTCTAGTACCTGATCATTGTAACAACTGATAAAATCGTGAGAGACAGAGACAGAGAAGACACAGAGAGAAAATTGTGGATAGACTGACTTCATGGCACGGAAGAGCGTCAACATCTGAGATGATAGCAAACACCAGAGACAGAGATTTGTGGAACTCCATGATTGCCTACGCCAGCCGGCACGACACCTGATAACGAAGAACATCATATAAACGTCTTCTACTGCAGTTTTTGTCGCGATTATGGGGTTCATTACTTCAGATATCGTCTGCCTTCATTTATCTTTGTTTTCGGTCTTTTCTTTCCAGCCGGCATGGCACCTGATGATGATGATGTTAATCTTAAGGAGGTCTCTGTGGTTAAGTGGTTAAGCCCTTTGCCTTGTGAGTCGAAGGTCGTGGGCCTCGAGTCGACCACGCCTTTCTGTTCACGAGTGCAGTTTCAGAGACCCATAGAATTGTTGCTGGAGCTACGAGTTCGTGCTTTATGCAATACTCTCGAGGTGGCTACCATTTATGGGAGAGGACCGAGCCTATGGGTAAAACCCGGTGCAATGAAGTCAATCCTTCGACTTTAAAAACGTTTCTTAAACCTTAGGAATGTAATTTTTCTCAACAAGCTTTGGGCAACCTGATCTGGTCATTATGAATTTGTGAACATGAAATTCAATGTACTGTTAAGTAAATCTTGTCTAGATGTCAGGCTGGGCACTGAGTAATCATTTTTGTTGAAATCTGACGTGGCAGTGCAGCATGACCTAACATCATTTTCCCGTTGTTATCTCATATTAAAGAGCTAATGACCGCGAGGTTAGCATACTTCCTCCATTTCTTCTTCTTCGAGCGCTCCATATCGAACATTTGTTAAACCACTCTTTGTGATTTGTATGTGATCCGAGCATAAGAACGATTGTACGTAGTGCCAGTTATGCGCCTTCAAGAAGGCCAGCGCATCCGATTTCTGCGAAGCTTTTTTGTTTACTAGGGTAGCTTCCGAGGTCCCTACCTTAATCGCATCTTACGACATGTCTTGTAGATCGCAGTGTTACTATTCTTTGCTCCCAGTGAGGCCCTGCAACACACGGGTGGGTTAGAATAATAACATCTTACCTGTTATGATGTGGAAGCGTGTTGATGGTAAATTATGACTTGATTAAATGTCAGTAGTAAAATAAAGAACTATATAATCTACAAAATGTCAAGCCGTTGTTACAGACCCTTTTTTAGCTTGCGTCTCGAGTAGAGTGATACTATTACAATCTATAGATGCCTTTTTTAAAAAATAAATTTTGGGACTACATGAGCTAAAGGACTACATGACTACATACATTAAAGGAACAATGGACAATGCTGCACTAGGGTAAGTGAGTTGGTACTGACTAAGCCCCCTTCCACACCTCCACGTGGTGGTCCTGGAAACAGACTACCACAATGTAGTCTGAGCTTAGCGGGTATGGATCGAAAGCGACTACCTATACCTAGTATAAATAGTATTAGTTAATAGTCAAAATGGCAAAGTGGTTGAGTTGTTTGCCTGTCGTACTGAAGGTTGTGGTATCGAACCCGGACCGAGACATATATACAATTGTTTTCATGAGATCCCTAGTATTGCTGCCGTAGCTACGGAGTTCCTGCTTTGTGCAATGCTCTAGACAGACGGTGTGTCGTTTCTGTAGAGAGGGACCGAACCATATGGGGTAAAAATCCGGTGCAAGCGGGGTCAATTCTTCGCATTTGGAGCAATTTGATAAGTAGTAGCATAAGTATAGTCACGTTTGTTGTGAGTTATGCTCGCAATATAGATAAGTAGTATCACATAGTGAATGTGACAACATATAGAGAAGTAGTATCACATAGTGAATGTGACAACATATAGAGAAGTAGTATCACATAGTGAATGTGACAACATATAGAGAAGTAGTATCACATAGTGAATGTGACAACATATAGAGAAGTAGTATCACATAGTGAATGTGACAAAATATAGAGAAGTAGTATCACATAGTGAATGTGACAACATATAGAGAAGTAGTATCACATAGTGAATGTGACAACATATAGAGAAGTAGTATCACATAGTGAATGTGACAACATGTGTCTCTTCTTGTGTGGGTATGGTCTTTTCAGGTTTCCAATTTTCAGAGACTTTTGTGAATCTACTGTTCTGGGAGTGTGGATCTTTACGGCAATAAAAGAGCTGTTAGGCTTGTATCAACAGCATTGTTGGCTCTCAGGAATTGAGGTTGGATACGGGAATGTGCTTCGGTTTTTTTAGACGCATGTTGAATGCGGACACTAAAATAGATGTTGATTTTGTCCTGCGACTTAAGAAGTTTGGAGTTAAACATTGTAAAACTAGAACTGGCTGCCTGAGTGACAGAGTGGGGAGTGTGTTTAGCCTGCTGACCACAGGGACCATCAAAATACATATTCGTAAACCTATTTTGTTGATGAAATCAGAGACATGCCTGGTCAACCACTAGTGACAACTGTTATAAGAAAGAGAAGATGGAGATATGTTGGACACACCTTGAGGAGAAATGATCAACGAATGTCAAAGCAGGCATTGAAGTGGGATGCAAAGGGTTCAAGAAGAGAGGTCGACCTAAGGAGACCCTGAAGCGAACTTGCTGAGAGAGGCAGGAAATATCGGTCTCAGTTCCATGGAGGACATTGAGCGAGTTGCCCAGGATAGAGCGGTATGGAGAAATTACTTGCAGGCCCTATGTAACGTATAACGGTACGAGAGGAATTATTATTATTATTATAAACCTATTTTGTTGAAACTGAGCACCTATGTGTCTGCTCGGGGAGCTGTGACGTCGGTTCAGTAATCAACAACCAATAACACAACTAAATGTTACGATTAAGTTGTGAATTGTTAGCATGTTACAGTATAAATAAATGTTACGATTAAGTTGTGAATTGTTAGCATGTTACAGTATAAATAAATGTTACAATTAAATTGTGAATTGTTAGCATGTTACAGTATAAATAAATGTTACAATTAAGTTGTGAATTGTTAGCATGTTACAGTATAAATACACTAAACAGAAAGCGAAGACCACAATCTTCAGACTTAGAACGGGGCACTGCGGTCTCAGAGTACACCTCCATAAAATGGGTCTCAGGGACTCAGCTGTCTCCACATGTGGAGCACCAAAACAGTCTCCAGAGCACATCCTGCAAGACTGCCCCAGTCTGAATAATGTTAGAATGGAAACCTTGCCAACAGAAACAACCCTACAACATAAACTATGGGGGGGACTGGTGAAGATCTCAAGCGCATCGTCCTATTTATGACACATACTAGAGTAGTCACATAGCAGATGTTGGTCACAAAAGAAGAAGAAGTTCCCATGTCATTTTCCCAAAATTTTCTTTGTCTAGTTAGCGAGACAGGTCAAATTTTAATCTGGATGAATGAGACCTGCATAAACAGAGATGCGATCCAGGACTCTTTAGATTATAAAGCAAGAACTTTAACTTCTTTAATGCGCCATATCTCTTCGAATAATAGCAATTTCAGTCAATAACCGTAACAAATAGGCAATTAAAATTTCTACAAAACTAATATTACATTGCGAAATTCCTTTTGTAAAATTAATGCAGCATCATAAAATGGAGACCAACATAGTAGAACCCACTCGTTTGTCATCCGATGGGCAGCCTGTTCAATGTCTGTGACAAAATGATTCTATCTCTCAGTTCTATGATAACTGATTCTCGGAAACAACCGGGTAAACGGACATGTCGCCGGCTCTATGATAGCAGTACAATCAGCCGGCTAAATTGGACACTAATGATGATGCTTATAGAAATTTATGGGGAGAGAGCATGCGACGCGTCATCTTATTTTCACCCCGATGACAGCCAATGGATGCTTTTATCCAAAAATGCGAGATTCTTTTGTGCTAATGCCATAGTTAATTAACACTTATCAGGATGGTTATTTCAAAAGCTGATTTGTTTGCAGCAAGACCGGTGGTAGTTCTGGTTTTTAAAAATCCTTTTCTCCAGTAAATTATTCTTTCATAGCGGTATTATAAGTACCGGTTGGTTTTTCATTGACAATAAAATGATCTTGAATAGAATATGTTTTCTATTTCTTTAACTTTTCTCTCTATAGTCAACCTATGCCGAAACACATCAATACAAAATAGTTTAGTTTTACAAAATACTAAAATAATAGCAATACACAGGAACGTTTCGACCAAAATGCCTTTATCAAGCAAAGGATACAAGAGAGGTGAAGGATTTCACTTCTTGCACAACACGCAACAGGTAGACACATAGTTTTACTGCAGTATTTCCTTATATCGATATTGTCAACCCACAGCGTCAACCTACAACGTCAACCTACAACGTCAACCTACAACGTCAACCTACAACGTCAACCACAACTCACCTACAGCGTCAACCTACAACGTCAACCTACAGCGTCAACCTACAGCGTCAACCTACAGCGTCAACCTACAGCGTCAACCTACAACGTCAACCTACAACGTCACCTACACGTCAACCTACAACGTCAACCTACAGCTCAACCTACAGCTTCAACCTACACGTCAACCTACACGTCAACTACACGTCAACCTACACGTCAACCTACAGCGTCAACCTACGCGTCAACCTACGTCAACCCAGCGTCAACCTACAACGTCAACCACAACGTCAACCTACAGCTTCAACTTTGACATCACTAGTCAACCTAAGTACTTACACGTCAACCTACACGTCAACCTGACAGTTTCATGTTCGACGTCACCTACAGCGTCAGACCTAAGCTGCAACCTACTCAGCTACCCAGCGTCAACCTAGCGTCACCTCAGCGTCAACCTACAGCGTCAACCACAACGTCAACAAGCGTCAACCTACAGCGTCACCACAGCCAACCTCGCGTCAACCTACAGCGTCAATCTACACGTCAACCTACAGCGTCAATCTACAGCGTCAACTTGGAATTCACATTTGGACTAATTTATTACTTGACTAAATCTTGCTATACAATCCATGTTCATACCATGAAGTTTGATTGATTTGAGTCGACAAGGGAGCAGAATTGTACCACTGCGACTTACAAGACATGTCGTAAGAGGCGACTGAGGTAGGGGCCTAGGAAGCTACCCTAGTAAATAAAAAAATATCCCAAAATTCGGATGTGCTGGTCTACTTGTAGGTGCATAACTGGCACAACGTACAATCGCTCTTAGGCTCAGATCACATACAAATCACACAGAGTGGTTAAACAAGTGGTCGATATGGAGCGTTTGAAGTAGAAGACTATTATTTCGACTAATTTAACTAATGTTACTTGCTATACGAATCCATGTTCATACCATGAAGTTTTGATTGATATGAGTCGCACATGGGGTGCCAGGGCCCGCAAGTGAAGGAAAGAATTGTACCACTGCGACTTACAAGGCATGTCGTTTACTTACTCTACGAATCCATGTTTGTAACAAATAGTATTGACCGAATTGATTGAGTAATAAAACCATCATCAATGCACTTCCGTGAGTAACCATGTGAGCTCCGATCTCTTTCTTACACAGGAAGATCTCAGTGGCTGTGCACGAACTCCGTAGCACCGGCACGGTTCCCCGGTGTCATTTAGAAGCTGGTGAAAATATAATGTCGGAATTTTATTTTAATCTTTTTAATAAATTTTTCCGGGCAGCGGCTTTCCAGCTTGCTCTTCTCGATTTGAACTATTAAGGGTTACTTTTACATGATCAACTTCAGCACGAGACCTATGGTTTATCGTCCATCTCCGATATTACCATCTACAATAAACCAATAGATGTATTGCCGAAAATGATATAAGAACGATTTAAGGTCAATATTATTTCTTGTCCACGAGCCCACGCTGACTGATGGACTAAAACTCACGGCAGCCTTCTTTACCTGTCATTGTTTCTCTGCTACTTAATTGTTGCTGGGTCGATCTGAGGGCAGTTAATATTGGACAACATTCCCCTTCTCTCTAACCCACTACGGAATTGATTCCGGGGCGCAACGCCTACTAAGCAAGTGTACTAACCACTACACTATCTAGGTTATCAATGCTGCTATAGTCATGCCACTGTTAATACCACTTACATTATTATTATAACTACTTTAAGTGCTTATTATTTTCTTGTTCTTTTGTTCTTATCTTCTGTTTAAATAACACGTATTCTCCATCTTTCACTACTACTATTACTACTAATACTACTACTACTACTACTAATACTACTACTACTACTACTACTACTCATACTACTACTACTACTCCTACTACTACTACTACTACTACTACTCATACTACTACTACTACTACCATGCTACTACTCACTGCTGCTACTACTACTACTGCTGCTGCTGACTCTGCTCTCTATACTGCTACTACTGCTACACCAGCTACCACTGCTCTACATCTACCACATACCTAACCATGATATCTACGTGCTGCTCTACACTCACTGCCGCCGCTGCGCACACTACTACTACTACTGCTACTACTACTACTACTACTGCTACCACCACTACTACTGCTACTACTACTACTCCTGCTACTACTACTAATACTGCGACCACGACTACTACTGCTACTGTTTCTACTACTACTACTGCTACTACTACTGCTGGAGCTGATGCTGCTGCTGCTATTACTACTATTACTGCTACTACAGCTACTACTACTGCTACTACTACTGCTGGTGCTGATGCTGCTGCTGCTATTACTACTATTACTGCTACTACAGCTACTACTACTGCTTCTACGATTGCTACCATTATACTTTTAACAGTGAATTATTATTCTGTTTGTAAAAGCTTACAATAAATCACACCCCCTCCTTCCTTAAACGTACACGTTTCAAATAAATCATTCTCCTACTTGTTACAATTTCCAATAAATCATGCTTCACCTTTCAAATATTTTCAATAAATTCCCCCCCTATCCCCCAACACTAAATCCACTAAATCCCCCACATCCCCACACTTGTAATAATTTTCAATACACCATTCTACAACTTGTAATACTTTCCAATACACAATTCTACAACTTGTAACAATTTCTAATACATCATTTTACAACTTGTAACAATTTCCAATACATCATTCTACAACTTGTAATAAGTTGCTTGAAATAAGGAATGTAATTGTTACATTTACATACAATCATCTCTAGACTATTTCTTGTACGAAACCATCACTTGCTTCTTCTTCTTCTTCTTTTTCGAACGCTCCATATTGACCACTTGTCAAGCACTCTGTGTGATTTCTATCTGAGCCTAAGAGCGATTGTACGTTGAGCCAGTTATGCGCCTACAAGTAGGCGGATCATCCGATTTCTGCCCTGCTTTTTATTTATTAGGGAAGCATCCCTAGGGCGTACATCAGTAGCCTCTTACGACATGCATTGCAGGTTGCAGTGGTACTATTCTTTGCTTCTCTTGCAGGCCCGGCACCACGCGGCCCCAGCATCACGCGTGCCCCATCACTAGCGTTTACACTTTCCCCACTTCTTATTTTCTTCTCACTCTATATCTTCATTTGTAATCTTAACATCTCTTTCTCTCTATTCCTTTTGTCTTCACTTCTCTTCTCTCTCTCTCTCTCTCTCTCTCTCTCTCCTCCCCCTTATGTGTTTCACTTCCAACTTTTTCCCTCTCTATTTCTTTCGACTTAAATTTTTATCTCTCTTTATATTTGTATTCATTTGCACTCTCAACTTCTTCTCCCTCTCCTTTCCTCTCTCTCTCTCTCTCTATATATATATGAGAGAGCGAGAGATGCAATAAGTATGCTACTATCTATGAGAATGTATTGGTTTATATATATAACAATACATTTTCAATTCCTTTTCTTTCTCTCTATTTATTTTTGTTTGTCACTCTCCATGTATATAGATTTGTGCATTATTGTCTTCATGTAACTATTTTGAAACAATGGTTGCCATTTTTCTATTTCTTTCTTCAGTCGTTCCTAAAACTTATTCATGGCTACACATCTAACCGTCCTCTCCCCCTTTCATTATTCCTCAAACTCAATCTATCATGTTTGAGACCACAAGGGAAAAACTGCCCTTCTCTGATTGCATCTGGGCACAAAGGTGTTCAATTCTGGTCGACAAGTCCAAGGAATATTGCCACTTGGAGATGAGTTCTGTAGTCCAGAAAAATGAGGGTCATCAAAGTTTCCATGGTGGTAAAATATTGATGCTATTTTCTCTGGGGCAGGAAATCAACGTCTTGGGTCGGCAGACGACACAGCAGCCAGCTTTATTAATAATCTCCAAACTCCCTTATTCGTAACTCGGCGACGGAAGGGTAGTGGGCAGGGAAACGATTTTAATCCGAAGGATTTCAACAGTCCACTGTATTTTTTATTTATATTTCTACTTTTGGTCTGAGGTTTGGGAGTATATGAGCGTGTGTCTGAGAGTATTTTCCCAGAATGTTAGACAGGAGATGAAAACTTCGAGTAGAGGTCAGTTGTAACTCTAATTAAGACTAATGTTGGAAGAAACAAATAGTAGTGGTAACAAAAGTAGATGAAATAAAGACACAAGTTAGGGACGATAAAATGAAGAAGAGTTATAAGAAAAACATTTTGAGAAAAAATAGAAGCGACAACTACATTAAAAAAATTATGATGTTAAAAATTGTAAGTTAAAAAAAGTTATAATGAATTATGAATTCATCATCATCTGGTGTCATGTCAGCTGGCGTAGGCGATCATGGATCTTAATAAATCTCTGTCCCTGGTGTTTGCTGTCATCTCAGATGTTGGCGCTCTTCAGTGCCATGAAGTCAGGCTGTCCAAAAGTATCTCTCTTTGTCTTCCTTTGCCTTGTTTCCTCTCGATTTTACCAGTTGTTACAATGAGTTCTAAGATTCCCCTTCTCATTATATATTTGAAAAATGATGATTGCCTCTTTCTTATATTGATAATAATCTTTCTCTGTGTCTTGGTCTCATTCAACACTTCAATTTAGCAGTCTATGTGATTCTCATCATTCTTCTGCAGAACTACATCTCTGTGTCCTCCAGAGTTTTCTATCTGTTCATTTACTGTCCATAACTCGCATACGTATGTTAGTATTTTCTCTATGTAGAACTGAATAACTTTTATTCTGACTTCAATTCACAGTGACTACGTTCCATACAATTATAAATTAATAATAATAAATAATAACTCCTCGCGTACCGTTATACGTTACATATGTCCTGCAAGCAATGTTTCCATACTGCTCTATCCTGGGCAACGCATCCTGGGCATCTTTCATGGAACTGAGTCCGATATTTCTTGCCACTCTCAGCAAAGTTCGTTTCAGGGTCTCCTTAGAATCTCAATAGAAATTACAAAGTGTTAAAAAAGGGTGAATCCTTTCCTCTTTCTATTCTTAAATTCATTGTGGACTGTATTCTTGTATCCTGTGTTGCTCTTTTATTCTGTGATTGATAAAAAACTAATAGTCGAAACGTCGCTATATCTTCTTCCTCTTTGCTAGCTCTATAAACTACATTAACAGAACATCAGACAAGAAGGCTAGAGGAAGACCACGAAAAAGATGGTTAGATGGCATAGCAGAATGCTGTCAAAAAAAGAAGCAAAAATAATTCTCACCCAAGCCACTGGAACAGCGTAAGATAAAAACAGAAAACAAAGACATTGACAACAACTCGGTAGCAGTGTGGAGACAAAAGAAAAAGAAGATACAACTATCTTACAGCGTGTTACCGTGTTTCTCCTTTGGTACATAATTTGACTGCTGTCTTCTCGTGTATTGATAACAGTAAGACAACTGTATGTAATTATTGAAACTCTTTTTGTGGTGTATTATTTTATACGTATTGCTGTGTTCTGTGTTGTTGCTACTTCCGCCTTCTTCGTTATTGTGTGTTTGTTTGGGACGCCGGTGTGTTTGTTTGGGTAGCAGAATCCCGCCAAAGAGCAACAATAACAATCACCCAAGCCACCTGAACAGCACAAGACAAAAACAGAAAACCACGACATTGGGCACCAACAATTCAACAACCCGGTAGCTGTGTGACAACACTGGACAACAACCCGGTAGCTGTGTGACGACAAAGAAGAAGAGGAAGATTATTTTATAATAATTCAATAAAATAAAATGAAAAGAACAGGCAGGTTACTGGAAGAAAGAAGTAGATAATGTCAATAATGGGATTAGTTTGGTCAAAGAGTGCGTGTGCATGTGTATATGTGTGTGAGAGATAGATAGATAGATAGATAGATAGAGAGAGAGAGAGAGAGAGATAGAGAAATGGAGTACACATGGGAAGAATTGACTAAATTGCACCTGGATTAACTATAAGACTCGGCCACTGCAGAAAAAGCCATATGAAGAAAGTAATGTAAAGCACGCCAATGAAGAAATAATGCATAAAGCACGCATATGAAGAAGAGTAATGCATGAAATGCACGACCATATGAAGAAAGTAATGCAATAAAAGCATGATCATATGAAAAAGAAGAAAGAAAAGAAATAAGAACGAAAAAGAGAAACATGAATAATCTATAAAAAAGAAAGAAAAAGAAACGAAAAAGAGAAAACTCATATTCTGAAAAAAAGAAAGACACAAAATATGACAACAAAAGAGAATCATTTTGAAATAAAATCTGAAAGAAGAAGAAGAAAATAAAAATATTATAAACATAAAAGGAGACATAATAATAATAATAATAATAATAATCCTCTCGTACCGTTATACGTTACATAGGGCCTGCAAGTAATTTCTCCATACCGCTCTATCCTGGGCAACTCGCTCAATCTCCTCCATGGAACTGAGACCGATATTTCCTGCCTCTCTTCGTTTCAGGGTCTCCTTAGGTCGACCTCTCTTTCTTGAACCCTTTGCATCCCACTTCAATGCCTGCTTTGATATTCGTTGATCATTTCTCCTCAAAGTGTGCCCTTGAGACACAGAAAAGATGAAATGTAAAAGAAAGAACTAGATCTCAGAAATGAAGAAGATATATTTCAGACAAACTAATGAGTAATGACATCTCATCTTAGTCTGCGTCAGACAAACCAATGAGTAATGATATCTCATCTTAGTCTGTCCCAGACAAACCAATGAGTAAGACATCATCTTAGTCTGTCAGACAAACAATGAGTAATGACATTCATCTTAGTCTGCGTCAGACAACAATAGTAATGACATCTCATCTTAGTCTGGTAGACAAACCAATGAGTAATGACATCTCATCTTAGTCTGCGTCAGACAAACTAATGAGTAATGACATATCATCTTAGTCTGCCACAGACAAACCAATGAGTAATGACATCTCATCTTAGTCTGCGTCAGACAAACCAATGAGTAATGACATCTCATCTTAGTCTGCGTCAAGACAATGTCTCAATGAGTAATGATCATCTCATCTTAGTCTGAACAGACAAACCAATGAGTAATGACATTCATCTAGTATGCTCAGACAACTAATGGTAAGGATCTCATCTTAGCGCAGAAACAATGTAATGACATCATCTTAGTCTGCGTCAGACAAACCAATGAGTAATGACATCTCATCTTAGTCTGCGTCAGACAAACCAATGAGTAATGACATATCATCTTAATCTGCGTCAGACAAACCAATGAGTAATGACATCTCATCTTAGTCTGCGTCAGACAAACCAATGAGTAATGACATCTCATCTTAGTCTGCGTCAGACAAACCAATGAGTAATGACATCTCATCTTAGTCTGCGTCAGGGAAAGATGATATCCGTCTACAGTCAAACTAGACAATAAATCCAGAATCCCGTGAGACACATACCAAATAGTAAAGACGATACACATAAATCACTTAGATAATATTCGTGATAAGTGTGCATCTTCTTCTTCTTCTTCAAACGCTCCATATCGACCACATGTTAACCACTTTGTGTATTTATGGAGATCTGATCCTATTGATGGACTGAGCGATTGTACGTTGTGCCAGTTATGCGTCTACACCGATTTCTGAGATACTTTTTATTTACTAGGGTAGCTTCCATAGGTCCTACATGAGTCGTCACTTACGACATGCCTTGTAGGTAACAGTGTTACCATTCTATGCTCCCATGCGAGCCCCACAATAAATATATATATCGATGTGTTAGATAGTGGAAGATTGTATAAGCATTTTCTACTTCTACTTTTTCTAGTCATGTTTCATTACAGCGTCAGGATCAAAATGATTTATAGAACGGACTTCATAAAGCAGTGATTTTCGTCGCCTCTGTTATCTCTAATTTCCACCTGTTGCATGGAAGGCATATGTATGTTATGTTATGTATTGGTTTAGTACATTAGGAAATAAAAAGCGTTGTAAGATACTCACTCATACAAGAACTAGGAAGTGACTGCGATTTCTTTATTCTTTACTCTGATCCTGTTTTGCCTCACAGCGTCAGGATAAGAAGAGATTTCTAGAACGAGCCCTTGTGTGTGTTTATAAAAAGTGCCTTTCGTCGCCTCTGTTATCTCAGGGGTTAACCATTTTCGTGGCTGGTCTTTTGCTTTGTATCCATTGTGTTGGAGCAACATTGTGTTGGAGCAACATTGTGTTGGAGCAACATTGTGTTCGAGCAACATTGTGTTCGAGCAACATTGTGTTGAGTAACATGTGTTCAGCAACATTGTTTGATGTACACTCCATCAGTAATCTGCTTACGTGGTCGAACCATTAAATTTGTTGTTTCTTGATGAAGTTCAATACTGATGTTGTACTAACTTTTTTCCTGATGTCTTCATTTCTAAACCGGTCTCTTGTCACCCCTAGCATTCTATGTAGACACTTCATCTCTGTCGTGACTAGTTTTCTAGTTTGTCAGTGTCCAGATTTTGCACTGGTAACATAATGTGATGAGAAAGATTGTGTTGAACATTGTTCTTTTTGTGTCCATGGTGACGTGTTTGTATTTTAAAATTTGCACCATTTGCCCTATCATTTGATTTGCTTTGTTGCATCTGTGTTGAATTTCGTTATATATATTTCCGTTTGTAGAAAAAATGCTATCTATGTATGTAAAGTCTGTGACTTGTTTTAATGGGCGATTGTCGATGGAGCTATTGATAGTTTTTCTCTCTGGCGAATGTCATTACTTCTGTTTTGTCGATGTTTATTCTCATTTGTATTCATTAATGCTAACGGGAAGTCTGTTAATGTGTTGTTGTAGCTGTTCTTCTGTTGTTGATTTGATTGCCTGATCCTCGGCAAAAGAAAATTCTAAAAGAGTTCTCCAAGGTTGTTTCCTTCGCTGGCTATTTTACAATTTTACAATTTTACATTTTACATTTTACACATTTACTATTACTTTACTATTTTAAAAACTGATATTCTTCTTCTTCTCGAACGCTCATTCGACCAATTGTCGACCACCCTGTGTGATTTGTATGTGATCTGAACATAAGAGCGATTGTACGTTGTGTAAGTTAAGCACCTACAAGTAGGCCAGCACATCCGATTTCTGCGTTCTTTTTATTTACTACGGTAGCATCCCTAGGGCATACATCAGTCGTCTCTTACGACATGCACTGTAGGTTGCAGTGGTACTATTCTTTGCTTCCTTCCGGGCCCCAGCACCACATGGATGAAAGACTGATATAACGCACCATTGCATATCGGAGTCTATATATACACATAAACACACGTACTTACTCATACCTACCTATACACGTAAATATTCACACACATACACATAAGAAATGAAAATGAAAATCGGGGTATATTCTTTACAAGACCTCGCCACCAACCGCAGTAAACGAGTTGTTGATTTTCTATGCACCACATATACGTTCAGTTATTTACCATTGCTTTCTGAACGGCAATATATATACATGGAACCTCTTTGCTTGATGGTAATGAGCTGGTCTCCGTATCTCTATTCATTATTTAGATACGTGAAGAGAGCGCGTGAAGAGACCGCGTGAAGAGACCGCGTGAAGAGAGCGCGTGAAGAGACAGCGTGAGGAGACCGCGTGAAGAGACCGCGTCAAGAGACAGCGTGAAGAGAGCGCGTGAAGAGACCGCGTGAGGAGACCGCGTGAAGAGACCGCGTGAAGAGACCGCGTGAGGAGACCGCGTGAAGAGACCGCGTGAGGAGACCACGTGAAGAGACCGCGTGAGGAGACCGCGTGAAGAGACCGCGTGAGGAGACCGCGTGAAGAGACCGCGTGAAGAGACAGCGTGAAGAGAGCGCGTGAAGAGACCGCGTGAGGAGACCGCGTGAAGAGACCGCGTGAAGAGACCACGTGAAGAGACAGCGTGAAGAGAGCGCGTGAAGAGACCGCGTGAGGAGACCACGTGAAGAGACCGCGTGAGGAGACCGCGTGAAGAGACCGCGTGAAGAGACCGCGTGAAGAGACCGCGTGAAGAGACCACGTGAAGAGACAGCGTGAAGAGAGCGCGTGAAGAGACCGCGTGAGGAGACCGCGTGAAGAGACAGCGTGAAGAGACAGCGTGAAGAGACCGCGTGAAGAGACCGCGTGAAGAGAGCGCGTGAAGAGACCGCGTGAAGAGACCGCGTGAAGAGACCGCGTGAAGAGACAGCGTGAAGAGAGCGCGTGAAGAGACCGCGTGAGGAGACCGCGTGAAGAGACCGCGTGAAGAGACCACGTGAAGAGACAGCGTGAAGAGAGCGCGTGAAGAGACCGCGTGAGGAGACCACGTGAAGAGACCGCGTGAGGAGACCGCGTGAAGAGACCGCGTGAAGAGACAGCGTGAAGAGAGCGCGTGAAGAGACCGCGTGAAGAGACCGCGTGAAGAGACCGCGTGAAGAGACCACGTGAAGAGACAGCGTGAAGAGAGCGCGTGAAGAGACCGCGTGAGGAGACCGCGTGAAGAGACAGCGTGAAGAGACAGCGTGAAGAGACCGCGTGAAGAGACCGCGTGAAGAGAGCGCGTGAAGAGACCGCGTGAAGAGACCGCGTGAAGAGACCGCGTGAGGAGACCACGTGAAGAGACCGCGTGAGGAGACCGCGTGAGGAGACCGCGCGAAGAGACCGCGTGAGGCGACCACGGAAGAGACCGCGTGAGGAGACCGCGTGAAGAGACCGCGTGAGGAGACCGCGTGAAGAGACAGCGTGAAGAGACCGCGTGAGGAGACCGCGTGAAGAGACCGCGTGAGGAGACCGCGTGAAGAGAGTTCCAAGAGACAACAGCGTGAAGACGGTTGTTGAACAGACCCTGAAGAGACAGCTGAAGGACTTATATCGAGACTCTTGCTGTGGAGACTGGCTGTACTCATCATTATTAGATCGTGAGAGACCGCGTGAAGAGACCGCGTGAAGAGACCGCGTGAAGAGACCGCGTGAAGAGACTGCGTGAAGAGACCGCGTGAAGAGACCGCGTGAAGAGACCGCGTGAAGAGACCGAGATATTGATCAGATATCTCTGATCTCAAAGTAGGGAGATTGAGTTACTAGTCCTATCCGTGTCGATGATAAAACGTTGATCCTGTGTTAAGGTTAAGTGCGTAACTGCGTAACAGAATCACTGGTAGTTAACACCGAACTTTGATGAGAAAGGCAAGAAATATTGATCTCAATTCCATTGAATAAATTGAGGAGTTGCCTAGGATAGAGCGGTATGGAGAAATTAAATGTAGGCTCTTTGTAACGTACAACGGTACGAGAGGAATTATTTTTTATATATAAACTCTACTAGGAAACCTTCAGTGAACTAAAAGGGATGAGTATATACTGGTGTTCAAGATAAAAGTAGTCCGACTGACAAATCAAAGCTTGCCACTCGGGCCACTTTTATCTTGAATGCCATGTAATAAGGGCACATTTAGCTCGTGCATTTTTTCTTATCTTTAAAAGTAAAAAACTGCAAAAGATAATACCGCCGACACAAAGATAGTAACGCGGACAAATGGGTTTATGTTTCAATTTGCTGCAGTTGACTTTCGAAAATTGCACTTCAATTAATGTGTTTATGAGTCAGTGAACCGATCTACTTATAAGTCACTGAGGCAATCAATTCCTCGTCAGTGACTAAAGTACAGTCCCAAAAGTCTGAGTTTCATAGCCAAGATGAGATGAAAGCTGTTCATGAAATACTGATAGGGTAGGGAGACCCATATTAGTTTTTCATTGGTTGATCCAATTGTCTCCAAGATCGATACCATCCTGCCTTGATTTTGAAAACCCGGTTACATCTCGCGCGTCAACATTTTTATTCTCCTGTATTGCCGCCATTCGGCGCGTTCCTGTGGAAAATTAAAATGTGTAGTGGTGCGTTGGAAGCACAAAAGTGCATTGCAGACCATTTGCAGAATGGTTATCGCTAAAATTGTCTCCTGAAGGGGTTTGGTTTTTGGAGTAAGACAGAAGACATGATGTTTCTCTTCTTGGCTTCAGAGACAAAGCAATTTGCAGACATGAAGAAAAGAAAGTGTCAAATACATTAATCTACATCGCTCCTGCTCGTGTGTGTGTGTGTGTGTATGTGTGTATGTGTGTATTTATTGATATATATATATATATATATATATATATATATATATAGTGTGTGTGTGATATGTATATATATGTGTATATTTGTGTTATATGGTGTATATATATATATGTATGTGTATGTATTATATATATATATATATATATATATATATATATATATATATATTGTATGTGTGTGTTTATATGTATATCTATAGTTGTAGGTTGTGTGTTTGTGACGGATAGGTCTGTAAATAAACACATATATGTGTGTGACATCTATCTTATCTTATCTAAACTACATTTGCCGTGAAGCGTCGTGGGGAGAATTAGTTTCTATCTTGTGCCAGGTGTGTTGCGCTTGACGTTGTCAGTCCATGCTTTCGCATGGACTCTGAGATGTTATCTATCCATCGTGTTCTTGGCCTGCCTCGTGCTCTGCGCCCTGAATGTCGATTATTGTAGGCACATGATGGTAGTAAATGTTATTCCATTCTCATTAGATGGCCAACCACTTGATTCTTTGCTTCTCGATGTACTGTATGCATGGTATAGTACCAACGATGCTTCTGATATTCTCGTTTCTCACTCTATCTCTAATTGTAACGTTGACAGCTTTTCGTAGACATCTCATTTCACATGTTGTAATCTTTCTTTCTTGTGTCTTAGTCAGGGGCCATGTTTGACACTGATAGCAGAGAGTTGGAATAAATATGCAGTTTATCAGTTGTCGTTTGACTGCCATGTTAATGCTTGGATGTTTTAATAGTGGTGACAGTTGGTATGTCACTGCGTTTGCCTTCTGGCATCTAGTCTCGATTTCTCTGTCCATCTTTCCATCTGCTGTGAATATACTCCGAGATATTTGAATTCTGGAGTCTGTTGTATTTTGACATTATTCACGTGTATATTTAGTTGACCTGTTGACCTACTTATTGTCATGACTTCTGTTTTGGGGGTGTTAATTTTCATGTCATATTTTTCGCATGGCTAAAAATGAGAATGATCAAATGCTATATATATCCTATATTAATGTATGGCTCGGAAACATGGACAATGAACAAGCAGTTAGAAGACAGAATTGATGCATTTGAGATGTGAATATATAGAAGAATAGGCAGAGTTTCATGGACAGAAAAACAAATAAACAAGTTTTAGGAAAACTAGGCATGAAGAAACAATTATTAAGAGAAATAAAATTCAGACAAGTAAAGTATTTTGGGTACATAAAAAGACATGACACCATGATAAAACATTTACTAGAGGGAAAGTTGAGGGGGAAGAGCAAGAGGAAGACCGAGAGATAAGTGGGAGGAAACTTTAAGAAATGGACAGGTTACAGTCTGGCAGTGTGCAACGCCAAGGCGAAAGACAGAGGATGCTGGAGATTCATTGCAGCCAACCTTCAATGTGGAGACGGCACCTGATGATGATGATTTTTCTCATGTCGCTTGCAGTGCATTTATGTGTTGTTGAAGTTTGTGTTCGTTGTTGTAAATTATACTCTGATCATCTGCAAAGAGTAGTTCGTTGATTAAATTGTAGTTGTTATCAAGGTTGTTATCTGTCTTGGTTTCTTGCGTTCATAATTCATAGTTCATAAGTACGGTTCCAACTTCACTGTAACGGGTCACCCCATATTTGCTCCGTTCCTGTGCCAATGAATATCACACGAAATGCTAACAACTGTGAAACGTTTCCTGTGTGAACTAATTCCAGAATAAAACAGCCGCGTAACGCCACAAAAAGAAACCTCCTCCGCATAAAATGCATATGGCCGTCGCTAATGTAGCAAAACAAAACTGTTCATCACTTGAACTGCAATTTTAGTTTTTATGTGTGTTTTTGTGTTACATTTATTTCGTTATTCGTTTTTATTCCCAGATTTTCATTAGAAACGTTTGTATTTAGTCGTCCATTTGTTTTTTTAAATTTGTCACTCCTGTTGTTCGTTTGCTTGATAAAGGCCTTGTTGGTCGAAACGTTGCTGTATTTTGTCATTGTTTTTGTAATTTGTAAAACTACAGTACTTTGTGATTACGTGTTTTGCCAATCAAATAGTTTTACTGCAGTTTCATATATATATTGTATATAAATTGAATTTATATATTTCTTCTCTGCCGTGTGTGCCCGTAAGCGCGGCGACGACTGTCGATGATATGATTTATATCGAAACGGCGGGGGCTCAGTGGCGTAGAGATTAGGTGCTCGCATTTCGTTCTGAAGGTACTCGGTTCGCTTCTTAGTGGATCCAACGAAATATTTTTCTAGGTGTAGGTGAGATCAAGTTACTAGTGCTAGAAGGACGATAAAACGTAGGTCACGTGTTTAATTAGAGTACGTTAAAGACTCCTTGGCAGTTTACAATTGAGAAGAGCAGACGGGAAAGCTGCTGCCAGGACAAAATTCATTTGAAAATATTTAAAACAATTCCTACAAAAACTTTACTATCTTCAAAATCAAAGTGTCTCTTTCCGTTTCTATGAGGTCGTGCACCTGCGCTGAGATCTTCATGTGTAAGAAAGAGATGAGAGCACAAATGGTTACTCACCGAAGTGCAGTGATGATGGCCGTATTAATGAAACCTTTAATCAATCAACCAAAAGTTCTAAAACAAAGTTTTACATGCAAATCTCATTCTGTTTAGAGAATGAAAACACGAAAACTAAACTGGTAATTTTAATATTGTCTTTGCAATACAGTTTTTGCGAAACAAAAGTTATATACAGGACTGTTGATTGCATTATTGTCCTTCATCTCTGCCAAAATAATAAATAACAGTAACATTAAAAAGAAATAAAAGCTTGGAATATTGCTCACAGAATATGTGTAAGAAAAGGTAAATTGAGTGCAAAGAAATGCACGTCAATTCTTTTATCTTTCAGTCCATCGTTCATTCGCTTCAGGAATCATGATAATTAACTCTAATTTATATTTCAAATTGAAACCCGCTACATTCTCCAGTCTTGACACTATACGATAAACTATATGGTTTGTGTATGGTGGCAGAAAGGTGTAAGTCTGTGACTTGGCATCAATCACGTCCCACCAGCTACGAGTCTCTCTTCAATTTATATTGTCAAATAATTTCGTTTGTTTAATTGTGTATGACTTTTACTTTGAAATAACAAACCTCTGCCAAGTTTGAATTCATTCATAATTGAAATAATTGTTTATTGTTTAAAGGTGTACACAATGGTAAGAAGTTAAATATAAACTGCAATAAAAGTTTATCAAGTTGACATTGCTTCAATCTTAG